>VZRU01020231.1:92929-176223 GCA_013398155.1 Pedionomus torquatus | reverse complement strand
TTTTTTTTGCCTAAGTTTAACCGAATATTGCAATGTCGGTGCTATTTTTCAAAGAAGCAGTTCAATAACTGAACTGAACTGAAAATTCAACTAAATTCACTAAATACCTTAATTGAGATTGGGCAGAGCAAGCTTTGTTTTTGTTTTCCCTATTTGAAAGCTAGAGAAAGTGACATCTGAGTCGTGAACAGATGGCATAAATCAGTCGACACAAATCCTGCCTAATGTTGGTGTTACTGTGTAGTACCTCCCTCAACATTCATTTTGGACACCAAAATGTTTTTTAAGGAAGTTTTTCAAGTAATTTTGTCCATGTGGTGTATTGTTTATAAGAAATTTTTATTTTTGGAGTGGCCGGGTAAAAGAATAATTTTAAACTCATTTATCCTTCTGAAATGAATTGAACTTTTTGTTTTACAAAGTTTTAAATAAAGCTTCTGGTAACTGGTTGATATGAATTATCCAATGGATTATTTCTCTTCTTGCTATTGTACTACTGGGCAGACTGGTCTATCTTTACCTTTGGTCTAATTGTCTTTTTGATCCTATTTAGTCTATCTTGCCTTTTCAGTTGTGTATAAATCAGTCTTTCTCCTATTTTTTCCCCTTGCCAACCCACCCTCTGCCCACATGCATGGGAAAGGGGAAAATTGCCTCACGTATTCTTGTTTTCCCAGCAGGAGAGTAGGAGGTGTTTTATGATACCTTATTCCTCTGTAATAGGGAAGCCACAAATCTGCCCTACTATCTACACTTATTTAAATCTCTTTTTAATCCAGAAATGTATGTATACACTTCAGGGAAAAGTTAGTTTTCAAGAACGTAATCAAAACATGTAATTTTGACTGGGATCTAGTTTGTGCATTCTTGCTGATTTAAGATCATGTTTCCCCTTTTCTCATAAACTCTTGAGAATGACTGGAGTAAGGCTCACTGCAATTTGTTTTATTCCCTTGCAAGGTGCTGATGTGGTGTGAAAAAGTTTATAGACCTTTCTCAAGCTGCAGAATGAGGGAGGAAAGATGACTTTCACTGTCCATGGGAGCACAGCTTCTTTTAACACCCTTTTGCTGTACAAAGCAGTACTCCATCACCACCTGGGAACCTAGGGAAGCCAGAGCTCACTCTCTACTCCAGCTCCTGGAGCTCTGTAATCAGCAACTGCAACCTGCCCTATGCTCCCTGATACCCCCTGGCTCACATTTCTCATGTAAGCTACCAACACTGCCAGATATCATGTTTTTATTACCAGTCACAAGCTACTTGCTCTTTTCAGTTACTGCGAGCAGACCCCAGGGCTTCCGCTTCCCACAGAGACTGGAGAATGAGGCTGCTTCTTGCTGGGTTTCTCTCTTGAGCTCATGGTACCCTTTCCTGTGGGCTGGCCCAGCAGCCTTTTTTTACTTGCTCTTAAGGCATCTTCCAGGAAAAAAAAAAGCTACTGGTTGAAATTCCCAATGACCACCATTGCAGGTCCCCCGTTTCCCAGGTAGGCACTTTAACCACAAGCATCTCCCCCCACTAATGCTCCTGCTTTTCCTGCACTGCACCCTGGGAAGAGGATTTTGCCTCCTGAATAAAGAGAAGTGCTGTGAACCCAGGGTTAGGACTTTTTTTGGTGTCAATTCGGTTGCTCCCACTAACTCCCGCTGGCCTGATTTGGGAAGTGTGCAGTGTGGTAGCACTCCATCCCTCTTGCCGAACCCCAAGGCTTAAACAGAGTTGGAGAGTTGGGAGAGTCTGTCTCCTCATTAAGATACCAAATTGCTCTTTGTAGGATCTCAGAGATGCCTTAGGAGGAACCTGTAGAGTTTTTGTCACTGGTAGACTATTAAACAGTTTGAATTAATTTTTTTTTTTTTAACTCTGAGAAGTGTTTCATATAACAACAGGTAGGAGAAAAATATTCACAAAAACTGGCTTGTGAGGGAAGGAGAGAGATGTCTCAATCATCCCAGCTTCTGATTTTAACAAACAACACATAGTTTGTTATAGTGGGTGGTAAATTTCAACAAAAGCCTCTTCAGAAACCAGTTATGTTGGGTTTTTTGCTACTGATTATATTCAGAATACAGGCTTCTAATTCATGTGCTAAGAATTGTGTTACTGGGTTTAGATGGCTGCCCTTCATGTCTGGCAAAGTGAAAACGAAGAGGAGAGACTAGGTAGTTTGAACATGATCCAGATGCAACTGCCTGTCAGAGAACAACCAGTTTAGATCCTTTCGTGGCTCAGTATTAGCTGCCTGCTCTGTCTGTATCAGCTATAGGTACCGCGTATTATACACTTAACAAAGTATCAGCTGCACAAGTGCTATAAAGAACAACCTGTGAATTGTACTTCAGGTTCACATGCATGGAATTGGAATTTCAGACTATTTTAATGAATATTTGAGGTAGAAGACGATTCCTCCTCACAGTATTCTTTCTAATTTGGACCCAGACTAACATTAAATGAGAAGAGGGATGGTGATTTCAATGGGTTTGTCTTCTTTCAGGGAAGTTGTACTTTGCCTGATAACACTTGAAGTGAGAGACCAAGATGTAATTACACTTAAAAAAGAGTTGTATTTTTCCCCTTGGATGAGTAATCTGGAAGGGAAACAAAAGCATAGATATTGAAGAAATGAAGGGGAAAAAAAAATGAAAAAAAAAATTAAAAAAAGAGATTTTGAGTGCCCAGCTGTAATCAAACAGAAGGTGGTATGTTTTTTACTCTAGACTACAAATGTTATTGCTTTTCCAAATCCCATGTTCCTGATCACTAAGGAAATACATAGTAAAACTTGGTTCCTAAAAAGTACTGCTACTTTCCTTTTGAAACTATTTTTAAGCAGTCATGAACTTGGAATATTTTTACTCCACAACATTCCACAGCAAAGAGGTAAAGAAAAAGCTCCAGGTATGACAATATTCAAAGAAAATATTAAAACAAAAAAACTCCAAACCCTGATCAAAACCAAACCAAACGAGCAAATAAACAAGCAAAACGCAGTATAAAACCAAATATTTTCCTACAATGATGAAATTTTTACGTGAAAAACGTAACGTAACGTAAAATTAAACGTGAAAAATATTCTCATTTGTGTAATGCACATGTGTATTTGCGATTTGGTGTGTGCTTACAGATGTGTGCTGTAACTGTGACAACTGAGGTGTACTGTCAATTATTCTGCATAAGAAGAAAATACTGTGTTTCAGTTGTTATCCATTTTAGTCTTCTGTATCATAAACTGAAGAATGTGAAATTATCTAGATTATGTTAGAAAAGAGCAATCTAGAAGGAAATGTAATCATTTTCCTTGAGAAACTGTGTAGCAAGAAAGATTGTGTATGCATATTTTGTTTGCTTTAACTTTTTTATCTTCCAGAAAAATTGCCAGTAAAATGCAGTGGAAATGAGAGCAATCTCCTATGGATATTAGCAACCTACCCACATTTTCAGGGTTCTGCAGTAGGATCAGAAAAAAAAAAATCCACCTGAGAAGGAAGCTTTAACTTGCTCTAGTAAGAAAATGAAAACTTTGAAGAAAGGCGTTTTAAGTATTTTGAGGAGAGACAAGTATTTTATCATCAGCTTATTTTTTCACCAATCACTCCAAACTCAGTTTGTTAAACCCAAGATTCCTGGAACTTCAAGAACTGGAACATGATGTAGGTAAAACAGATATATTCTTACCTCCTTTCTTAGAAGAAACAGTCACTTTGGTAAAGATCTTCAGGTAGCAAAGTAATTCAAAACCAACATGCACAGTTTTAACACAATTTTATGCCAAGAGTCACAACGTAGCTCTTTATTTAAAGCACAAAGTGAAATGGAAGAAGAAATACACAGCTGCAGCAACAATAACAGGAAACCAGAAGAAAAAAGGGGGTGGGTTCTACCTCTTGATCTGAATATACTCAAGACAAATGTAAATTTGACTTGCTTTGATAAAAAGTTGCACAATAGATGTCCTGACAATTGGAAGTTTGTTTGTTTGGTTTCCCTCACTCCCTGCCCCCCCGGGTATTTATCAGTTCTCAAGCTATTTAGACCTGGACTGATCTGGGATACTAACAGGAATTTTCTGTTTGACTCGGAACTGAAGAAACAACAGTTGAGGAGCCCTACAAAATTAATTTTTTCATGCAATCCTAGCTTTCCTATGGCTCTAGGACAGCAGAATCACAAAGACTCTCCAAAGACAGATATTAGTGTTTCAGTTTAGAAACAGCTCTCCTTCTGCTTTGTCTCTCTGAGATTTTCAGTAAACTTAACATTTGGAAAAGTTTGGGATTGCTCATTTTAAGAATGAAATAAAATATTAAAAAGTAGATTGTTCTCCAAACCAGGAAATATGTTCTGTTTAAGATTCAGACCTTTATAATTTCCCTGAAGCTTTCCAGTTCCATTAGGGGGTGTAACTGTTACCGCAGCTGTCTTAAGGGATGGCAACTATGTCCAAACTATAGCATCCCTTAAGCTTAAAGGCTGAGTTTGCTCATTTCTCTCAAGCAAAAAAAAAAAATGGTTTTGAAGAATAAGCAGGAAGATAGAGCAAGATAGAACAAGATAGAGCCATATCCTCCTGTGTTCAAACTTCTTTTATATTGCATGCTTTCTCTGAGCTGTGCATGCTGTGTACGTGTGTAGGAATATGTAAAATAGGATACTCTTGAAACTTCAGAATTTTGGCATAAAGAAGCACATATTCTTGGATCCACCTGAGACAAATAAAAACAGATGCCAGAACAGTTTGTCATTTTCTCCCATGTATTTGCATAGATTTCTCACATGCCCAAGAAAGGTAATGATGAGGGACTGTCTCTCTACTTAACTGCAGTGTGCAACACGAGGAGTTAATTATGGCATGTTGCAACTTCAGCCCTGACCAAAAAGTAATAAGGACTGAAGGAAAGAAGTTATTGAGTCTGGTTACTGATTCTTGCCCAGCAAAGGGCACATGGGTGCTGGATAACAGTCTGGAATACCTTTTAAGGTTAAGCTTCTACAAGATTTACAGGCTAGTGTTCTTGTTTACCTTAACTCTCAAAGGAACATTAATTATTTATTTTACCATACTGCTTACCATGTTTTCCTTGAAAATAGAGGCAGATGTTCAGATAATGTTGCTATGGCCAGAGAAAGCCTGATTAATTTTAAATATGTTTGTCTATCTAGAAGATATTTTTATTTTGTCCTTTCATGATGACTGTGAAATGCAGAGGATTTTTTTCTGAAGCAATCAATTCTCATGCTTAAAATGATAACAGGTGGCAAAATAGTAAAACAGAGCTGGAAAATGGGTAATGCTTCAGTGTTATGATGAGTGCAATGGTTTACGTAGACTTTTGTTTTGTTTTAAATTTGATTGCAGTAAAAGAAGTGGCAGGATGTCTCCTGTGTGTTTTTACTAGAGCAGATACTTTTGCAGTGTCTTCAGTTGAACTGAAGGTTTAAGATAAAACTGACACTTTTTTCCTGCTTCAAAGGGGAAGGAAATTTGTTTTATACTACGAAAAATGGCTACTGCAGTCAATTGTTTCAAGTAAGTTTGAAGCAGAATGTCCCTAATTGCGGATGTACAATGAGGGCAGCAGTGCAGGTGGCATTTTAGAGCAATGAGGAAGAATGACAGTGCAAAGAGAAGGTGGTATATGAAACATGAGAAAGATATAAAAAAGAAGCCAAGGAACAAGATGCATGGTGCCATGAAGGACTTTTAGGAAAATTATGCAGGGATGGCAAGAAGGGGAAGATTACATGTGCCTGACACATGGGACCATGAGGGAATAAGTCCTGGGAGTCTTGGAAAAAACATTTTTGCTAGAAAAATATTTGAAGTTCTTAACTGTCACTTCTGTCACTGGCATTCTAAATGATAGCCAGTTATTAGTTATCAAATGGCTAATTACTATTAAATTTTACATCAATTAAAAAAATTTTACATCAATTAAAAAAAACCAAACCAAGAAAACGTTATTTCCATGTTAATCTTGATTTGGTATGAGAAAAGAAGTAATATATGGAATATAATGAGTTTGTTTATTTTTGTATACATAAAGCACGCTAGGTCTCTTATTCTTTCAAATCACTAAAATAACTGATGAAGAAGTAAGATGTGCCTTTGGAAGCCTTGAGTACTGACACAAGTTTAGAGATGAGGTTTGAACAAGGTGAAGGAAATTATATTGCACTTACTCTCAGTGGGCTTCAGTCACACATTACACATGCCTTTGCTTTCAGGAACATAAAAGTTGTCTACATACTGCTTTTTCAAACCACGTGCTTATCCTCATCTTTTCCCATAGGTTTGGTTTCTTGCCTGTAGGCAGGACCCTGATTTTTAGACTTAATTATCTGTTAATTTCCTGTTTATTCCAGGTAGATCCTGTCTCGGCACCTGAGTTCCAGCACTGAACAGCCATGCCACTACAGCCAAAAATCACTTCTGAAAAACTTGCTTTTGACTGTCACAATATTCTTCCAGCAGTGATTACTTAAGACTGGCAAAGTAATGTTTTTAATGGCTATGGTTTAGTTTTTCTTTGAAACACCTGCAGTATTAAATTCATGGGTATTACCAGGACTGGGCAATCTTTGATCTTAAATTCACTCAGTATTGGAATAAAAGCCATTTATTTTCTTCAAGTTTCTCTTCATGTGTACAAATTACAGCAATCAAACCAAATCCTGTGTTGTTTTTAACAAGTCTCAGTGGATCAACAGCATGTACAGTAAGAACTGATTGTACAACACCCCTTATGTCCTACCATCCTTCTGGATGCCACTGAAAAAATTACACACTTGCAAATATTTTCCAGCAGGCATCGTCGTCTGGAGGGTGGAGGATTAGAACTGTAGAGCACATCATAAGGGCACTTCCTTTCACTTGGCATACAACTGTAAGTTCTAGACAGTAATAACAACACAGGAATAAATAAAGTGTATGTACAATATATGTTTTCTAAACAAGGTAATAATATTATGGAAATTATAAAGAGTTATGAAGTGTGCCAATTCCAGTATGTTCCAAACTGCTGTCAGGGCATGTTTTAAGCTAGCTCCTGGCAATGCCAAAGCACATGTAGGCATGATAATAAACCAATATCAACCATTTACAAAAGTGCACTTTGTTGTCCTATCTTGTTTAGGTGCGTACTGTATTTGTTCATGTCCACAGAACTGTAGAGAAGCTGTATCTAATGTATCTAAATAAACAGAAAATATAACAATTAGAATAAACTATTTAAGATAAATTGTTCCTTTCCTAGCATCACAGACTGCCTGTTTGTATTAAAAGACATATTATTCTCCAGCCAGTAAGTCTCTACATTGTCTAAAAAATAGTTTCCCAGTTTCATTTGTTGTCTTCTTTGTTTTCTTCATGTGTATTAATTACTGTCTTCTCTCTTAAACTTAATTGCTTTATAACTTACTTAATTTAGCAATAATACAAGAAGTCAATAAAAAGTAGACTTTCTATTTGCTTTAATTTTTCCTTTTCCTTTCCCCTTCCTGATGTTTCAGCTAGCTAAAATACTAGCTACAATTATTTTTTTTTACTGAAAATTCCCATTAAATGCCATTTTTTGAGATATTTTTAGATCCTTAAACATAACATATGATTTTACTTGACTTTTAATTAAAAGTGAGATCAAAATACAATTAGATTTTTATGGTTAAATTCTGACAAATTTAATGAAGTCTCTTCTACAGGTATTATTGTTATATCATTATCTAAGTTACTGGTTACCTTACAAAATACCAACTTTAAAAAAAGTGAACAAAACATGACTGGAATAGTTTGGTTTCCAGAGGCCACCCAGATTCCAAATGTAATGCTCAGTTCAACAAAGGAGAGTTTTTTCTTTTCCTTTATTCTGAAAAAAGTCTAAGTGTTTTAATCTATAAATAATTCAATTAATTTCCTGTTAAACTACCCAGATACACACTTCTCTATGGCCTGGGTTTTAATTTTGGAAGTCAAATAGCTTCAAATCACAGAATGACAGAATCTTCACGGTTGGAAAGGACCTCTGAGATCATCAATTCCAAGCATACTATGGAATGCAAGGAAACAATCCATAAATCCATAAATCCATTCCACTGATGGAAAAAAAATCCATCAGCTCTTATCACTTTGTGTTTTTTGGGAGCAAAATGACTCAAATGGAACTCCTTGCTATGAATGCATGAGTTTTGTTTATTTCCTGACAAAATATAAAATTATATGCTTGTATTCCTTCCCTTGGTGAAAAAGAATTTAATAAATTTGTAAGGTATGTCTCAGAAGGAGATCAGAAATGTAAGTTAGTGAGTTCTCTACCTCCTCTGAGAGAGATACTAACACAATAATAAAAAGCAGTGGAGGTTGAGGTTTCTCCCACTGTCTGCACTGGTTGTCAGTATGTATATTTTTCCCTTCTTCAAGTGGCACGATACCAACTCTCCGTATTCATATCACAGAAACACAGAATGGTTGAGGTTGGAAAGGACCTCTGGAGGTCAGCTGGGCCAAGGCCCCTGTTCAAGCAGGATCACCTACAGAAAGTTTATCAGGACTGTGTCCAAAGTTGTTTTTTTTTTTAAATATCTCCAAGGAGAGAAACTGTACAAATTCTCTGGGCAGCCTGTGCTGGTTCTTGGTCACCCTTACAGTGAAAAAATGTTTCCTGATGTTTAGAAGGAACTCCCTGTGTTTCAATTTGTGCCCATGGCCTTTAGTCCCATCACTGGGCACCACGGAGTAAAGCCTAGATCCATCCTCTTTGCAGTCTCCCTTCAGATGCTTGTACACATTGATGACATTTTCCCTGAACTTTCTATTTTCCAGATGCAAAATTCCCAGCTCTCTCAGCCTTTTTCTCATAGAAGAGGTGCTCCAGTCCTTTAATCTTCATCTTCATGGTCCTTTACTGGATTTTGTCTGATATGTCAATGTTTCTTCTATGCTGAGGAGCCCAGACCTGGACACAGTATTCCTGTTGTGGCCTCATCAGTGCTGAGTAGAAGGGAAGGATCCATTCAGTCAACCTGCTGGTGACATTCCGCTTATTGCAGCCCAAGATACAATTAACCCTCTTTGTGATGGGGCATATTGCTTGTTCATGTTCAACTTGGTGTACAGCAGGACCCACAGGTCCTTTACTGTCAAGCTGCTTTTCATCTGGCTGGTTGGCCCCAAGCTGTTCCTCCCTGGGAGCAGGACTTTGCACTTTCCCTTGTGGGAACTTATGAGGTTAAATGTTCATGTCTGAGTGCCTGCAATTTTCTCTTTCTTTCTTTCTTTCTTTCTTTCTTTCTTTCTTTCTTTCTTTCTTTCTTTCTTTCTTTCTTTCTTTCTTTCTTTCTTTCTTTCTTTCATACAGAAATCACAGAAACACAGAATGGTTGGAAACAGTTAATACTCATACTTTTTGCCACATTTTTGCAAAAGTAAGATCACTACTTCGCATATATAAGACAGTCTGTATTCAACTGCACTTTAGGAATCCAAGATAAAGAATACTTGCAGGTGAGTTTGTTAGTTGTGAGTTAGGTTAGCCTAGTCGACTTCATACTTGTTTAGGGGGTTTTATACTCAATTTGCTATTTTAGCATGCTTTTTTTTTTTGCTATATTTAACATGTTCTGTTATACCTGAATGAGTTTTTTAATCATTTAAACAGTCACTAGAAACCTTTAATACAAAGGAATTGTAAAGGAACCAGAATAATTCTTTTATTATTAATTCATATCCAAATATATTTAGGGTGGTCACATTTTTGATCAAGAACAGATGAAAACAGAGATATTGATCTAGTAAAGTACTTAAATACACAATTTAGTTTTGAGGCTTTCATAGTCCAAATGATTTCAGTGTCTAAACTGCTTCAGCATTATATACCGTATATTTCTATTATATGTTATGTGAGAGTCAGAACTCATACCTAATAGTTTCAATTCTTTCTTCAGACTTGTACATCCTATTTATTTCAAGGTATAATCAAATATGTAGCTGCACAGCTGTCCTGTGGTGCACCACACTTATTTCCATTCATCTAATCAGTAAGTTTAATATTTTTGGTGCCACTATTGGAAAGGTGTGCTACTTAGCCTTAATTAGAAATTCAGTTACAGGTTTTGGATGCATAAACTGAATTATTTAGAAAAGCTTTTCTTGTAGTTCTTGGAGCAGACTGAAAATTCCAATAACATTTGTTTGACATATACATACATATATGATTGAGTGATTGAGTCATATATGGTACTCAACATACATATGCATGCGTGTTATTGCATGTTTTGTGCTTATGGTTTTAGGCTTTTTATGTCCAGCTGTTTTTGTGAATATGGCACATCTCTTTACTGAGAAAATACAGTGTGTGTTTTTCACAGCAAAACATAGGAGTTACAAGTAACAACTAAACCCTCATATTTATTTTGCAGCAACATACATTTTTTCCTCTAGATGGCAATATATTGCAAGAAATATTGTCAATCTGTTTGCAGTACTTTTAAACGTTGAATTTGACAGTCTCCAGGAGGTATTTAAAGAGAAATTACTTACTTTTAGCTTGAAATTTTTTTGAGGATTGATTAGTGCAAATCAATAAATACGGAAGAAAATAAGTAAGTTAGTTAAATAAAACCATCAGATATAGTACATGCAATACTTAAATACTTACCTATAACCAATGGTCATATGGACTTTTATATCAAGATAATCTCTATTAGTATTTCACAAGTATATTAGTGTTTTTCACATACATTGCAGTAAGAAATGGGGTTTTCTATACATGCATATCAAGACTTCAAAATTCCGTATTTGCTCATTAAATTTCCTGTTTTAATTACAAATTAAAATACAATGTAGCAAAAACAATATTCCAAAATTGTGATTGATATTTATGTGGAAAATGATGTACAATATATTGCAAGTAGCAAAGTTGTTATAGGTGTGATGGTTAAAGAATATATGAAAAAGAAATCTGTTAGGAGAGGTAGTATCTTATACCAGTTGATATAAACAAGCTATTAAAGTAGACATGTTTCCAGATATCTCAGCCCAAAAATAGTAATCTTGTACTTTTCCCTTCTTCATACACTTTAATCCTGGTATTCTTCTTCTGCTCTAGCCTAATATAACAAAAAGATAGACTGTATTGTCTTGAAATCGTTAAATAGAAACTCAGGGGTTTCTTGATAGCAATGCATCAGTATACAGAAATATGGAGCTTATATTTTTATATGTATACTTTTAGAAAATACTATGCACCTCCTGAATACTAAGTGAACTGAGACACTATTTGAATTCAGCTGTTAACCCACTTGAGATACCCTTTTTCTATACATGAGTGAGTTTGATTTTTTGCTCTATAAAAAGAAAAATAAATACTGATACTTTATCGGAAAATTTTCACCTTCGCTCCTTTCAGCAGAATCTGACAGAGTTGTAAATCAGCCCAGAGGGTTTATTTATCTTCTGTCTTCCCCTGAAACTTCTGGTATGGATTCCTGAGAAGTTACTCAAACGAAATGTTTTTCCCTTTGCTTTTGTTCATTGAAGAGATGATCTCGTGGTGTGACTATGAGGACACTGAGGGTAAGCTGGGGAGGTCAACCAGCTGTGAAGTATGACCATAAGAAAGAATGAAAGGGGGTGTGGAAAGGTGGCTGGAATGGCAATTTTATGGCAATATGTTTGCAAATTTATGTATGTTAGTCATATATTTTGCCTCAGGAAAATTGTGTGGGTTTAGGGTTAGATGTCTCATCACTGTACATCTACCTTCTTGAAAAGGATACGTCTAAAAAACTCGTGTTAAACTGGTATTTGCCTTTTGGGTCTGATTAGGAGAAAGGGGTGGTACCTGAGGCTAAAAAATGCAGAAAGGGAAGACACAGATCAAGATAGCTGGCTCTTGGTAGATACTGATAGTTGAAAAGCTGCGGACATTTCCTTTGTGATGGAGAAAGGGTGAAGGGAATGTGACTGCTGATTCCACAGTTGACTCCACAGATATTAAGATGACTCAAGGAAGGAAAACTGTAGAAAAAAAATGATAGCTGATTTCACTGTAACAAGCAGATAAAAGCTGCAGATATGTGAGACTTGAGAGTACAGCAGACGAATTTGCTAGCTGGTTTCTTTGAGATAAAAACCTGGAGGTTAAAAGAGTGGTGGAGGAGCTGAGCTGTTCAGGGTAAAACATAAATAGCATAGGGAGAGCTATACATCTTTCTCTGGACAAAACACTGGTGAAACAGTGCAGTTAATGCAGGAAGAAGGGAAAAAGGCATAACTCCAGGGTCCCTCTCAGCCAGCTAGATTGCAAAACTCCCCTTTGAATGATACCAGTTGTGGAAAATGTTGAATACAGTGGGTGACTGTGATTGACTCAGACTTCTGGAGCCCGTTTGTGGTGTCCAGCAACAATATACTGCTAGTGCAAGCAACATTGGAGCTGAGCTCTTGTGGTGAAACTCTTGACATGCTATGGGAAGAGACAAGATGTGATATTGCTGCAGTGGTACATCTTTTGCAGAAGGTGTTGGCATTTGATCAGCAATCTGACTATGATTCATGCAATGCTTCTCCTTCTTGAACTCCCTAAGACTCTAGTGTAATGCATTAGCAATACCATACTTCCCATTAAGAGTTAATGCTGTACTCTTGCTGCTGCTAATAGTAAGTAAACAACAAACAATCCCTTAACAAAATCTTGCCCTTTGTGATGAAGAAAGATGCCCATTTGAGGCAGAGGATTAAAGCCCTTTATCTGCCTACATCTGCAAGGATGTAATGGTACAGGTATTTCAGACATAAGTCCTCTGGCCTGTAGCATGCATCTAGAGTGTATTTCTCATGATATAAATTTATTGGTGTGCAGATTTCAGAGTGAAAATGTAAAGATAAATGAAATGAAATGGTACAGGAAATGTCCGGTCCCTGCTCTAAGACAGAGACATGTAACTACCAGATGCCTGTTCAGCCCACTGTCTCCTTTCTTTCTCCCATGACTCAAGAAACTGCTTTCTTCAGGACTTATGGTGGTACAAATACCCAGGTGTGGTGCAGATCTTACTGTACAGCTAAGGAAAATATGGATATGACATAAAGTCACCCTGTTTTACTTGGAATAGTACTAGTTCATCATATATGCTTGCTAACCTGTTATAAATTGATGTTGACACTAAGGTAACTGAATTTGTTAGATATTTTCATATGCAAATTTCTCTAATGAGGACAGACCCTTAGATGCTGTGAAAATAATACCCCACCGCCTTGAAGCTTTTAAACTCATTCCCACCTGTGATGATAAGTTTGAAAGTTAAATGCTGTAAAACAGCAGTATCTACTCAGCATTTGTTTTGAAGACGGGGAGTAAACAAGACAAAGGACAAGGAAGGTATCAGTGATATTTCCTTACTGCAAAAAGGTTGTACAGAATTGAATTAATTCATTAAAGAATCAGTTCTTTATCAGTTCTCTTCAGAGGAGAAGCTACTTCTATGAACTATTCCTTAAGAAATCCTGTCTTTTATGTCAGTGCTAGAATAGTTAAATAGTTATTCATTGAGAAACCTCTCTTTTTTTTTTCCCCTTGAAAAAATCCTTTCTGATAATTTAATCTTGTAGATTCCCTTTCAATAAATATTTTTCTTGTGTCACCTCTGACCTAGCATGAAATGCATCATTCTTGAAATTCATGGTTTTATCTTTATTTTTAAAGATCTCATTTAATATCTATACAGTTGTTAGAAAGTAAGAAGTATCTTTGACTCACATACAAAGGTGGATGCCGGAGAATTATGTGCAATACTAGGATACAGTTGAAATCATAAGAATTAGCAAAATTACATATAGCTTTTAAGGAAATGTTGTGGTCTCAGCCATGACAAGGAACATCATTCCTCAAGGAGCATCACCATCAAGAAGGTGTCTGCTGTTAGAATTGTGACCTCTACTGGATTCCAATCAATGTTTAAAATCCTTGACAGCTTTCTGCAATATCACATAGGCAAAAGTCTCTCCTTCTGAATTTTGTATATAGGTTCATTTGACCTAACCACTGAACTTAGAAAGAGTTGCTTAACTTGCCTTTGGCATTTGACCAGATCCTTTATGAAATCCCCAGCCTAGAGCAACAATGTTCATAGCTGAGTTGTTTCAGAGGTACCAGCTTCTGAGCCAGAGGATTAACTGCAGTTATTCCCACTCAATGAAGTAGACAGAGAACAGTATAGCCCAATTTATGCTAAGCATGTGTACCCTGGATGTTTGCTTTGTCGAAGTATTAGACCCAACTGTGAATATTTAATGAGAAAATGACAGCCTTTCTCCTCCAAAACGGGTGCTTGTCCTCCCCTGACCACACCAGAATTTCCACCACATTGCTTTGGCTTGTACTAGTGTTAGTAAAACCATTACCAAATCAAGGGAGCTACACTGGCAGAGACCTGTTATCGCACAGAAAGGATTTCCTTTTGGCCTGAACACTGTTGGTTCCCAGAGCTGTCTCAATGCCTGAATCCTCGTGTTTGCACAAGACAGACAGTCGCAGTGAGGGTAGGAAGACCTTCTCATCAGCACAGTCAATTTAGTTTCAATTAAAGTAACGGTGTCTTTAGACTGCACAAGCATAGTTCAAAGTTTCACATAGCCAGTGTGTTCTTCTCATCATTTTACTAAAACTCCTTGTGTAACAGAAGTGTTAAAACTTTCAGAGAAATGTCCTTTTGCACATTTAAAAGGAAAAGAAGTCAGTCAAACATTCTGACAACATGCCACTAATTTAAAGAAAAAAAACAAACCCAGCGGGTCAGACAGCAACCTCTTCTTCTGTTTTCCTGTTTGGGCTTCCATCTGTCTACTGATATTGATTAGTACTCAACTTTTACTTTTGTGGGGTAATTATATATGACAGATCATTAGGACTGCCTAGAAGGAGTGATGGAAAATTTTATAACTTCAGGTATTTTTTATGACACCATATGCCAAGAGGTTTTGTGTCCAGTAGTAAGAGCCAGATAATAAGACACAAATTCTAACACCAGAGAGACAGTAACTAAAATGCATTGGAATAGTTCGATTTATTTTCACTGAGTTGCTATCAGCTGATGCTTTCTTGATTATTGGTTGGGGGATGGAGGGGGGAATCTGTTATTTCTAGGTCCCATACTTTAAAAGTCAGAATACTTGAATACATTTCTATAAGTTTGTAATGATCTGGGCATGAGTTTCCTCAGCTGTAAAATGGGAATAATTTTTTTACAGAGTTATAAAGAGACTTAAGTAACAAATATTTAGGTAATACTTTGAAATCCACGTGTAGAAATTTTTTTCAAGTTAATGCTACATGAATAGTGTTCCAAAGAGATGAGTATGTTATTCAGATAATATCCTGCCAAAATATTCTGCCAAATATGTATGTGTCAATAAATCTGTAAAAGTGAAAATGAATTCAGAATTTCTAAAACTCTGTACATCATGGAAACTAATTAAATTAACACAAAATGGAATGGCATGCTCCTGATATGGAACAGAAACTACTTGGTGTGTGGTTATTACCACAGAATCACAAAATCATAGAATCTTCATGGTGGAAAAGGACCTCTGAGGTCACTGTGTCCAACCATAATGAAGGAAACTTCATCTTCCATATGTTGAGAGTGGATTTTTCTTTTAGTAGACAGTAGAGAAGTTACTTTCTTTATTGAACAGATCACCACTGGACGATATTTGAACATGTAATTGTAAAACACGAGTTTTACTTTGATTAGCAAAGAAATAGGAAAAGATGCATTTTATTTTGTCTTGAACAGTGCTTAAAATACAATCTGGCCCACCTAATTTTAAAAGAAGTGTCTAATTGAGAGTGCAATTGTCCAAAACTCCCTGAATAGCTAGTAAAAGGAAGCAAATAACTCCCAGGACAGAAGTGGCAGTAAATGGGTCAAATCATCCTCTAAATCTGCCTTTTTCTCTCTACTCTGTCTATAGGAAACTAGTATTTCTTCTGTATTTGACTGTGTTCCTAACACAGCACCTCAGTTGCTTAATCTATGTAATGAAAAATATCACCTGTCACAGATGAAAAAAGCAGTGCTAACAACAAGTCCAGCTGTTCTACCTGCTTTTAAGAAGCAAAACACTAGGAAAACAAAACACAGAGTGTAAGGCAACAACAACAAAAACCCAAGGCAGAAGTTGGCTTTCTAATTATTGAGATCTATTTTATTTTTATAGGGATATCCTATTCATGACAAGGTAAATCATTAAAAGATATTAAAAGAACCAGACACAGTGTAAACAATGGGTGAAATTCTGTGCCAGAAGTCTATTTGTACATTGTTTTATACATAATGGCATAACACCACACAGCTCAAAAGCACACAGATGAGCCCTCAGTTTGTCAGGAGTTCAGGGAACACAAAAGCAGCCTGCAGCTAGCTTCCTCCACCTACATCTGGCACAGACACATTAGCTAAATGCTGTATTTTATTGCTAAATAGAAAGAACCAAGCAGTGAAATTTTAGGATCAAGCAAGAGCTAAAGCTGGCAGCAGAGGAAAAACAATAGCATTCAAAGAAACAACAGCAAGAAGGAGGGAGTAATACGGTCCAAAAATGAATAAAAGACGAGGGACCACTTCCAAACCCAGAGTAGGTTATAAAACATGGACAGAGATAAAATATTCCTAGTGGAAACAAATGGGAGAGGCGCGATATGTCATATTGTGGCCAAGTAGAGAATTCTGCAAATCATCCTTTATACTGCCACCAAACACCACTTTGTGCCTCTACTGTTACCCATTTCTTGGCATTGTATATTTATTTCCATGCTTTTTGGGGGTACAATTTTTAGTCTTTTTAATGCCTTTGTTGTTGTCGGTTGTGGTGGGTTGTTATCAACAAAGATTTTTAACATATGCCTAACATTGGCCTCATCAATTGGAGCAGACCAAATTTTGTATATGTTAATGTGCACTGAATGCAGTGTGTGAGTGAAGGCTTTGCCCGTCATTTAAAAGAGTTTTAACTTTAAAGGCCTTTTAAGATCCCTCATGAGTTATCTCCTCATAATAAAACAGAAAGAGTCCACAGCTTAAACATGCCTGCATGTCAGCACAGACACAAACGTGAGGCTATCTCACAGAAATGTAAAGTTCGTGAATATTGTTCTAGTGGAAAGCTGCACGTGTACAGATACAATTCAGCAAAATAGTTAATGTAATATCCATTTACCACCAAAGTGGAATGGTTCTGCTCCTCCTGCCCCCATCCTTGTGGTCCCCATCTGCACCCACACTAGCATTTATCAGACATGGTGAACTGGTTGTTTGATAAATTAACAGAAAATTATATGATAGAGAAAAGAGTAGTTTTCAGCTCTTTTAGAGGCTGAAATCAGCCAAATGGGCACTTCCAGGAAGAGACAGACATGGCAAAAGAGGGACTGGAACTGCACCATTGAGTCTGCAGGCAGAAGCCAAGGAGAAGAGCTGGGTGTTCACAACCACCTCCTGGTAGCAGCAACTTGCTTAGCTCTGTCACTGAATTGCACCCTTAGAGAGAGATAATCCCAAGAGCATAAATGAAGGAAATAGCAAAGCACGACATAAAACCTCTGATAATATGTCTGCCCTTGAGGAAAAGCTAAAGAAGGAGAGTGTTTATGCTGAATGCTAGTAGTTCCGACTTTCTAACTCTAGGGAGGAGACTTTGTACATCCTTTATAAGAAAAATATAGAATTACACCAAAGAAGTGACTGATTCTACCACCTGTTTCTTTTCTGAATGGAAACAGTTTATGTTTTGTGAATTTTTTCTACCTCTTCATCTCACAGAAGGGGTAACAAAAGTGTCATTGTTTGGACTTCTGTTAAATAATAGTCCTGGATATAATAGACAGGTAGACATTCTGCTGAACCAAAATGGATATGTGATTCAGGGAAAATGCTGGTGGAAACCTAAAATGGGCAAAAGAAGTTAAAAAAAATATCCAAATGGAGACCAAGTGGAATTAAAGGCAGTATGACAGTTCCCACCACCCTTGTCATCCCCCTTCCCCCCAAAAAAAGAGCATGTAAAGATGCAATAAAATGGAATAGTACGATAAATGGTGTCTACTTTATTTGTGCTGGATATGTGCTTCATGCTTTGTCAACGAAATCTCTCTGGGTGGCCAGAAAGGTTAGTTTACCTCTCTGCCTTGTCCAGGCTGAAGCAGAATGGGTCAAGGCAAATCCCAGGATAGTGTACCACCCCAAAGAGCCACTCAACATGGCAGGGTAGGCTTGAGTGGGAAGCTTCCAGTATTACGAAACAGGAGAATGAAAGAAAACACACGGGGTGGTCCCTAAGGAAGGAAAAGGTGAGTTACCAAGCTCAATGCAGTTTTCAAGAGGCTTTTCCTAGGGATGAAGACCTCAGATGAAACAGGTTTCTTTTTGCAACCAACAAAACCCAGCATAAATTGCTAGACTGAGAGCAAGACGTGAACAATGTTGTAGGCAAAACTCTTTTCTACATTTTTTCTCATCTGTCCTATCGGATGAGTTTTGTATTTTCACAAAGTATTTTGTTAACATGGTGTTCTGATTATATTGAAGCCGTATTTGCTTTAAGAAAAAAAATATCTTGAAAATTCTGGCCCACTTTAAGTATTTTTTCTATTTGGCCAGGGATGCACAACTGAAAAATTTCCAGAATACAACAGACAGATAGAATAGATGTCCAGCAACCTAACTGCCCTTTAGAAAAGATTTTCTCCAAAGAATAGCTAACAAAGGTGGGCTGCATGAAAGACTGATAGAGTTGAAAAATCAGACAATCACAGATCTTCATGGAAAAAGAGCTACTTGGTTTTACATTTGGACCACCTAAGGAATTTGTGGAGGACTGGGTTTTTTGCAACTGTTACCTATTTTTTTTTGTAAACTTAGACCTTGCTGAAGCAGGTTCAATTTGCAGTGAATCAATTTTAAGTATTTAGGTGGAAGTGGAATTGCACTTGAAATTGATTGAAAATAAGATTAGGTCATTCTGGGTTGTGAATTTGCCAAGCTACAAACCTTAGAAGTACAGCCCTGTGACAGAAAATTATTTTGGCTTTTTGAGTGAGTAGACAAATCATGGTAAATTCAATTTGTGGAATAAAGAAGTGTTGCAATAATGGAAACATAATAGTTGAGAGTTGGTAAGTGATGAAAATATATGCACAAAAAGGAGTGTTAAAAATATAGTCAGCCAGACCTGAACAGTATTATTTTTCAAAAAAAATCTTACCACAGCAAAAACTGGAGGAGCAGAGGATAGCCAAGAAATTTCCTTCAGTCATTATCTGCTTATTTAAGTTCTTGTAGTTGAATGATAATTATAAGAATATGTAATGACATCTTAGAAATCTTAGAAATATTGGACAAGTGCAAAACCTGAAGATTTTAAATCCTACTTTGCTAATGAGCTACTCAGTAATAGCTATGAAAGAAACCATTCAATCGGTCATAAGTGGAAAGAGCACATTTTTTGTGTATGGTTGGACCCAGTGATCTCATAGATCCTTTACAATCATGACAGTTCTGTGTTGCTGTGATTCTTTTCTGTCTTTCTTATGGTTCTTGCATTTTTCTTTTCTTTCTTTCTTTCTTTCTTTCTTTCTTTCTTTCTTTCTTTCTTTCTTTCTTTCTTTCTTTCTTTCTTTCTTTCTTTCTTTCTTTCTTTCTTTCTTTCTTTCTTTCTTTCTTTCTTTTCTCTCATGCTTTCATGCTTTCTTTCTGCCTTTCTTTCTTGTTTTGCTCCTTCTTTCTTTTTCCTTCTTCCCATATTTTTTTCCATTCTGCCTTTCTTTCTCTCCTTCTCTTTCCTCCTTATGTTCTAAACTTACCTGTTTAGTAAGCCACCTTTTTGCTGAAAAGGTGAACTATATACTTCTTACCTCTCTTGAGGAAAGCAGAGACTATTATGTGTTCCATGTACAGGATGATGTAATTTTGGTTTAAAGTCAAAAATTTCTGAGAGTCTAAGTTGCCAAAGCCTTAATAGATCTAAAACAGGGAACAAGTTAAACACTTTGTTTCTCTGACTACTTTTAAAGTGTTTTGGTTTTTTTTTTAAAAAAAAAGGGGGAAAAAATAACATTGGTTCCAACTTATTATCAGATCACTGTATTTTTGTTCTTGGAAAAGGACTGCTAATAGTGGCCCAATGTAGTACTATACTGTTGATCACAGTATAGACAGTTTTCTAACCTGGAGTTAATCCTCAAAGTGTAAACCGCTTCAGGAAAAGGGTTGAGAAGGTCTTTTTAATTAATACACATTAAAAAAAATAATAATAAAAAAGAAGTTGGAGATTGGACAGCAAAAGAAGACTCCCAAAACATCTTAGATATAAAGAAGTTTGTAGAACTTGTTACAGAAAGGCACTGTGTGCATTTGTCCATACTGCATAAGAGGGTGGGAGAAAATGCCTTCAAAAGGCTAAGGTAACAGTTTTGTATTTGAAAAGACTGTTGCTAGTACTCTTGTGGCTATTTCAGGAAGCCTTTTGTATTGAAAACAAATGTTATTACTTATAGTTTGAGAACAGTTTGAGAACAGTTGTGAGAATGATGGATTTTTTTAACACAATTCTAAATTGTCCTACTTTAAATTATTATGCCATGAAAGAGAGTTCTCAGCTCTTCTGAAAGTTGGGGAACTGCTTTCACTGTTTGCATAAGAGACAGTTCATGGTCAGGGGAAAACATGCATCTCAGCTTGGATCTTTAAGTACAGAAATAATGAGAAGGAGAACTCATGAAGTGACTGGAAAACCCCCAAATCCCTATAGTTTAATGATTAAAAAAAAATAAAATATATATATATATAAAATATATATACGCTATATATACACTATATATAGATATATAAAGACCAGATATAAGATTAGCTTTGTTCGGACAGTAATTATAATGCTCTGAGCAAGACAGGAAGAAACTACTGAGTGAGATATTTATTTAGGTACAGAAAAAGTCCATTTTTAGTTTATAATTTTAGAATTGAAATTTTTCCTGTGTCATCTTGCTTGCTGCAGAAATGGTGGTCAGAGAAATCAAAACTTACTGAAGACAGGATTGTGCTAAAAAATTTGTTGTTTGGAAGATGATCTGGCAAATAGTTATCTAGAAATCACTAAGGTTTGTGGGTTTTCTCTTGAAAAGGGTACAAATTTGTAGGGCTGATATGCTGCATTCCTTTCCACTGAGTTTTCAGTATACAGTCAATAAGAACACCCTGTGTGCCACACTACTCTCAATCCATGTGTTTGAGCAGAGAAACCTGTCAACTCCTCTGTGTGAGGTACCGAAGAGATCAAAGAAATTTGGACTTTGAAACAACATCCTCTTTAGAGCTGGAAAAGTTCGTGTCTTTTGAAGGATTGCCATTGACCTATTAAAGAGACATAATGGGAATATTTAAGTCCAGGTGTAGCCTGCACAGTTATTGGAAAGGACAATAAACACAACTGATCTGAGTATATATAGCATGACATTGTAAGAACTGATTGGATCCTGAGCCTACAGGTCTATAAGAACCATCTGAATGACTGCTAAGTATGGCTGAGAACAGAGCTACAGGAACTGAGATTAGCTAGTAACACAAAGATCACTTTCTAAAAAATAATCTATCTCCTTCAATAGATGTTTGGGCATTGATAAACATATCATTTGGGCTTGCTGCAAGGAAAGGGCTTCTCAGGCTGTTATCCAAGAATCAGAGAGAACTCTGTGAAAATTTCAGTGTTGTGAGATTGTTATGAAGAAAAGATGCAAAATACCCTGACAGAAAGGCAATGCAGTTGTGTGAGTACCTGGAATTTTTTAGGCTGGTTCTTCTTTTTCTGTCTGTAACACAGATAAGAAAGGGCTGTGCTTCTCATATTGGATCACGAAAACTCCAGGGTGTTGCAGGAAGGTGCTAAGAAGTCAGAAAGTGTTAGAAAAATTTAGATTATTTTAAAAGGGAAAATTTTTATAAGAAAAAGAAAATCTGATCTTTTTATAGAATTAGCTCAATTTCTTCAGAGGGAGGAAGTAAGAAGTATCTATAGCTACTGGACTGGATACAGTTAACTTGCCTCCAATTGCTACCAGCCAGGTAGTAACTTCAGTGAACTGTGGATTTACACCTGCAGTCAGGAATTACATCTTTCTGCCATTCAAGAAATGAGTTGGCAGTACTCAGCATCAGCTTTTTTGTTATTACATCTTACTGAGAGGAATGGCACAGACACAGAGTAGTCCAAGAGAGATTTGAGCAATACCTTAGACATCATAATTTTAAAAATGAAGACAAGTTGGCTTGTAAGAGATGTCATGTGGAGGCTGCTGTGACTAAAAGATAAGAGCAAGAGTCTGTGTTTTGGGTCTGTGTGTTGTATTCCCATCCCCCCTACCATACTTTGCTGCTATTTTGTGATGCAACAAAAGAAAATGTAATGTTTGTGTTGTCCTTAATAAGCATATGGCATACATATTTTAATCTAAATAACTGTTTTGTTCACTATATTTTTTGGTTTCCTATAGAAAGAGCTTTTCACAATTCAATCTGTAGAAAATAGTAAAAGTCACTATGGTATTTATCTGTGTACTTATTTTCAGTCACATAATCTTATTACTTTCCTAGGTCTAGACTGTTCTTCCTCAGATAAAAACCTTCTTTTTTTTTGGTAGACAATCCCCTTGACTACAGTGGAACCAGTTATGATGAACATTACTATTCAGAGTGAGTGAAGGTGTTGCAATCTTGTCTTTTAAGTGTATCTTTTTCACAGCTTATTTAAAAAAAAAAAAAATTTTATTCTTTTTTATTACTACCTTAGGAAAATGATAAGAGGAACATTTTTTCAATCATGTATATTAAATTCTTTCTGATATAGCTAAAGAAGAGGGGAAATTTTCTAGTGTTATTGGTTTTTCTATGTTTAGTACACAAAGAATGTCACTGTGGTGGGGTGTTTGTTTATTTGTTTTTAAAGCAGTCCTTGATTCTACTGTATTTGGTTTATACAGTAGTTATTAAAGACAAAAATTAGTGAAAATGTTAATGTTTTCCAAGTGACTGCCCAGGGAAAATCCAATAACCATTATTGTTAAAGCTCCTGTATTGGCAGAAAGGATAGCAGATAAACTGGAATGCATCAGTACTTCAATTCAGTTAAATTGAAATGTAAAGAGTCCAAAAGAAGCTTTGTTAGGTTTTTAAAAAGCTAGCACTTCGGTTCATACCCAGCTGCAGTGGCACAGTGCAGTACTGTGTATTACTAGTGCCAGCTTCAACGCCATTGCGCAAAAATGTTACTGAATATCCCTAACATCATTTGGTCAGCAAAATAAACCCCTCACTCAAATGAACATGTCTTTTTGTTACGAAGAACATTTGCGAATATATTTTCCTTTTGCTGTGTTTAATTATCAGTTTCATCCTTTTTTTTCCCCTTTTTTTTACTTAACTCTTTTTCTATTTCCCCTTCATTTTATACTTGAAAGATAATAAGGTTCAATGTGATCAGATGAAGTGTTTATAGACATTACCTTCCAATTATACACTCCACACATCAACATTTAACTCGATAGATTTGTGGTTTAGTCATTAAACTGCATAGTAATCTGTGTATTGTGGCTTTTTTTAAAAAAGAAGCCTCTGCCTCCATGCAAGAGAATCAGAATGGGAGAGTTTGAGTTCTAGAGAATTACCTGTAACTTCTAGGACAGTGACTAGAATGAGTAGGTGAATTTAGCTGAGTTGGGTCTAACTCACTTGCTTTTCCCATAGCCTGACATTGTCATGGTATTGCACTAAACAGAATCTCAGGTACAGTTTACAGTCAAGCATGTAAAACATAACACGTACCATTTTCAGTTCAAGTTCACAACTACATATGCTGGAAGGGCTCTATACTCATATTGTTTCCCCTCATATGTGAGCATGGCTAGAAACAGGTAGTCTACTGCCTATGCTTCCCTGTTCCAAAAAGCACTGTGCCAGCAAAGAACAATTTTGAGTATGACTTTGTATTTTGAACCTAATTTTACTATTGTTACTTCTAAACTATGTAATTTTAGATGTTAGTTTTACGTACAGGTGATTTGCTAGGAGTTTAAGTGGAACAGTTGCTCATTAATATGTGAGGCAAGGGTGAACAAGCTGATTGAAAAAAGTAATCAAAGGCGGCAACTAAATCAATATGCTTTCTCTGCTTTTCCGTAGTTTGCACATATTGCTGTCCAAAAGTAAAGGTACAAAATAAGTTGGATTAAATGCTGGTTTGTTTGGAAAGGTTCTCTACCTTTCTCCTTGCTCCAGGTCAAAACACATTGATTAAATGTATTGAAACAAAAATCTTTTCAGTTCCAGTGTTCTTTAGAGGAGTTCCTATGGAAAGCATCTATGAAATGGCATGACTTATTTTTTTAATAACAGTAGCTCTATTCCCAAAGTGATACAATTGGGAAATCCCATCTGTGCATATCATCTGCTGCCTGTTAAATTACTTTACTCAAATTGGTTTTTGGTTATATCTATGAACCTCAGTCTTGGTGCAATTCCTGAGGAGGTGGTTAACCTTAATATCAGTTGCTGGCAAGAATTTAAATGACCATTGTTCAGAGTACTAGAACAGATTATTTTATAGGAATATTTTAGGGTTCCTCCAGTTAAACTTGTTACTGAGATAAAGGTCTAAACCCACATATTTAGGAAGGTACAAGTTCAGCTTAGTCACAAAAAATTAATAAGCCAATTTTCTCTGCATTTAGAACAAGCTGGAAATCCTTGAAAGCATTAATGTAATATTAGTATTTCAAGGATTTAAAAAAATATTTAATAACTTTAAGTTGCTGAATTGCAGTATGACAACAGATATCTCGCTACTCTCAGCAAAATACGTAATTGTTTTTAAGCAAGGAGGAGTTTAATGGTCAAACTTTGGAGAAAGGGATTAAAACCATCACTTACTGATTTTAGTGAACTGACAATGACCATAGTCAGCTGCTAATCAGCTGATAGACCTTCTTGCATCCTCTGAGGTTGGATCAGTTCCTTCTTCTGGATAACCCAAAAATGAATGTCATGGCAGATCTTTACTTCTAAAATTGGATGAACCAAAACTTGGGATCTGATTGACTGGGATGAATTAATTTGTAGATATTAGCTGCTATCAAATCAGAAATTTGAACCTTCTTACGCCCCTACGTCTCTAAAGAGCTGACAGTGACACAGTACTTTACCAATACTATGTGTCAGGTAGCCTTCTATTTTTAAGGACCATATGACAGAATAACTTGTTTACTTTTTAAATATGCGTACCAAACCAAAAAAATCCATTAAAACAATGAAGTTTTAACACAGAATACCAGATTATGAACAGGAAGTAGCAGTGATGTCAAGTTGTAAAAAGCAAAATAGCTAAGCACAGAATGCTTACCTATTTAATATAATTCCAGAAAGGAATTATTTAAAATGGGTGAAAAAAAGAAAAATTGTTCTGTGCATTTCATCTGTCTCAAGGACAACTTAAAAGGATGACTTATGAAATATCATGTTGAATATATTTATAAAAATTTTGTCACTATTTTAGATTGAGAGAAATAAAATATGAATTAGTGATTTATTCAAGTGAACTGGAATTAATTTCCAAAGAACTCTCAACCTAAATATAACACACCGAAAAAGTCACTTTGGTGAAATTTCTGAAAAAAGCTGCACACAGTTTGATAAAAAGAAGTAAACATCTACATCAAACTACATACTGCTCTGGAAGGAAGTTGAACTGTTGAGGTTCACCCAGTGTAATGTCAGAGATGTAATCTGACACATACTAAGAGGTATCCCTCTGCAGAAACCTTTGAAAGAAAATGTGTTTCCTCTCATTCTCTCAAGATTATACAATATTTAGAAACAGTCAGCAGTTCCAGCTTTAGTGCTTCCAGTTGGTCCCTGATGTGGGTTACTCATGTTTTATTTAAGACTTGCAATGCTAGTACAGCATAACTCTGGAAAAAAAAAATCATGGTAAAAACTAGCTAATGCAGTCTGGAGTATGAATGTAGGCAGAACTGTACAAAAGATTCAGACTGAAACTGAAAATACTGAAAATTAGCCTTTTACTTCTTGACAGCTAAATGTATAAGGCTGTGGAACAGTCTCTCAAGGGAATCAGTGAAAACTCAAATACTTGGTATTTTTGAAAGTAAGTTTGGCAAATACGTAGTAGATGTATAATAGCAAACAATACTGCTTAGGAAAGCAGAAAGACTATATAACTGTCATCCAAAATGCTATCCTGTAAGCTTGAGGAATTCAGTTTCTGTTAGCACTGGCCCCAGCATGTATCTTTTACTCAGCTGAGAGCAAATAATGTTATCCTGAGACTATACAGATGAGTTTTACTTTTTCAAAATAACATGGATAGAACTGACCAAATCAAGTGGAGTGAAGAACTATTTTACACTTTTGAAAAAAACATGCATGTGACCTTATATCACAGACAGAGAGCAATGGGATTCATAACTAGCACACTACTCTATGACCTTTCCTCTACAGAATATATATCAAATGAATTTGATAACATAAGTAAGTTGAGTACTTGCTTAAAATAATTTATTTTAGGGGTCACTTGAGACTGTCACTTCCTCTGCAGTGAGGCTTACGTTCCTGTCAGTGAGAGCAGACCCCTCAGTTTCTTTTGCCTGACACCAAGACAGTTTTTCTCGTATGCTCCCATAGAAAATTAACAACAGCTTCCTTATGGTGAGCTCAACTGGCAGGTCTTGTCAGCTAGCCAAGACTTGTGCAACTGTTTGGCATACTTTTTTTTTTACTGTAGCTTCTCAGCTAGCTTCCCATGTGCAGCGTACTCAGCTGCATCTTCATCTTTTTACACCTGTTTTCTTTGTCACACACAAATGCTGTCTCGTACACTTCAGATAGTGCTGGAGCTTGCTTAGAATCATAGAATTGTCCAGGCTGGAAGGGACCTCCAAAGATCATCTATTCCCACCTCCCTGCAGTCGCAGGGACACCCCCACCTAGACCAGGTTGCCCAGGGCTTCACCAAGTCTCACCTTGAATATCTCCAGAGAAGGGTCTTCAACCACCTCCCTGGGCAGCCTGTTCCAGTGTTCCACCATGCTCAGAGTAAAGAACTTGTATCTAATATCCAATCTAAATCTGCTCTTCTCTAACTTAAAGCTATTGTCCTATCACTGCAGGCCTTTGTAAACAGACTCTCCCCAGCCTTCCTGTAGGCCCCCTTCAGGTACTGGAAGGCTGCAATCAGGTCTTCTCAGAGCCTCCTCTGCTCCAGGCTGAACAACCCCAGCTGCCTCAGCCTATCCTCATAGCAGAGGTGCTCCAGCCCTCTGATCATTTTCATGGCCCTCCTCTGGACCCTCTCCATATCCTTCCTATATTGAGGGCTCCAGACCTGCACACAGTACTCCAGGTGGGGTCTCACCAGAGCGGAGCAAAATGGGAGAATCACCTCTCTGGATCTGCTGGCAATGCTTCTTTTAATGCAGCCCAGGATGCGATTGGCCTTCTGGGCTGCAAGTGCGCACTGCCTGCTCATGTCTAGCCTTTTGTCCATCTGAAAGTCCCTTTCTTCAGTGATGCTTTCTAATACTTCATCTCCTAGTCTGTATTGATGATGAGGATTGTTCTGTCCCAGGTTCAGAACCCTGCACTTGNGCACTGCCTGCTCATGTCTAGCCTTTTGTCCATCAGCACCCCAAAGTCCCTTTCTTCAGTGATGCTTTCTAATACTTCATCTCCTAATTTGTATTGATGATGAGGATTGTTCTGGCCCAGGTTCAGAACCCTGCACTTGTTTGTTGAACCTCATGAAGTTCATCTGGGCCCACCTTTCCAGCTCTCCAGCCTATTCTCTCTTCTGTCTCCTTACAGAAGTTTTAGCAACCTGCAATCAGCCTGGAGCTCTCTAACACAGCAGTAATGTATCATGCAACATTTCATAGAAGTCCGAAACAGCACCATGCTAGCCTCACATTCACAGTCCTCAGTCCTAAAAACTCTGACTCTTTGTCTCGCATGAGGAGGACATACCCACCACTGCCTTATAATGTCTTCAGCTGAAACTCTGACAGCATCAACAGAAATTAACAATTTTAACATCTTTTCCATACATTGGCATATTACAGGCAGTCTTAAGCATCCTGTCATACTCACCAAACCAAGCAGTCAGTTGTTCTGAGAAAAGATATGGGTTGTAGGTAGAGGTAATAGCTTTTCTGAGAATAACCTGTAGATTTGGAAAAAAAAAAAGAACAACATACAAGCCCATGTTAAGTCTAGTGCAGAAGCAACAGACTTCAAAGCTAAATATGAGTTGATGACACCTGCTCCATTTCATTTGCATTGATTTCTCTTACATTTGTGCCAAATTACTGGCTAGCAGTAGCAGAAAAAGAAGACATATATTAAAAAAAAAAAAAAAAAAAAAAAAAAAAAAATAAACCTCTTTCCATTTATAACAGCTTGTTCGGTTCATTTTCTGTTTGGTTCCTTCTTCTACTTGCCCCTGCTATCAGCTGTGTTATTTACTCCTGTCTTGTGCCCGCTTTAGGACTTTGTGTGATTGCAGCGGATTCAATTCCTTAACCTGGCCAATCCCCACCTTGCAGCCCCCGTTATTTATTCTTTTTTGCAAATTTTCTTTTTTTTGTTTTGTTTCCCCCCCCTCCCCTCCCCATTTAAATGAGGTGAATCAGTTTATCTTGTGATCAAACGAACACTCGCAGTTGTTCTCAGTAAGCTGTGGGAGTGTGCAGTAGCGCTGATGGAAGGGAACAGTAAAATTTTCTCCTTTGAGAAAGAGAAAGCTTTTTAGCTCAGGCCATGCTGTGAAACCATGTCCTGAAATATAGGCAACTGGGTGTTTCCCCCCAGTGCTAACAGAAATGTTTCTGAAGCCTGTGGACATAAGTTTTGCTGTATATTAAGGATAAATGGGAGAGGTAAATACATTGGTTTGTGGAATAGGTTACTGAAAAAATAGGCTCCAGCATTTTTTGCCTTTCTATTGACTTCTTGTGTTTCATCGTTATTTTTCTTCATATTAGAGAAGAAGTTATATTTGTGGGAAAAAGTATAAACAGACTGAAGATTTCAAATGTTCTTTCCATGATTTTACCTCCCTTTTCTATCTTCTGGAAAATTGATTGAAAATGTTTCTTTCACATCTCTCTTTTACATTCTACTTCTCATCCGTATCCCATCTTTCAGTTTTCTTTGCACGTTGTACATTTCTATCTTTTCATTTCTCAGTTAGGGAAAAGGGCAAAGAGTTTTTGTTCTCTGATTTCATTTTTAATAAACTTGCCTCTTAATTTTCTAATGGAAAAATGAAAGTAAATGAAGAAGGAAAACATCCCCTTTAAAGAATTATCAGTTCAAAACTAGTAAAATTAAAAATAATTCAAAGTCATGCTCCTTCACAAATTCGTTTTGTGTAATTAGTATTTAGATCTATTATTGTATAACTTAAAAAATATGCTTTTCTCATTCCTCTCTTAGTTTTTTCCTGTGTTTAAAGTAAGTGTGGTAGTTCAGGATGTCTAATTATTGCATATATACAGCATCCAGCATAGTGGAATCTGGATGATGTTCAAATCCTTAGATATGCCAAAAGCAAACTGTTAGTAAGTGAAGCAACAGTAAGAACTACAATCTTTAGTTATTTTATAGTGGGCTAAAATAAGTAGAAATAATAGTGTATAAAGTGCCTATTGGAAATGAGTGGAGCAATCTATGTAAAAAGTTCTGTAATACTTGAAATAAATTATAAATTCATAAATATCTGGTTTTACTCAAAGAAATTCTGAGTTAGTATTTCAAGCCACTACAGTCATATCAGAATTTTACACTTGCTTTGAAAGAAATGCCATGAATTTGGATTTATGATGCTAATTAAAGAGAACTAAGAAGTACATGGAACTGATTTTTTTTAATCAAATGAACATTCACCGAAAAACATTATACATTTGGTTCTGAGAAACGAACAAGCTGAATTTCCTTTTCATCAAAACACCTTGTGAAGTGAGCAATTGCCTTTAATGTAGTTAAAGACTAAGATTTATTTGCACCATTTTTTATTTCAATATTATTGTAGTTCAGGCTTATTCAGAAATACTAGTAAGTGCTTTAGGGTGATACTAAAATTCTGGTGCATTCTGTTGCCACTCAGACCTGCGCTGCTCTGCCCCCTGCCCTGTCCTGTTCCATGAACAAAGAGCTTGTTTTTACTCCCCAAAGCAGCTTCCTGCTTTTCATGAAAGCACTTCTTTCAGCTAGCACCTTAATATTCCTTTTTCTGAAATAATTTGTATAGAGTGTGGAGATCCTTTGAACAGCAGAGAGAAGCCATACAGAGAGCAGGACTGGGAGAAGAACAGAGATAGCTGCCATCTGCCACTTTAGCTAAACTGAAGCAAATTGAAAAGGCTCTTCAGCACAAGTTCTTCTTTCTATTTATTTGTTTAAGCCCATCTTATGGAGTAAGGAACAAAACCCTTTCAGTTAAAAAAGTACTTTTTTTCTGACATTGTATCTTTTTTTTTTATGGATCGGACAGGAATGTTTTAGGAAAGCAATGTACTGTGTATGATACCAAATTTAGTTGGGACTGGGAACAAAAGCTGTGATCCAAAGCCCACCGACATATTTCAACAGGATTTAGTTTTGTTTAATTGTTTATAAGTAAATCCAAAAGCTCCGTATTTTCAATTTGAATGTTATAAAAATGAGCAGTCCTGTAAAAGAAGGTACTCTGCTGTTAGGGTTAACACAATGCGAGAGCACCAAGAAATGCTGCAAATGCTTGCATTAACCTATATGAGTAGTCCTATTGTACTTATTATCCTTTAGAGCAAGTAGGAACACAGAACATATTTAACGTCTTTGCGAGAACACAATGTGTTTGGGACTTCGATCAGTCACTAGCTGTAGTCATTGTGTGAGTCTTTTGTCTCTTTGAGTCACAAAAGACTAAAATCACTGAAAGCAAGGCTCAGCCTTATTCCATAGGGTTCTGGAAGAATTGTAATTATCCTTTTTAAATTTGTGCTTCAGATCTGAAGAAAATTAAGCAGAATGCGTATCTTGGCCAAATGTCTGGGTTCAGAATATTAAAATAATGAGATGTAAAAAGTAATAAAGATTTCCAGGAAATTGCCTAAGAAACATACTCTTTGTTCTGTGTGCACAATCAGTTTAGAGTCCATACAAATATCTGGATAAACTTGTGTATGTAACAACTAATTATAATTATCTGTGACAGTTATGAAGGTGAATGGGAAAGTTTTAAAGTTGGAAGTCCATTTCTTGGTTGGTGAAATTTACCTACTTAGCAGATAAACCATTTGATAGGACATACGATCTTTTATGTAATATTTAACCTAATACACATTTCCTTTCTGAAACTTTCTCTTATTTTGCAGGAGATGATATCCATAGAAATGGAAAAAGTCCTAGAACTATATTCTTAGTATGATGGCCAAGCATTAAATAGAATATGAATTGAAGAAAAATAATAAGAAGCTAGATCGTATAAACTCTAGTTATGTATTATAGTGTGACCGTAGAACTACAGCCACCTCTAGAAATCCCAGGAGTTATGGAAACAATCTTAATTTTGAAAAATAATTGAATTCACTATATATTGACTACAAGATATTCCAGATGATATGTCTCTAGGCATTTTGAGAAGGTTAAGAAGTAAAAATATCATAACTGTTAATGTTTCTTTATTTCAGAATAGTATTTAGTCTGTTTACTTCTTTGGTTATATATGGTTTTAATATTTTTGAGACACTGTCACCAAGAAGAAATGTAATATGTGTTGTATATTCAATGTTCTGAAATTTGTGTTTGGTTGGCTAGGGTTTTTTTTGTCTGATTGTTTTGGAAGTAACATTCTATTTGCTTCAATTTAAATATATTTGTATTATGCTATTTTTGAGAGAGAGCAATAAAAGTAAAAACTGAAGACAAAATATGTCCTATCAGTATCTGTGGGATGAATTCACTTTCAGAACAATTTGTTTGAGCAGAGGAATATAAATGGCTACTTTTAAGGCAGTCATTTGTGAGGCCCTATGTATGCACAAAGTAAAGGAAATTTGTATTTTGAAACCCCTAAAATTTAAATAAAGAACAACCCTAAAAGTTTTGAAAGATTTAGATAGAATCATAGAATCATAGAATGGTTAGAGTTGGAAGGGACCTTGAAGATCATCAAGTTCCAACCCCCCTGCCATGGGCAGGGACACCTCCCACTAGACCAGGTTGCTCAAAGCCCCATTCAGCCTGGCCTTAAACACTTCCAGGGATGGGGCATCCACAACTTCTCTGGGCGACCTGTCCCAGTGCCTCACCACCCTCACAGGAAAGAATTTCTTCCTAATATCCAATCTAAATCTCCCCTCTTCCAATTTAAAACCATTACCCCTTGTCCTGTCACTACACTTCCTGACAGAGAGTCCCTCTCCTGCTCTCCTGCAGGCTCCCTTCAGATACTGGAAGGCTGCTAGAAGGCCTCCCCAGAGCCTTCTCTTCTCCAGGCTGAACGGCCCCAGCTCTCTCAGCCTGTCCTTATAGGAGAGGTGCTCTATCCCTGTAATCATCTTTGTGGCCCTCCACTGGACCCGTTCTAACAGTTCTATGTCCTTTCTCTGTTGAGGACTCCAGAGCTGGACACTACTCCAGGTGGGGTCTCACGAGTGCAGAGTAGAGGGGCAGAATCACCTCCCGTGACCTGCTGGTCACACTTCTTTTGATACATCCCATGATATGGTTGGCTTTCTGGGCTGCCAGCTCACACTGCTGGCTCATGTTGAGCTTCTCATCCATGAGCACACTCATCCATGAGCTGTCCCAGACAGTGAGGCAGCATATATATTCATTGAGTGGAGAAACCAGAATGGCATTTGCAAAAGATTTTATAGTCATGGTTAGCTGTAAAAGAAAATTGAGTTAAAAAGAGGGAACAATCAAATAAAACCATGTAGTTAATAGGTACCATTTATATTAGATTATGCATTTGTAGAATGCAACCGAGTACAATGCATACAATCAAATAGATGTTTTTCATTTAATATCAGGATATGTGGATAAGTTCATTTAATAACACAAATAGTCACATAGATCTTACTAGGACAACCTGTGCAGATAAATTGTTCATATTTGATTGATCCAATGTTCTCCAAAAGAGAATTCAAACTGTTTCTAGAGACGACTGATGTCAAACTGTTCAACACCAGTTGTGGAGAATATAAAGTAAAAATTCATGGAACATTGAAGTTATGAGCCTGACAGTTTTTTTTGGTAAAAGATATAGGTAACAATAATATGATAGAAGTCAGAATAGCTAGTAAGTGTGGACTCAATATGACTTGAAAATGAAACACATGGAGAAACACTAGTTAGTCACAGCACACAGGCATAGGCAAACAGCAGGGAAATAGGTTTTTTCCTTTTTTACTGCAAAATCATTGAAGTGAAAATTAGTTAAAACTTTTCAACCAAAATTATAATAGTAATTTCTGTGAAGTAGTTGCTAACTATTTTACTCAAGTGGTAAAGGAGGCTTGCACACAGAGTTGAATTTGCAAAGAACCCTCAGTTTTGATCTAACTCATTTTCTCCTGGTCAATATGGTTTTTGTAATTCAGTTTCAAAAGGAACAGATATAAGCCATAACTCCAGTCTTTTAAAAAAACAACAAAAAAAAATTATACTTAGAAATTTCAACATGCTGACTAGGATTTTCGCAGTACTCTGGAGCATGGGCTCCAGAAGGAAGTGGTGGGTGATAGAGCTCAGAGATTGCCTCTGGGCAATATATGCCATATATATGCCATATATGCCATATAAGGGAAATATATGCCAGCCAGACATGCTTTCTTTCATGGGAGTTTTGTTGTTTTACAACATCTGGGATGTTTTTACTCAACGGTAATTGAAAGGTTGTAGAGATCAGGGAAGGTGCTGGATGAATGGAAAAGGTAACCGTTGCACTCATCTTCCAAATGATGAAAAATGATATTTAGTAAACTGGAGGCTGGTCCTTTGACAGAACTTTCCTTCCTTTGGTCTCTGGGTAAATCCTGGATTTCTGGAAGTGATGTGTTTAAACAGACGTAAGCAGTGTGCCCTGGCAGCAGTGAAGGCTAAACAGCATACCAGAGTGACTGTAGCCAGGAGATTGAATATTCCAGTTTGTCTTCCATTTTTCAGGCCATATACAGGTTACTGCATATGGTTCCTCACCCAGAGCAAGAGGCATCATCAGACTGGGGCAAACCTCGAGGGTGGCCAACAAGACAGTTGGGAGTAGAACACCTGTCCCGTGAGCAGAGACTGCACTGCAGAACATAACTGAAATACAAATGTCTGTACTATTTAAGTAGTATGCTAAAAGTTTTCATAACTAATTCAAAGTGGTGAAACTTCTCTATCCATTACAAATGGTTATCAAAAATATTTAGTCAATACTTAGCTCATGCCAAGATTTATCAAAGAGGTTATAGGGTTGAGTCCCCCTTGAGTCAAGGCCTCCCTTGACCCCAAGTCAAGAGAGCAAAGGTAGTCCACCCAGACTGGACTAGAGTACACGTGGGGTTATACAGATTGTTAAAAAAACAGCATTCAGATACGTATCTGGAAATCCCTTTAGTTTAGCTTAAGAGTGGCTTTTTTGCACTGTGTTAATGATAGAAGTTGAGCTGTTTAGAGTCTAGAAACTTACTGAGTGTTTACTATTACTCAAACAAAGCTTTATTTTACAATATTAGACCTAGAAACGCTTTTTCCTAGTGTAAAAAGACCCTTCTAATTCCAACAGAGATGGATGGCAGCTTTGGAAGAATTTACACACAAGACTTTTATATGAATTACTGGCAATTTGCTTATCAATTTGCATTTAATTATTTTTCACAGAGAAATTAAGGCATAGACTGTACTTTTCACACATAGGTCAAGAACTTATTTTAATAGTCAAAATGAATTGCCGAAGTCAAGCATTTCAGCCTGAAAGGTTAAAACAGGACAGAAGAGAAGGACTTTTCTTTTCTGTTCCTTCAGTAATTTCAGCTAAAACCCAAACAGCTATAGATTATTGCACATGATTTTGTCACTTTGCATGTAATTAAGAAGATATTTATGGATTATAATAAAAAAATTCCATGTAGGGCTAGCATACATCCTGGAAGTGTCATAGGTAGTTCCTCTAAATGATTTATTATGGCTACTAACAGTATACCACATTGACCTGTGGTTTGCATTGAACACCAACTGCCATCTTCTCTGATGCATTATCTGCTAACATCATTGCTTCCAGATACGATAACACATTTAGTTGAGAGTGGCAAGGCATTTCCTGTTTATGATGTTCCAGGTTAAGGAAATTGTGAAATGTTTAGGAGAAGTAGCAGGCAGTTAGGTAGAACTGAATTCTTACTGGCCTGTGAATTCTGACAAGAATAAAGAAAGCAAAAATACCAAAGATCTGGAAAATATTTTAATTTCTCTTTCACAAGTTGTAGATTCCTTGATTTTGGCTGGAAAACAAAACGTCACAATAAAATGCATTTCACAATTGTAGTATCTCTGAATATAAATGAACAGGCAAGCTTTTTCTTACAAGTGTAAGAAAACTGCAAGGGTTATGTAAGACTTTCAGATTTGATTCTATGGTTTTATTTAAGTACTCTATTATGGTGATAGATTCACCTGTCCTTAATTTATTAATGGTTAGTTAACATGGAAATAATGAAACTCTTTCACTGTGAATTAAAAGATATCATCAACCAAGCTAGAGACTCCAAAGCAAGCCACGTCTATCCTCAGGCCAAACTCAAAAGTGCTGGGAATGTGGACCAGAGATATGTGTGTTTTTTTTTTTCTTGTTCTGCTTTGGGCTCAAGCTGTCCATAAGTGGCAAGATACTGTACTACAGTGAATTGTGGATTTACCATCTTAAATTATGCTTGGAACTTAGTGGGTATTAGGGATGTGCCCTAATTAAAAAGACAGGAAGCATGAAGAGATGCTGGGGTTTGTCCCAGTGGCATAATTTGATAGTTATTGGTTTGTATTTGTGCCACAAAGTGATTGGCGCAGGCTAAAGATGGAATGTTTCCTGTGAGAATTGCCAAGTGGAAATAGTGTTGAATGCTTTATAAAATCACGTGCAATAAATCTGGAGGTAGCAGAAGGCATTAGTTCAACATATGGTACATTGAATGCAGTGCACAAGTGCTCCTCTACATGAGTGGTAAATCCACACATGGAAGCACCGAACTTCTACTGCACGTGCAGACAACCTGTGTACTACACAATAAAAATTATTTCCTGGGAGCATCAGTATCTAGTTCTGCAGCCTATCAACCTGCACAGCAAGGTTATTTCTTTGAGGATCTTTATAGTGGAAACACATATCTAGTATGAATATTTCAGTCTGCAACATATTGGTGGAGCTACTGTGTAATATATGCAATTTATCTGAAATCACACTTAAAGTACAAAAAAAATCCTAAAAATTGTTCCTGAACCAAATATGTGGAAAATCTGTGAAAATCTAAACTGAGAAATTTGCATTCTGCACTGATTCTAGAGTCAGTGAGATGATGCTCATCTTTCTACTTTTTAATTTTTTTTCTAGCCTTTGTTAGTAATCTAGACAGCAATTTCTTCTGTATGCATAAGTCTTTTATATTTAGAGAAATACCTCCCATTTTTCTCATTTTTCTAAATCTATTTTTTTCCTTTTAAATACATATACTTTAAAAAGGACAACCCATAAAGAAGAGAAAAACTAGTATTTTGGGGGCTGATGCCACAGAAGAGTGTATGGAATCTTAATACTTGCATAGCTTGTTATCGTTTTTTGTTTTCCTTTTAAGTAAATTGTGCAATAGAAAGTGATATTGTAGGCTATTTACATTTCAAACCTAAAATAAAAATAAATGGAGAATGTAAATTAAGGTTTCCATAGCAATAGTGGTCTACAAGTGCTGTAGATCTGAAGTGTTTGCAACTGTCGACTGGACTACTGTGTACTTTGATGAATAGTTTATGCATTTGATGAGTTAATGGCTCTATGGAAACCTCTAGCTGTTATGTTTACTGTCTGTAATGGAACAAACCAGCTCATTTCTAATTTGGTATTGTTTTCCATTGTTTTTTCACAGCTGAAAAGTTCCTATCATTAAAGAATTAGAGCTGCAGCTTTTTTACTATAGTTACTCTTAGTTTCTAACATGCTTACTTGCCTATAAGATCTGGGTATATTCCCCAATCTGTCCTTGGAGACCTTTATCTTTCCCTCCTGTCATCATCCCTAGCTATTGTAATCAGGACTTGTTGAAAAAACAATAATTGGTTATTCTCTATTTTCCTTAATAAATTAGAGCTAAGTATACTTAATTGGTCTTGTTAAGCATGTCTTCTCCATTGGTACCTCAGTGATCTTTAGATTGGTTTCAGTTTTTATATATCTATCCTTATATATATTTATGTATATATAAAGTGCTTGACCCTCTTAGTCCTGAGGATGTTAACAGCAGTCTAGCCTTAGTTAGCTAAAGAAGACTGTTGTTTTAACTTCATAGCTGAACCCTCGAAACCAAGTAATTTTATAACCTGGAAACTTTAAAGGAAGTGGTGAGAGGCACGTCAATCACAACCAGAAGACCACTGTTACCACCGGATCTGAAGACTGCTGGCTCTTGTCTACAGGAGTACGGGGAGTTTCAGTTCAGCTACATTTCATACAAGTCACAACTCATTGACTTAAAAGGAACCCTTTTACAACCTCTGGATAGATATTTGGGCATTGAATAAAATTTTCATATAGTGATAGAGATGAAGATGAGAAACTGGGCTTTTTAACTTGCACCTGAATATAGCATGGTGGCAGCTATTGTTTGATTTTTTAATGCTGAAGGAACTGAAGCACGGACAAATACCCAGACATACAGAAAGGATTTTCCAGAGACATTCTCAAAGGAGCTCCTTTGAGGAAAGAATCATACTTTTCCTGTTTTACGAAGATTTTAATTTATTACTGTAATGCTCCAAACTACTGCTGGTGTGTTTATGAATGTGGACCTTTGCTGTAGAATGTACCAGCTGCAGACTAACAATGTACATATACATGTTCTATAAACAAAGCAAAAGTAATTTATATTTCAAAGTCCTGATAGGTGGGAGAATATTGTAAGTCTGCAATATACAAAAAAAGAAAAAAAAGGGACAGAAAGAAATTTAGGGAGGTTTTTTTTTGCTAAGTAAACTAGTTAGCAATGACGAAATCAGGGAATATGCGGTACTGCAACTGTTGCATTCCATGTTGTATGTTCAGAATTAGGCAATGATGAATAAGTACAGGCTTTTTATAGAAACATTAAATGAAAGAAATCAAGTGCTTCTATTAAAAAAAAAGGCAAAAAATTATTGTATTGACATTTGAATAAGCACTTTGATTTTCTTTTTTTCTTCTGCTGGAATAATATTTTTCTGCCAATCTCAAAAATTTTTGGACAACAAAAAATTATTTTTAAAAACCTTACAGAAAAATTTGAATATAAATTTGCCAGCAAAAAAAATAAAAGAAAAATCTGAAATTAATCTGAATTAAAAGTAAAATTTAGAAATTATTTTTAATTTTTTCCCCTACTCTTGAGAAGTTCTGAATGGATCATAGAAGGGGGCATTCACAGCAAATCAAAAGAGCAGTTATTTATACTTGTGGGAATCTCCACACCTAACTAGCTAGCAATTTTTAAGAACTCTGTGTTTTATTATCTGTGCATGAAATGAAGCAAGACCACTCACACTTGTCCAGTGTTTCTCATTCCTTTAAACAATCAATAACTCATACATCCTGTATTTAGCTAATAGGAAATTAAGCAACAGCATATTTAGTCTATCTATGCAAAATTAAGTAGTGCAGCTTTGATAATGGCTGTTCTTGATGAATGTAGCATCCAACAGTTTCTTACACTAACTGAATTAATGGTTGTTTTTCAACAGCATATAAAAATACTATAAGTTACTGGTATTCACAAAAAGAAACTGATTTATTAAAAAAAAACCCAACATACTTTGCAATTCTACATTTTAAAACCAGAGAGAGGTTAGAATACGATTCTGGATTATTTAAACTATTTTGCGTCATCTGTGTATATCCTGTTATTTATAGAGAGACATATTTCATATATATATATAACTACATAAGTCATTGGTAAAGGCCTGGTGACAGCAATTTAAGGACCTCATTGATGTGAGCTACTCACAGTAATTTCATTTGTTTGGCTAGAATCCATGATTCTCAAATCAAATTTAAAATACAGAATTAGCCCTAAACTTCCAGTACCACATGAAATGAGAAAGCATTCATTCTCCCATTTTACAGAATGAAAAAAGTCTTTCTCTGTGCATACACATAATGACGTTTACAAGGCTACAGGAAATGATTTTCAGGGCAAAAGAGACATCAAGATAGCCTCAATCAGAATTCTATCTATAGGCCAAGCCTAATTCCAAAATAAAGGATGGATTTAAATTTTCATCATTGAGAGCTGGATCAAGTGATCCTATGTTCATATGCTAAAATTACCTGTACAGATGCAACAATCCTTAGGGACTTGAATATTGTACCTATTCTAGATTCAGTGTTGACTGCTAGACATTACGTTAAACAACTATTTACGTGTTTTAATCTTAGTGGCTTTGTTCCATTTTCTGTGAATTTCCTTGTTCCCAAACAACAGCACCACCACAACAAACAAAAGCAGGAAAAAAAGTAAAGAAAGTAAAACTGTAAAACAGAAAATTGGTTCGTTTTACCTCAAACCAGGACAGTATTTTAAATAACACAAAGATGAAAAAATAGATGTAATACAGTACTCAAAAAATTAAATAGTGTAATGGAACTTTAAGACAGGAACAGTCAAAAGAGACATGCACTTCAGAGATATTCCATCAGGAAAAGTGTGTTTGAGAAGCAGGTTGATAGCTTCATGTGAAGGGTTTCATTGCCTCTCATAATACCCCATTCAATTATTTTAATATTTCATTAAGAAACTCTTACAATAACAACGTCTATAGCAGTCTGAACTTCTAAGAGCATGTTTGATCTGCATGATCCCAGTGTTATCTAGCACATTGGCTCCAGCCCCATGGCTGCTCTGGTTTCACAGGGGATGGCAGCATGTGAAAACATATGTATATGTCTATGTAGGTGCAGTCTTGGAGCACTGCTGTCTAAATAGATTGAGGTCCAGATGGACTTCTCCCTAGCACCACTGATTAATTCTGTACAGTTGTCATGGTTTGAGAAAACCCATAACAATTCATTGTTGTTCAGACAATTATTCTATCACCCGGTGACCCATCCCCACCCAGGAAAGGGGAATCAGGGATCTCAAAGAAACACGAGGGTTGAAATGTAAATAGATTTAATAGAATAAGACTAAATAGTTAACAATAATACTAAAGAACCAGTAGTAATCCCAACACCGACACAAGATATACAAAAATTATACTCAGCCAATTCTATCAGCAGAAGCTGTGTACTCCCAGCAATGGACAGCAAATGTCAGACACTGCTAATGCGACGGCTTCAGGAGGAAAGGAAGGCCCCGAGGGTCCGGCACTGGGGCAAGGAGTTGTCTGAACTACCATCATCAAGAGAGAGAGAGTGCTACACAGCAAACTTTACCAATTTATATTGAAGTAACATTCGTGGTATGAAATAAACTGGTTGGCCAGCTTGGATCAAATGCCCTGCACTCGGTGAGGCTCAAAAACACAGAGGCCTCGAATCATACAGAGCCTGGCTGGCCATAAAAGTAAAGTAAATATTTTCAGGAATTCAGACACTAGAGTCTCCTAAAAGTGTAATTGTCTCCCCCCAGCATTAGAAGAAAAGTTAGTCCTGTGTCTCTCAACCCAGGACAATAGTATGGGCACAAATAAGGAGACCATGCCAAAATATCTGCTAATTACTGACCCTTGGAAACTGAATGGTTTGTAAGACTGACTTTTTTTGGCTTAACTGATTTTTAAGAAAAGTGAAGGAAGAACAAAAAAGGCAATTAAAAGCAAGTAATGATATTTTCAAAGAGCGGGCAGGACAACCCATTCTTTTAAATTCTCAGAACTGAATGACAATACTTGTTTGAAGTCTAAAAGTTGATTTCATCTACCGTCAGGTCTTCCTTCAAGGGTGGTACAGTAGATAATATAAAAATATCAGTGGTGGTCATAGAAATAAAGGTGTTGATTTCAGGCCTTGTGAGATAGCTTATTTTAAGGGATGTTTGCTATGGCTTTGCCTTCCAGTGAGGAGATGATCCTGTCACTTGACGTAGTAGCATGATTTTGGCTGGTTCTATCACTGATGAGGTGGAGAACTTACATTTCCAGAATTTCTGAAGTCCTGGATGTCACAGAAAGTGTAGTATTACCTGTCCATAGAAAGTGTGTTATATTGCAGTTTGGTTGCCAAGAATGGAAAATCAATACAGCAAGGCTCAAAGGGATAAAAACAGCTTTCTGATTATGATCTCTTTCTTGATTACTTTCTAATAATCTGGTTCTTTTCTCTTTCACTGCCAAATTCTAGACACAGAGCAGTTCTCATCCGTGTCCTCTAAATCATTTTCCACAGTCTTCAGCTGTAAAACAATAGAACAAGAGGTACTAAGGTCTGAAATGAGATCATGAAAGTGCCTGGCTTTCACGGATGTGCTGAAGAGGAAGGCTCAGCATGTAGTGGACAAACTGAAAAAAACCTGTGTGATGTGGACATGAATATAACAAAAGCTAAGTATGTTTCTTTCTTTCTTATTCTTAACTTTAGTCTTCTTAACAATTTGTTTAGGTCCATTTTTAACTTCCTTTTTAAAAACTGACTTAAAAAATTGCTTGTCAAATATGTTCATTTTTTTTTTATCCCCCCCCCTTTTTATTCAGTACAAGATTTTTAGTACTGAGAAGGGAGATTTTTTTGAAAGTTGACGTCTTAGACTGCTTATATTTGAGGTAGAAGATCTTGAAGATCATCTGAATCCTCAAATATTGTAAGACCCTTTAATGATGAATTAAAATCAATATCAAAATAGAGAGTAGAACATTGGCAAGGAAATAGTTTAATTCTGTAACCAATACTGGGCACTCCTAAGACAGTAAAAAAAATCAAATAAACCTTAAAAGCAAATGATCCTATATTAAATTATCTATAAAAGTAACAGTTTTGTGGCTACAGCTCATAGTACTTTTTTTTTTTTCCTCCATTTTTTCACTGATAACAGTAAATTAGTGTTTTTTCCTTGTGGGTCCATGTCTCAGTCCATATCAATCTACAACTCAAAAGACTATCCCATGCAGAAATATTCTTCCTCAAAAGCTATAAAAATTTATATGGCATTGTAAAGACAGGTCCAGTATAGCTCGTCTAGGAGAAACTTCCTGAAGTCAGAAGATATGCCCAGAGACCATTGATTTCTGTGGAAGTATAGTGACTTAAAAGGTAGAATGGAGATAAAACCATCACAGCGGTATATGGAACAGCAGAAAAAAGATAGAATAGATGAGGAGCCCTCCAGTGTCCATTCTAGGCACCCATGCATGCCACCGTAGTAAATGACTGATTCTAAATAAAAGACAAAGTGATAGCTGAACAATATAACTAACAAATGCCTTGTCACCTTTCTTCTTCCCACTGTTATTCCACAGAGGTAGTAAAGGATACAAATGAAAGCAAAAGACATATTTTTTTCATAAGAAAATACCTCTTTGTCAGTTTCAGTAAATCTCTTTTCCTTTTAATGTCATAAAGAAACAAAAATTTGATCAGCTATTTTGTTGTAGGCTGGCTGAATTTCATACACATGTATTTCATACCTGTTGCAAAATCAATAACAGCTTTTAAATACATGGCTTTGGACAGTTATTTTGGATAGATTGGAAATTGCAGTGTTAAAAGATGTTGCTGCCGGTCTCATGCATAAAATAGCTCATTAATCTCTGTTTTATTTAAGCTATCTGAGGGTGAATTTAAGAGCTTTTTCTTTATTGGTGCCTGAAATGTTATGAGACTTGCGCCCAGACACAGGTCAGCATCGCTAGCTGTGAACAGAAACTGACCCCAGTAGATGAAAAAATTTCCTTTTGCATAAATGGAGATGATAACCGCAATATTTAAATTAAAATTAATCTCATGCACTCATACATTCATATCCATGTGTAAGCAAGTATGAAGCCAGAGTATATTTACGTGGGTCTGAAAACTGCAGTGTGAGTGTTGCTGTAGGAGGCAGCCAGGAGAAAGACAGAGACAGCTTCTTTTAAGCACAGAACTGACTGCAAAAACAGATTTGTTTTTCTGAATAGAGATATGGCCTCCTATTGTTTCTTCTACTTACAGAGAGAGTGTAGTCTTTCATTGCAAATAAACGTAGTTGTAGTAAAAAGATACCTGAAATAAGACTTTTTGTTTCTACTTTTTCTTTTTTTTTTTTTTTTTTTTTTTTTTTTGTTTCCTAGGAACAGCCTGGCAAAGCAATTAATATTGGTTTATTTCCAATATTAATTTGTTTCCAATATCTCATCAGAGAAGTTATCCTTGTAAATAGCTTTGTATACCTTAAGATGATCCACTTACATTTGGGTTAAGATGCAAAGGAGCACTTTTCAAGAAGACAACTTGAAAATAATTTACACTAGACAATATGTGCTTAATCATCGTGCTTCAAATCAAAGCACGTTCTTGCATGTTATAAAAGAATACACAATTCTCTGAGTAAACAGCCTTTTGTCTCTGTACTTCTCTCTTTTCCACTCTTGCATAGATCCCGCATCATGCTTCTTTAAAGAGTCATGCAGTGTTCCTTGAGGGGAAATAAGCCTGCCAGCCCAGCCTGTGTGATGGTCTTACAAAGATTTATGTGGCAAGATGTCACACAATAAAAGACTACCATCTCTGCTGAGCCATGCAAGGGACATTAGTCATGGTTTTGGGAGGAGGAATTGCTGACTTTTACCTGCTGTCAGAAAATGGGAAGATCAGAGATAAAATTGTGTACTAGAAGGAGGCATATATACACATGCATAAACTTAAGCATATTCATATAAAAGTTTTGGAAAAAATGTGGTTTCTTGAAGACATGATTACTTGCAGGTGATGAAGCAGCTTGCCTCTGCTGCTAAGTCTAGAGATATCACACTAACCTGTCCTCTCTGGGATGAAATAAAAGGAACACATAAAACTTCGGCATATTATCTTGTTAATGATACAAGGCTTTAATTCACTTCTAATCATGCAGCTTGGCTGAAGAAAGTGTTTCACAAGGTGTATGAGGATTTATGAGTAACTCCCTGTATTACTATAAGGAGATTCCCCTTGTGGATAGAGTTCATTGGTCCAGACTGGCTGAGGCTGGTAGGACATTTCTTTTCTGCTTAAACAAACAGGGTCAGGCTCCCATCTCACTGATAATGCTATAAATTTCTGCTGCCAGTGAAGCTATATAATTTTAAAATAGGCAACAGGAAACATTCGAGCCACCACCATAAATGTTAGCACTTTCTCCAACTGAGCAGTAAGCTATTCCTCCTGGTGATTTTACTTTTTTGTATCATTTATACATTCAGTGTAAATTAAAATGTTTCACATCATGGGAAAAAATGAGTGAAGATTGCGGAAGTGCGGAATCACGTAGAGCAGACAAACTGAGATCCCTTTTACACATTATTAGTGCTTCCCTGTTTAAATCGTGTTTGCTATTAGCTACCACAGTGCTAAGTGCTTTAGATAATGTACTTTTCAAGGAAATTTAGAAAAAAAAAATAAAAATGAGAGCGTGTAGGTAGCTTCCATTAGCAATAATGGGAGTTTGGGCACATTTGCAACTTACAAAATCCTCAGTTTAAAGCCTGTTTATCAGAAAATGGTTGCAGGCCTGGAGTGGGAGCATGGGAGCACTAAATTATCATAACATCTTTTCAAACCCACTGTCTTTGCAAGCAACTGATTTATTAGTCTTCCTTTGTTTAAGTCCAGAACAAGTTTTCTTTTCAAGATATTTTAAACCCTGAGTAATGTTTTTAAAATTGATATAGTAATAGAAAAAAAAATGTTGCTGTTTGCTTTTTCCAGCTAAGAGAGTAGCCACAGTTATTTTTATTTATTTCAGTATCATTTAAGGCCAGCCTTTCTACACATGAGATTGAAAGTCCTTAACAAAATAATGAAAGTATGTTTAGCTATTTTAAGGGTAGGACTGACTATTTTTTGTAAGACATAGTACAGAGTGTCTTTTGCATAGGGTTTGTGAGCACATGCCAAGAAACCACCAGATGTAATAAACTGTCTTGGGAAGTTACTTTGTTAAATAATTTACAGTTACCTGGGGCTGAGTAATCATGAATCGGTTCAGTTTAAATGGATGTCTTAAAAAATCATTTACATTTGGGTATTTGAATAATATTTCATGTAGCAATGAAACTCCCTTCTCACCAGTGAAAGGATGAACCTTGCAAACGGGAGCCACTTGAGTCTGCCACCTAGTGAGACAGTGGGAAAACACACTGAATCACACACCAGGACAATCTGTGACTTCAGTGGTGTAACTTCATAAATTTTGGTACTTCAAGACAGTTAAGGTGGATTACTCCTCTTGCCATTAAATTTAGGAATAAATTCTGGATTATCACTGGTGAAAAATCTATCTGTAAGGTCAGAACTCAATATCTTTTTTAGAAGGATTTGCAAATATGATTGGTTTTTGTTTGTTTTGTTTTGTATTTACAATTGGCAGTGAGAGATCACATTTTCTAGAGTTGTTGATTTGTGCATGAAGGCATATGTATTCAGCACATCTGAAATCATCCTTTGCAGTAATAACTATGATTCACACACTGCCTGCAAAAAGTCTCAGCTGTGTGATCTCAGGGTGAGGGGTTTTGAAAGTAATAGAGATACTAGTTTTGATAGGTAACTGAACAGTACTTACAATTAAGTGGTTAAGAAATACACTGACTTTTCAGTTACCATGTGGAGAATGAATATGTCTAATACTACTGGATAGAATCATAGAATCATAGAATGGTTAGAGTTGGAAGGGACCTTAAAGAGTTCCAACCCCCCTGCCATGGGCAGGGACCCCTCCCACTAGACAAGGTTGCTCAAACCCCCATCCAGCCTGGCCTTAAACACTTCCAGGGATGGGGCAGCCACAACTTCTCTGGGCAACCTGTTCCAGTGCCTCACCACCCTCACAGGAAAGAATTTCTTCCTCATATCTAATTTAAATCTCCCCTCTTCCAATTTAAAACCGTTACCACTTGTTCTGTCATTATGCTTCCTGACAGAGAATCCCTCTCCTGCTCTCCTGTAGGCTCCCTACAGATACTGGAAGGCTGCTAGAAGGCCTCCCCGGAGCCTTCTCTTCTCCAGTCTGAACAGCCCCTGGTCTCTCAGCCTGTCCTCATAGGAGAGGTGTACCGTTCCTCTAATCATCTTTGTGGCCCTCCACTGGACCCGTTCCAACAGTTCCATGTCCTTTCTCTGTTGAGGACTCCAGAGCTGGACACAGTACTCCAGGTGGGGTCTCATGAGTGCAGAGTAGAGGGGCAGAATCACCTCCCACGACCTGCTGGTCACGCTTGTTTTGTTGATGCATCCCACGATACAGTTGGTCTTCTGGGCTGCCAGCACATACTGTCAGCACATGTTGATACAGTTGACTGTTTTGCCTGTGATAAAAAATTCCAGATATGGAGCAGAGCAAATATAAAAAAAAATGACTAAAAATAATAACATGAGATAGAATGATTCCACAATTTAGTTTAAATGCAACTGGGAAAAAAAAAGAAAAAAAAAAAAAGTGCTTAATTTTCAATTCCTTAGCCATTAAAAAAAAATCAAAATTAATGAAAATCGTCAACACAAGAGAAACTTGAAGATAAAGGATGTTAATAATTTAGGTAGGTGTTGAAATAACTGCTTAGAAATTGCATCTACTCCATACTCTTTTTGTGGTTTTTTCTGACTTGTCAGAGTTTTTTCTAACTCACAATGTTTTAGCAAACCATAACTTATATATTCTTTAAAAAAAAACAGATCATCAATGATGTTTAGAGTACAGCTAAAGCAACAAACAGAAATATGATTTTGACATGCAGAGATTTATCAATGTAGAAATCCATTTTCATAGAAGTTAACATAATGCATCCTACACAAGATAATAGACCAAATAGTTATCTTAAAGTCAGAGCCGATGGCAGCAGTCTGACCCAAAGTGTTAATTATCTTGCAGATATGTATAATGGGAGTTTCTTCTGAATCTCAGCATCACAAGTGATAGAATTCAGTCCACATGCTTATTAATCTCTGCATCAGGACAGCACAGAGATCAAAAAGGATACGCAGTGATTTTTGCCCCTTTGCTTCCACTGGGCTCCTTAATTGCAGAAGCTGTTACTTTTTTTTCAGTGTTATGAAGGTCATGGAAGAGTTTCCACGATATCCCAGTGCTTTTACAACTTTCTGAAACATTTTCCGTTGGATATGAAGTGGTACATACTTGGTTTCTGTGCCAAGTCCCTGCAGTTGTTTAAAATCCTGGGAGAATTAGAGGAAACAAATTTTCTTCTAAAATTGTCCTTTTTTTTAACTGCAGGAAAGTTACACTATTGACAGGTACTGGAAAGCTGTTCCTGGCTTTTCTGGAGTAAATATTTTATGTTATCATAATTCTATTCAGATACTAAGTGTAATAGGTATTTGAAAGCATGTTTTGGAGAGCAATTTACTGCTCCTCTTAGTATTTTATAATCTTTTGCAAATGTATCTCTATCTTATAGGAAGAAATAACTAAAACATGAGTCAAGCTGTGGAGCTCTTATGAATAGGGCCACCTCTGCTGTAAGCTAGCACTTTGTGCTGACTGTCTTGAGATAACCGAACTCTATTTTAACTCTGAGTCTTGACTTAAGAAAATTTCCAATTTGCCTAAAAGATAGATATTTTTACACTATGGTTAAAAATAGTTATTGGGTCCATCTACCCATTCATTTTTATATTTTATCTCAGCTGACTTTAACATCACATCTCCAGGTGTGAAAGACAAGTATAATTTAATGCTTGAATTCCATAGTTGTATTTGATTGTGTTAAAACATAATTTCTAACTGTTGTGTTGTAAATAAGAACTGAAAAAAAACTGAAAAAATGAAGTCTTTCCTCTTTTCCAAACCAATGGCCCATACTCTTTGATCAGCCACATCACTGACTTGTATTTGTTCTTGGTTATATAGTTTCTAGGCAGGGAAACCTGGGCAAGAGATGAGATCAAAGAGCAATTCACTTAGAATTCAGCTCTGATCTCCTATGAAATATGAGTGCAACGGACTTGATCCATGGTTGATTTTGGTTTCTTTCCCCTTTATCTCTCTCTCTCTCTTTTTTTTTTTTTTTTCTGACTTACCGTTAAAACTTGGGACAATCATAAAGAAGTAACAGAGTAACGATGGAAGTTAGATAATACATTACATGCTACATCAATTACTATTTTCTTATTTAGCATAAAACCAAACCTTAAAGCACATGTGGAAAAACTTCCTGAATTTAAGATTTATTTATTTATTTAAGCGTCCTGAATCAATAGCTTTAGTACAGTCAGTTCAGGACATCAAAATGTAACTTTCTCATTTTTTTGTTTTCTGTGATGAGCAGAATCTTGAATCATTTACTTTTCGGTAATTTATTTACAATATAAAGGATTTTCTCCTAAATTTCTTCCTATTAATCAGCTAATACTTTATGGTGAAGAAAATCCCCGCACTCAGACTGTAACAAAAATCCTACCAAAACCAGTCATCCAACGTCTTAGATCAACATCAAATCTGGGTGAGACATGAGCAAGTAAATCCATTTGGGTTGGTATCAGAAGCCCAGTTGCTCTTTTGGTGCTTTGAAGGAGCTGATGATTTTAGCAAATTTTAAAAAGCATATTACTAGCCCTCTATGATCCATTCTGCTCTCTGACAAATGTTCGTTTAAAAAGCCCACAGCATTTATCTCACAAAATGCAAGGAATAAAATTGTTAGGTTTTAAATATACGAGGTCATTATTAACTAAACAACTTAAGAGAGATAAGACAATTGAATACTGTTATTTATGACTTTTATATATTACATCAACTCCTCAACTGACATAAACAAGCACCTTGTTATTGAAAGCAGAGGATTTGAATGCCTGGGTTGTATTGCATATGGAGATGTGTTGCTCTACAACAGTACAGTAGTATCTCACATTGACATATTTTATTTTGATGGCTGAGCTCTTTGGTATATTGCAGTATATCAGAAACCCATTTTTTTCAAAAATTATGAAAATTATAATAATAAAGTTAAAAAAATTAAAATGATGAAGATTTTTTTTTCTATTTCAGATGTCTGGATGGATCTGTCTACTCTGATGCATGTCATATTTTCTAACTGCATAAAGTAGTATATGTTAATGCACTTCAATAAAAGCAACAAGATGCTTGAAATTGAAGGAATATCACTAAGAATAATTACCTTATTTATTAGCCTATGGGTTTTATTCAATTAAATGTATCACAGGTGACTTGGCTAGTCACTGTGTTCACAAACCCACGACTTTTCTTTCTGAAGTTTGTTGGAAATTACAGGAAATTAACTCAGCAAAATAAATTGTTTATGATAAATTCATGTGCTGCTCAAAACAGAAAACAAAGCGTCAGAAAATCTGGCTTTACAACCCCCCTAAAATTCTTGGAAGAGATAATGATGTGTTATGCATGTAATCACTTTTATCTACAGGGGTATGTAGCTGGATATGCTCACTTCACAGTGATAATTGCCATTATTTTGTTTTGTACTGAATTCAGAAAAAACAATGTGAAATGAGAGATCCAGTGACCTACATTCTATATGCATACACAAAGGAGCAATTACTGTTATGGATGGTTCTTACAATATTAACTGACTATATTTTTCAGATGTAATTTTTTTATTAATCTTACAGCTGATTAAACAACTGTTAATAGTTTGCAAACAGTTAACAAACGTAATAATTTGCAATCACAGATACAAACTCAGAAAAATGTTTGTGCCTTTGTTGTCTGTGTATAAAAGAAGGAACATATCAAAAGAATAGTCTGTATGTAATGGGCTTGCAAGGACAGAATGTGTCTATAAATGAAGTTAATTGGGTAGCATTTATTCTTGCTCATCACAATGTTTCGTGGCATTTCAGAATCCTGTACACTGAACAGCAAAGGCCTTTGATTTTATATCATGCTTTAGAATGCCAAGCTGTAAGCAAAAATCATAAAGGGCATAATACTGTCCCAAAGTGAATGCTTAGCTACATTCATTGCTCTGGATTTGCTGATTCATATAAACTGATTTCAGTCATACCCTCGTGATGATAGCTTATGATGATAAAATGACTCCCTAAGCAAATTCAGACCTCGCATTCAGTCTGGAGCTGGGTTTTTTTTGTCCTGTGAAAATTGCAGATAACATGCGCAGTTCTTCCTATAATATGTACTAAATAAATTGCTCACACCATGGCTGTTCTGAGTTTTATCTGCATTTCTATCACAGAATGGCTTTCATTTTCTCCTGAGTCTGTGGGACCTGGGGAATGCAGTACCCCACACAGCCTCTGTTTTAACATGTATATATTAGAAATATAAAGTGAGATTCATCTCACCTACTCTATTTTACAAGTCCATTTCTCAGCTAATCCTTCAGAATGCATTTCTGGGATGCCATTTATCTGATGTTGCAGCACAAATTTAAGATAAGGCAGATAAATTGTGCCTATAATTCCTGCTTCTTTCTGTTGACTGCAAAGGAAGTCTTAGGTGACTAGCTCAGAGTTCTGCAATGTGAATGCATGACATTAGTTGAACGTAATTAGACATTTACACCGTGATTCAGCTCATGATAGGCACAGCTAAAGAGTGAAAGCCCTGAGATCCTAGTAGCACAGTGCAAAAAATAGCTTTATAGAAAAGCCACACTTAAAGCCATGCCGGGTGGAATGACTGCCCAGGGATCATTTTCTTAGGCCAAAATCACCTGCCTTTCACTTCCTCTTCTCCCTTGTATTCTCTCTTCAGTAGAAGATAACAAAGAAGAATAGACAGTATATATCTACTTTTAACCACAAGGAATGGCACTTAAGTTCGCATTGTTCACTTTTTTTTCCAGTAGAAGAAGTAAAGGGCCATGAATTATGTCCTTTCTCAGCCTTTGTTTCAATAAGTGATGAGGCAAGCCTCATTTTTTGGGTTTCTTTGTCTTCTTAAGCCCATGTGATGTCTTTTATATCTGTTTGAAATATTGTTCATCTTTCTTCAATGAGTTCATCAGAATTATGTACTCAAATTCTCAGTAGGACAGGTGGCAGAACTAATAGTTTCTTAGCTGAAAAGGATTATATTTACTTTTGCTATATTACACTGACAACTCATAGGATGCAGGGAAACATAATGGTTTTCCTTTCTTTGTCATTTTAGGCTGCTAAATTTTCAGTTCACAATATCATTTTTCTTGTATGGGTTTCTAAATGCATGACCTAACATTTCTTAATTCTATACTTCTTCCCATTTCACTAGTCCAGCCTTTGATATTGAATATCTTCAGCCTTCACATCATGTTCAAATTCCATCTACAGCTCCCACTTTTTAGTGTGAGGGTCCTACAATCAAAACGGTAAATAAAGTAAATTTCAAGAATGATCTGGAACAATGTTTTCTACCTATGTTCAATCTGGCTGGTGAAACTTTCCTTTCTGCATAACCTGTTGTCCCTCCATTTTTTCCGGTCCCTGAGTTAATTTATGAATTTATTTACTAAGCTAAACTAATTTACCAATTTATCTACTGATCTGTGTGTCCTTGTTTAAATGAACAACTTTTCAATGTGACATCATATCAAAGGTTTTACTAGTTTTCATAAAGTTGAGATTTTTTCCACCCCATTCATCCATTGCTCTGATCCTACCACAATTTTCACATTTAGCAGCTGATTCTCATCCCTTTGATTAAATTAAGTATAGAAACTACCATTTTCCCACACCTTTTTCTATAAACTGCTCCTCATGCTAGTTTTATTTTGATGGCCATGGGGGAAGAAAGAATAAACTAATATGTCCGAATGAAAGCATGATTACTAAAAGCACTGAACTAATTTACCCTTAATTTTTATGAGCTTTATAGCACACTGATAATGATCCACAGTATTATGACTAGATCTAAAAGTATCTAAAATATAACTAAGTTAACCCATATTGTAATTCTATAAAAGCGAAATGTATGGAAACAAGGCTTTTGAAAATAGATCCCCTTTCCATTCCAGAGCTGCATGAGTTAGGGAAGATAGCTTCTTGATGACAAGCAGCTGGCAACACCTATATTGTTTACTAATATAGCAATTGGAGTAAAGACTGGATTTCTAGCAAAGTCATAATGGAAATATTAGAGGACGACCAATAATATTCTCAGTGATGGGAACGTTTTGGCATGAACAAACTATAACCTCTTTAGGAGGATAATGAGGAGATTCTGCTCAGGCTTTCCATATTTAGTCAGAGATGTAATTTTTTTTGCAATCTCTCAGCCAGTTTGTGCCCAAGAAGTGGTTCATTATTTCCATCTCTCGTTAGTCCACCAAACCATCTGCCTGCCAGCCCATGCACTAACATATGCAAGCAGTGCAGCACTGGTTAGAAAGCAAATGCTCTTAGTCTCTGCCAGAATCTCTCAGTGGTAAAAACAGTCTAAAAGAGATTCTGTTGGAGTGAGGCATTTCAACCTTTATGACCCAGTCCTTTTAAAGCTAATATTTAACTACCTATGAAATCAATGGAGAAAAGCAGACGTAATTGACAAACTCCCAAGAGATATTTATTTAGTATTGTGATTTTGAGTGTAGACATGAATGACATTATCTTGGGAGAAAAAGAATATGATTATTGAATTATTAAGAGATATTTCTTACTATGAAAAAGTTGGAACATACATTTCTTAGATTTATTCTAAAGTAAAATTATGTGTTTCCAATAATTTTATAGCTTTTGAGATAGATCTGTTCTCGATCCCTTTAAATCAATGATATTTATCAGTCTGTAATTTTATTTCTTTTCCACAGATTATAAGAAAAAAAAAAATCCTTTCATATATAAACTGATGGTGGTATATTCAAAGTGTTAGGATAACCATGTTCATATACCTGTTAATTAGAAAATTGTTGATTTCCTTTATTTTCATTTTGTCTCCATATATTTCTTTAGGAGAGAAAAAACCCGAAACAGTTTCTAGTAACCAACTGCACTATTTGGCACAAACCCAAAATTCATCACATGAAACCAGAATATAATGTTAAATGTCAATTTTGGAACTAACTCCTTACACACTTCGCTGAATGCCTGCTCTGAAGTAATTGAGTCTAGGAAAAAACTAAATAGGTCTTAAATAGGTCAGGGAGCTGGAAGACTGCATATGTTTGAATAAAGTGGTTTTTAATTTCTCCAACGGACGCTAGATGGCAGCATTAATCAAGATGTTCAAAACTGCAGGACATAACGGGATTTTATTCAGGGAAAAACAACCTCAGAAAATTGCATGAAGCATTTATTTATACCTTTTGTTTTCATATTTTGAAGGAGAATTCAGATTAAATATTTACGGCAAGTGTATGGAGGTTCTAGGGCCTATGACTTCATAAAATAGTCTCTCTTTGTGTTAAGTGGTACAGGCACGGACAAACAGTGATTTCAACAACAGAGATGAATAAAAAAGCAAAGAAAATAAAGAGAGGGAAAAGGAATAAAACCTTGATATAGGGCTGATATAGGTGGAAGGAATAAAGTATATACAAATTTAAAAATGAGGACTAAATGTTGGAGTGGTCACAAGGGTACTAGAAAAAACAGTAGAGGTTAGTGGGAAAGCATGGGGGAATCATAGACTTTTGAGTAAAGAATCTGAGCACCAAAACAACAGATTTCACTTCTTAGGCATCTGAATTAGTGGCATATTGATCATCTAGCTGACTCACCTTCAGCAACTTACTGTATTTAATACAAAAATTATTAGTCTCTGAATTCAGGATTCATATTTATTTTGTAACTGACAATGATGAAATCTCAGTTGTTGCTCAGTGCCTGGGTTTTCAAAATGCGTCATTACAATTTATTTGCTTGACTCATGAGATGCTGATGCCTGATGGCTAAACGACTCACCCAGCTGAGTCACTCCCAATTCTTAGCAACACTTAGTTGAGGAGAACCTTTTACCTTGAGATCCATCTGACTGTATACCCGTCACAGAACTGCTGGTCAAATTTTAATTCCCAACAAGATGCTAGAGCAGCCTGCTAAGCCATCTTTCCTTCAGTAGAAATGTTGTGATGGGATTTTGTCTTACAATGCATGCACAATGCATGCACAGCTGAAGCCCTCAAGAGCAAGGTCATCCATAATTACAATTCATTAAATGCTGTAAAGGTTCCTCTAGATGTTGCAGCATAGGCATCAGTAGCACTCAGTACACATCTTTATTAGATATTCACTGAATTTTCTGAACTGCACAGGTTATAGATTGAAATTTTATTAATTAGAAGCTCACAGTTATTTTATGGGGTCTGGAAATGTATCTGTTTGTTGAGCAGGCTAAAGATAGCTAGCTTGTTTTGCGGCTGAAACTTCTGTTTATAGCCTCATAAAACATGGCCTGTAGTTTTATTGCAGCCATCATCCCTGGTTTTCATTGTGACTACAGTTCTGGGCTTTTTTTTTCCCCTGTGGAAAAAAAATGCTCTATGACTTAAGAGTATGTTGTCATCCCTGTAGATTTTTACAGAATTCTGTGTCAGGAATACTGGATTCTATAGGGCAGTTTAAAGCTTCATATGAAGCTTCTTGTTCTATTTATTCTAAGCCATTTTAGATAGTACAACAGAGATAGATTCTTGGTGTGGAATTCTTGCTGTATATAAAGTCTGGGTTTCAATATTACATTCCATACCAATCACTACATTAAAGCTGTTGTTGCATAGCCCAAATAAACTTGAAATAAAATCTTGAAGTAATGTATTTTCAGGTAAAGGAAGATGGAATAGAAAGCTAGAGGTTGAGAGGAGTAGAGAAGAAGTAAGAGTTTTTTAGTTGTTCTTGTTCAGTTCTTACATTTAACTAAGAATGGGATAAAACACTATAATACAGTTTTCTCCCTGTTTACCTCCTTTATCTTCCATTCTCACCTTTTATTTCTCAATCTCTAGATCAAAAAATATTTTCTTTAATATTTAAAAATAGCTTATTTTTAGTAGTTTAAAGATTACAATGGTTGCAGTTTATTTTAAAAGCAAATTAAACCATGGGGTGGTATCATGTTGAAATCAAGTTCAAACATAGTAAAATAAGAACTGTGACTGAAATGATATGATTATATCGAAAATATTATTTGTCTAAATTATGGAAATTCACGTTTCTACTAATAAATGTCTTGTTAATATTCCTAATAACGTTCAGGTAGCTGCCCTGCCACAGCACTCTGAGAATGCTGCTCCAATCAGTTTCAAGAATACTTGTGCCAACTAATCTCAAAAAGCCCATTAGATGGCACTGTTCACAAGACAGTATCTTTGAAGCGCTGCTGGAAACTTTAAGGCGTAGTGCACTTCTATACATTCATTTATATCTTATTTTAAACGTTACTGGGTTGTTTTTTTTTATTTTTTATTTTTTACTTTATTTTTGCAGGGCTAAAAGAAACCACACATAAAACCCCCCCTGAGATCCTCTTCCCATAATGTCATACACCGCAGGACTGCTTCAGAGGTGCAACTTAGTCTTTATCACTATAGTTTATCCAATAAACCTTCATTTAAGTAACGAGGGCAAGGCCAGGCAGACCATCCAGTAGTGCGGATTTATGCACATCTTTGCTGTGTAATGAGGCAGAAGCACATCAGCACCTCATCTGATTTTTCATAATGCAAACACAATAACCATTAAAAAATAAAATGGTGGAATTTTAATGTTTAGGTCTCAATGTGATTGAGCTTTAATATTCTTAGATTTTTTTATATTTTTCAAATGTAGTATCAAGTTGCTGTTTATTTAATTTTCCTGTAACTCTGAAGTTCTTTGATTGAAATTTATTTTCTTCTAATATGTTCATATTGTTAATATTTTTGTTGGGTTTTTTTTTAATATTAGAACTAAAAGGTTATGTATTAAACTGCTATGTATGTTTCTGCTTTATACAGATGGCCAAGTCCAAAGATGATACAATGCTGACATCAGGATTCACAGTGTCTTCACTACTAGTTTATTACAGTGAAACTTCTGGAAAGGTCGGTGGTCATGTTAAGCTACTTGGTTGGGCTTTGTCTGTAGCTCAACCTGTGAATTTCAAATAAGGGACGAGATCATCCACTGATGCAGAACAAACAAGTATTTTGGAAGAAAGTGTTTGAGTATTCTTTGTGGTGATCAGCAGGGAATCATATAAAAAGATAGCATTTTTGAAATATTTAGAAAGCAAATCCTTTAGAGCCAGGAAATAAGGTGCTACTCTTCAAAACAAACACTTCTAGAACAGCTGTACTTTGTATACACCAAAGATTCCAGTGGAGCTTTCTGTGTTAAACATGATAATAGGTTTGAAGTATACAGAGTAAAAATGAATAGATGTACTATGTAATCAAGTCAATGTCACCTTAAGGAGCATGGTCATTTCAGCTCTTGAGTCTGACTAAATGTAGGTGTCTCCATTGTATACGTCTGAGTTAATCATCTTAGAATCCTTAATGAATAAATGGAGAGAAAATAGAGAAAAGAGACATATGATTAAGGGACTGGAGTACTTCATACATGAAAAAAAGCTGAGAGATGGGGTGACTTATCTTGGAGAAAAGGTGGCTTAGGAGGGATGTCATCAATGTATGTAAATACCTAAAGGGAGGGTGCAAAGAAGAGGGACCCAGGGTCTTAGTGGTACCCAGTGACAGGACCAGAGGCAATGGGCACAAACTGAAATGTGAGAGGTTCCCTCCGAACATCAGGAAGCACTTTTTAACTGTGAAGGTGACTAAGCACTGTCACAGGTTTCCCAGGGAGGTTGTGGACTTTTCTTCTTTAGAGACACTAATGACCCTCTGGATGTGGTTTTAGGAAACTTGTTATAGGTGACGCTGCTTTAGGAGGGCAGATGACCTCCAGACATTCCTTCCAACCTCAACCATTCTCTGATTCTGTGATTCTTCGACATTTTTCATGATCCATTTTAAATGGCTACTTTATGATGAGTTGAATATGCAAAGTAATTTTCCATTTACAAATCCCACCTTTTATGTCTAAATTCTAAAATTTAAAATTCAGTATTAACATTTTTGTTCAATTTTGATTACTTTATGAGGAAGACAACCTATTCACTGTTAGCACCACATGCATCTATTTAGGTGCTCACTAAGAAAAAGGTAAAATACATGGTGAAAGAAAAAACGTAAAGACTTAAGGTCTTTCCTTCCTGCTACTGACTCCTCTATTTCATAATTTTTCTTCCTTCTCATAGTCAGACTAGGAGTTCTCCTACGCATGCTATCTATCATAATTCCATAATAAAGTGCCTAGTCTTTGGAGAATGCAAATCTTGAAACTAAAAAGAATTTGGACTCATCTATTGAAACTCTATGGGGCTACTATGTTTGAGAAGTTTCTCAGAGGAAACGTATAACAATAAAGAATGTATTATTGCAAAGGATACTTGCAGTAGTGTGTGTAGAACTAAGGCAGATATCCATTAAATATAGTATTTTTTTTTCCACAGTTTGGCAATATTTACATATCTTATCATGCCAAGAAAAATTCCAGTATTTGAAATGTAATATTATTCCAGTAAATTGAATGTATTTAAATATAGCCATTAGCTACAAAGAATTCCACAGAATTCTTCAAAATTATAGATTTTTTTTTTTCCTTTTTCCTGTAAAAAAGCAATATCTTGGTGAGGAGAAGCTGATATAAGAGCTCTTTTAGGGAAAAAGAAACATTTAACATTTTTTTTCTGCTCAGGATATTTCACCTGTTGGAATGGCAAGTACTCTTCTGCACTAAATACAGTGAAATAAACCTTCTAAATCAAGAACTAAAAAAGCAACTAGATACATTATTTAGTTTTCTAAAATAACTAAATAATTTCATCAGAAAAAAATTATTCAGTAGTTAAAAACCCTCAAACCATGCTGAAAACCTACTATATAGATATGAATCTAAATAGAATCCAAATCTAAGTTCATATGAGAGGAAAACACATCATTCAAAAATTTCAGGAAATACAGGATTCAACATAGCCATCAAGCCATTTTAAAGACAGGCAGCATATTTACTTTAAGCAGCTCTTCCGCTGTTATAAATACTCATAATTTTTTTACTTACTCCATAGCTTTGACAGTGGAAAATTTACACCTCAAATTTGGAATGTTGTTATTGTCATCACTAGCGTTTTGCCATCGGGAGACATCGGCTATGGAGAAAAGTGATCATCACAGAGGAAATGAATAAGGTCTGGTAGTCTGCCTCTGAGATGAAGACCTCTAGTGTAAAGCTATAACGGAAAAGATCTTCATAGTCCCAGGTTGTGCTAACTTTATCCTGTGTTTACCAAAAGTGTTTTTTTAGCTCCCCTGAATTTGAAATGCTGTGGGATTCAGCAACTAGTTTTGAAAAAAGACAGTCTAAAACTCCTGGAACTTCCTAAGAGACGCTTTCCTTTGCTGTAGCTTTCTCTAACATCAGATCCCAGGATTTCAAAAGAAACAGTATCAGACATGAAGTAGGATGAACCTGAAAGCATCATTTTCAACAACAACAACAAATGTATTTTGGACATATTTTTCACTTCACACCAGTGAAGAGATGATGAAACTGAGGGGGAGAATCTAGAATGTGGTCAAAGCCACTCTATCTCACACAGGGGCATTCAACCTTATTATACCAACATGCAAGAATCAGCTGAGGCTATTAACTGAATTACTGAGTTTCCGTAGTTGCTCCTTCAGCAGTTTACGGGGGAGAGAAAAAATATCCCCTGTTTCTCCTTCACCACCTTTTTAGCAAATCAATTAAGGGAGAAAAATGTATATACACAGTATATATTGTAAATTTCCTTGTTTTGGAAATAATATTTTTCTTTAAAAATGGATTTTTTTAGTAAATCCAGGAGTCCAAATAGTTGTGAATGAATGACCTATTCTATGGGACTTGATATTTTTTATCTTTTTTTTTTCTTTTTTTTTTCAAAATGAAGATGCAGCGTCATAATAAAGAATCTTTTATGTTACCTCAAATGAATGAGGGAAATGAATGCAATATTTTAGGACTATGTTCCAGCTGGTCTTCTGAAACTGTTAATATGCTTGTGGAAAAAGAAAAGATGGTGAGTGGCTTTTTAATATTGATGAGAAAATAATGGTCTTTGGGTGAAAGATGCTTTTTATTTTCAATTCTTATTAAGAAATTTAATTATATTTTTTATAATTTATGTGATTTGATTCCTGAAGGGCAAATGGACACTTAAAAATGTTGCCAGGAAAGAGAAATATAAGTCATAAAGAAAAGTATTTCTCATGACTCCTTTGTGATTGGAAGGACTGGAATATTTTATTTCAGAGAGACATGGCAAAAACACAATTTAAGAAACGTGACTTCTCAGCTTATCTACAAAGCAGACATCAAAACATGATCTTGTTCATCCTAGGTCACTTTAGTGATCAATGGAGTGAAAAAAATTTCACCTCCAATGGCAGTACATCTATCTCACAGATCTGTCTTAAAACTACATGCATCACCTCCTGAAAATGTTTATTTCTCTCATTTGGTGAAAGGGGCACATGTGGGGATGAACAGAGACACAGAAGTTTTCCTTTAAAATTTCTATGTAAGAACAGGTTGCTTATACCTTGCTAGTTAGGTCTTCTGTGTTATTCTAAGGTCAGGTTCACTTTCAAGATGCTTTTACTTCAGCTCAGAGGTAATGTCATTATTTAAGAGTTTGACAGCTGAAAAAAAAATGTAACAAATTTGTTTTACAGGTGCAAGTATCCATTTCCAGATATGTGCTGTTGGCTCACATGTGACTCCGAAACCTGTTACTCTGGGGGCCCCTGTGATGTGATCCTCTCACACTGGTTTTGGAAATAACACTTGCAGTGGTGACCGCCTTTGAAACTTTCCCATTTGGGGGAGTAAAGGCAAAAAAACCTGGGATTCTACTTTGCTGACTTCCTTGGGTGTTCCATCTCCTGATTAGGCTTTTGTGCCATAAAAGTCCCAGGGCAAAGAGAGTCCCAAAATACATTCTTTAGCCTTTGGCACTCCCTACACAGAGGAGGTATAAATTTATGTTTGTAATTCTATCTTGTTTTCCGTACAGAATTCTGCTCAGTTACAGAGGTGAATTATGCTCTTAATCTTTTCTAAAGCAGAATTCTAAAAGGAAAAACATATTATTAGTGGGTTTAGGTAGAATATATTTCCATTTTTTAATTCTCATTTTTATTCATGCAGCCTCTTCTGAATTACATTAATGTTAGTATCAATCTCTTTGCATTACATTTAGGAACACAAAAACTACCGTACTGGTGCTTAGTTTCCAGGCATAAAGCAAACTTTTCATTTTGTAGATAAAAGAGTTTCAAATCTACTTTAAGATAACCTCCCCTTCCCTCTGTGCATTTTTTTTCCTGAGGAATATAGACTTCTTTAGATATTCAGCATAAGGAGTAGAACTCTTCAGGATTTCCAGCAAACCAACAGGAATTTTACAACAAGCTTTTTGAATCACTGACATTTAATAATCCGTACTAATATGGTTTATGATTTTTTTTAGTTTACTAGCATGCTGTAGTGCTACCCTTTCTAAAATACCAGGTTAGAGATGGTAATAGTGGCTTATCACTTCAAGAGTATTGTTGGTTGCTACAAAGGTAAAAGAAAACTTAACTCCAGCTAATGACAAATAAATGGGAGCTCAAATACTGTCACATAGATACATTTGTGGCTCAGTAAACTTAATAAAAAGCCTTTCTAATATGTCAGCATATTTATGATTTTTAGCTTTATTCAATTTTATTGAATACATACATTTCCTGAAAGGAATGAATCTACACATTATCAAAACAATTTTAGCTATTTTTTTGAGCTCCCTACCTCTTCCTTAAATCCTGTCTTAATATACCTCAAGGAAAATAAAAGAAAACTATGTTTTGACACAGAAAACTATGTTTTGAAACAGACCACTGTATTGCAAAGGAAGGTCTCTTTCTTTTTTTCTCTCCACTAAGAAAACCTATCCCCAAACCTGTTGTTCCTGAAAAGCACAAAATTCTTCCCCTTCAAGCTAGTTGTCTCAGGGAAGGTGGGTAAGACCAGGCCCACTAACATGAGCACAAAAGAAGCAGTAATCAAACGATAGCACACACAGAGCAAAGGCCGCTTTGCCTCCTTCACGGCAGGAGAGGCCTGACTCCCCGTGGCTTCCCTTGCACTTTCAATTTCAAAGGCTGACCCTGCAGCAGAGCATTTGACCTCTCCAGAACTGATGTGGTCACAAGAAATCCTGAACGTAGCCTTGAGTTCAGCCCAATAGCCTAAGTGCGGATGCTCAGCACTAGGAAATCAGCACACCCACATTTTCTTGGAGTTAAATTAGGTTCCTTCAGCTTCAGTTAACCCTCCGAAAGACTGCAGCGTTGGGGTTGGAAATAGCTCACACACCCGGACAGAGCTTTGCTTTTTGATGTTGGTGATAGCAGCCTTGCCGCAGTGCTGACCATGGATGCTGTGCTTAGCACTCTTCACCCAGGCACGTGAATCAAGATAGCCCTCACTCTGCAATTTCCTGTTGGACATGATCAGGCAAATCCAATGGAAAGGCTAAGCAGAAGATTTTCATAGCAAGGATGAATGAATGCTAGAATGAACTTTCAAGAAAGTGATTAATGAAGGCAGGTCATTAAGACTTATAAGAAGTAGGGGAAAGCTAGTGGTCTACAGTTAAGGAAAGACCAAAGATGTATCCAGTTATCATTTATGGCCTAAAAATCCATGAATCTCTCAATGCCCAATTCTAATAATTCAAAATGCTTAAGGGTCATTGAAATATTCAGATAAATGGAATTAAGGGTAGAATAGCACAGGAATCGTGTGCAAGCAAAATCATACTGCAAGGGATAACCATAGAATTAAGTCATGATTGTAATTGGGCATGTATGAACTCTCTTTGTCACTGCAAATTCAGATGCATTCCCAGACTGTATGTCTAGTTTTGAGAAGTTCTCCAAAGTATTGGTATTTTCTGTGCGTGGAAGGGTAGGTCCATCTTGCAAATCTGCATAACCTGCTCCTCTGCATAATCAGTATTTCATTATGGTCAATGAAAAGACTCCTGTCAATTGTAATGAAATCTGCATATGACTTTTATAACCTTCTTGAAGATCATGGAATTTATCTATTCCTGTGACTCCAAAAAGGTTCCAGCTCACCTAAGAAAAATATTACAGCTGCCTGAAAAATCCAAAGGAAGTATAATATTCATATTATCTTCTATGTTCACTATCTTCATTACTTATAAATAATGAAGACAGATAATTAATATTGAATAATCTAAGATGTGATTGTGTTTTGTCCTGAGAAAGAGGCTATATTATTTAGTGATTATTTTCTTGTACTGTTCAGGGAAGACCTCTGGTGACCTGGAAAAGATCGTATAAAGATGTAACTCATAGTGTTAGCATTTTGTTGGTTGATTAAAAAGACTTAATGTGAAAAGACTTAATTAAGACTGAATTAAAAAGACTTAATGTGAAAATTTGTCCTACTGAAGTAGTCAGTGGAAAAAAAAAAAAAAAAAAAAGTTTTCATTCTCCTTACACACAACGTGACCATTGATGGTTCAGTTCTTTCAAGTAACTGAACAATTCACATTTCTCTTTTAACACCAGCTGGATCTCTTCTAAGTCCAGTGGGGAATAAAACAAGTTATCCAAGGCTAAAATGGGTTGAGGAGTAAAGTTCATCAGAACAGGTGAAGGTGATGATCTCTGGTGAGTTTCATCTGAGTTTTCTTAGATGTCCTTTTCTGGATGACTCCTTCTGTCCTCTGTGATATATTATATTCAGTGCTTCATTTTTGATAGTAGTTTCCTGGATCACAGATAATATTCTAACAGTGGGTTATTTCTTTATTGGAAGAAAATGATTGGCATGCCACAGAATACTTTAGCTCAACTGGTTTAATTTTGGTACTGTAAGTACATAATTCTTTTTCTTATGTTTTGTATAGAATTATTAAGGTAAAAGAAGTACACTTAAAGTTATTGATCTAATTTTCATAGTAGAAAATTCTCTTGCATGATGACTGTATTTTGTTTTGAATTTGACTACTTCTGACATAATGGATTCCTTTCAGAACCCCTTAGAGATATTTTAGACACTACAGTACTACAAATAAGTAATTATTTACTCAGAAGTGTAGCCATGAGTAATCCCAGAAGATCACAAAAATATTGAGTCTACTTAATTTCCCTGTTTTTTTATTTTTTTTTTTTTTTTTCCTTCCCTGGAGGAAATTTAAATTTTCCCGTACAAATCTGTATTTATGTGCTAGCATTTCTGGACATCGAGAGAGCCGCAAATTCTTAATAAGAAATAGATAATTTCCCTTGCTAGCCACAATAAAAACCTTTTTCTCCCAAGATGTCAAGATGTTGAATGTTAATCTTCCAAGTTATTTATCTTGAGTTTCTGGGCCTCAAAAAGTTTTCATATCAGCCTGTAAAACTTCTGTGCTACCTGTATGAGAGTTGTTCAACCAAGTCACTCCTTTTTTGGGAATAGACTTGTCATATTAGGCTCAATAGGCTCAATTAGGCTTGTCATTAGGCTCAATACTGAAATGGAGGGGTCATGTATGTGTAACTCTTTAGATATCCATGCCTACACATAAGGAAGTCATTGATCAGCACAAAGGAATCCTAGTTCTTAGAGAAGTTTTTCCTTTGAAGTTGTGAAGGTCAGTAGGAGGTGTAGTAATGATTACCTAATCATAGGTTGTTGTTGGACCTCTCAGCTCTGCACTGATTTTTAACTTCCCTAATGTGGGCTTGCCTCTATAACATCAAGGCAAATATTGCTGCACTCATATTTTAGATTAACTGCTGATACTGAAGCATGTAAGTAGAATAGTATCAAATAAATACAATTATTATGCAGAAAAGCCTGCCTGATTTCCCCACAACTAAAATCTTCTGCCCAGTTTTAAGAATGCATGTATATTCTGTTGTTTTTTGTTTGTTTGTTTGTTTGTTTGTTTTTAATAAATTTGCACTTCTACATAGGTCTATTACTATAATAATACTGTCTAAACTGTATATTTGTATCCAGAAATAAAGCCCAGATATAAGGGATCTCAGAATAAATAACTTGTAAAGCATTTCAAGTCTAACTGTCAGGAAATAAACATTAAATCTTTTGGTTTCCCTTTAGCTTCCAGGAATAAATGAGAAACATTTTTTCAGAGTCTTAACTTTTTTTTTTTTTTTAATCAAATAGTGTCTGTAGATAAAGGTGCATTCAAGGAACCAAGAAATGGTCATGAAAAGATGCCAGAATTAAGCTTACAAGAAACCCTGCATAGACAAATCCTAAAGGGTTTGCCTAAGGACAGTTTGTTACCAAATCAGAGCTTTATTGAACTCAGAAGCTATTCAACAGAAAGAGATATCTAAAAAGACCTGTATAGAATTTTTCTGTAAATGAAAGACCTTTCCTCAAGCATACCAAATAGCTTATTCTTATACTTCTAACACATTTTGGAAACAGAGACAAATACGACATTTTTTTAGTTCATGTAATGATCTACAGGAAAACTTAGTGTGTGAACTTTCTCTAGTTCCCCTGAACAGTTCCACCAAGTTTCAAATGTCATCCTTTGCCTTTTTCTAGGTGAGCTGAATCTCGGGCACACCTCTGCAAACTCACTAATTTTGCTCTCTTGTCAGGTTTACGTAGAAAGAATGCCAAATATTTTTGCCTTCCTTTATCTTCTCACATAATGTCCATATCTGCCTACTAACAGAAATCAGCATCTTTAAGACACCTCTTTCCTGAACCTGTGAACTGATTAAAAGTGATTCAGGTTACTTCATTCTTAATGGATGCACTGTCTATTCACCCAAAAGAATACAGCCAATGAGATGGGGTTATACCCACCATGTACACATCTTAGAGATGTTTGCATCTCATCTTTACTTCCTCACCTCTCCTCAAGCCAAAGTGAATCTCACTGTCTCAGGTGGCTTGCAGCTCCCACCCTTCTACTTTTTGCTTCAAATTTGTCAGTACTTCTCTCAAAATTGTCTCTTACCCCTACATGTGGGCTGGAAATTTTAAGTGCTTAGTAGGGGTTTTCTTTGCTTCCTTGCTTTCTAATATTAATCTCTGTCTTTGGCAACATCAGATGATCACCCTACTGGTAAAACTCAAATAAGGATTTTTCACTCTTTCCACCTCTTGGAGTTTCTTTGGCCTCTAGTTTTTTCTCTAACATGTTTTATTTCCACCTTGTTTCTGTTCTTACAACTTCTTTCAGTTAAATCACATTCTTTCAAATAGAGAAACTGAGTCATATGTAATTTTCTTTTTAAGTAACACAGATCCCTCACTCTCTGTGATCCTGTCGGATATCTGAAAGTGATCACAGAGATAGATTTTAGCATATTGATACTTTTAATCCTATTTTACATTTATAAAAATCTTTAAAGGTATTACAGATTTTTTAATGTTGTTTGAAATATACAATGACACATTGAAAACCTAGAGCCTAGGAATATTCTACATTAAAAAAACACACCTCTAAATCATAGAATACTACAGAGGAATTATGAGTTTATGTGGAGGCAAAAGACCCATGGATGCATGCAGGTTTTGGGTAATTTCTAAAACTAAGGGACTCTCTATGTGTTGATTTTGGAGTTTTTTGCTTTATTATTTTTTTTCCATAGGAGGCAGTGTATCATCTCCCCTACCAAGTGGTCCTAGGGGATCCCTGTAAAGAGATCTTGGAGTTTCCTTGATTTTTCTGTTTTAGGTTGTAAGAGAATGATTCAAGTGTATCTCATGACATAAAGAATCCACACATTTATGTTGAGGCAGAGCCCTGCATTTCCTGCTTTTAAACCTTTGGGATAACCAGTAAACCTCAACTATCAGAGGATTGCTTACCAGGATATATTAATAACAATGGTTTCCTTTGTCCTTTGTTCAGATCTTCCCATGTGCTCATGCTGGTGATTATACTGCTTGAATCTACCTATCAACTTTTTGATAGAGTCTGACTTTTTCCATAATGACTCCTCTGAAACAAAGGAGAATTTAGTCATTACTGAAGAAGAGATACTGAGATACTGCACTAATTTGCTTTGAGCATCTTTTAGGGTCAAGTTTGGTGCTAAACTTATTGATTGAATGGTGCAGATGATGGTCAAAAATCAGTAACGAGTCCACAATCCAGGAAGAAAATTCATCACAAACAGCTGAGAACAGAGGAAAACAGAAATTCTATTTGGTTTGGTTTATTTAATAGTTCAGGGTGCAGATTCTGATTTACAACAGCATAAGCCAAAAGTATTCCTATTAAATTGAGATTTGCAGCTTTGCAACTCAGATTAGAATATCTGCCTCCTTTATTTTAGTAGTGCCTTGTTTTTTAACTGAAAGTTTGGTATGGTTGGTCTTTCTTGTGAGAAAGGAAGGCTTGTGGAAGAGTGGTGAGACCCTGTACATTCAGGTGGTTGTGAAGCTGGTGTCAACAACTGGGATTTGGTTTTTTTTGTGACAAAGGAAGACTCTTTGACAATTGAAGACAGCTTGTAAGAGATAAGATCCACCTGAAAAATTGGGGGTCAGGATTAGTGGGCAGACCATTGTGGGTGATGGGGTGGGTGTCTGTGACAGATCACCTGATGAGGAAAAAGTAGCTGAAGCCTTCTTCAGACAACTAGAGGAAGTCTGAGAGGAGATGCTTTGCTAGACTTGAGACTAACAAACAAGAAAAAGCTGGCTAGTAGTGTGAAAGCAAGGGGCAGCCTTGATAGTGACCATGAAGTAGAATAGCTCTCAGGCTTTCTTCATGAGAGGATGGAAGAAGACAAGTATCACAAGTATCACAGTCCTGAACTTCAGCAGAGCAGAGCTTTAGCATCTTCAGGGATATGCTTGGAAGAATCATGGGCAGGGCGCTGGCCCTGGAGAGAGTTAAGTCCCCAAGAGCTGGTTGTTTTTCAAAGGATCAGTTTCTCCAAGGTCAGGAATAGTTCATGCTCCCAAGCAGGAAATCATGCAAAAGCAGCTGGAGGTCTGCAAACCTCAAATACAGGAAGGAAGCATGCAGGAGATGGAAACAAGGACAGATAACCCAGGAGGAAAATGGAGACACTGTCCAAGCATGCAGGGAAGGGGTAAGAAAAGTCAAAGACCATTTGGAATTAAACCTCATGAGGCATTTGAACCACAACAGAAAGGCTTTTATTGATACACAATATACTATCTTCTTTACCTCAGTCTTTACTGAGATTTGCCTTCAGCAATCCCAGTCCCCTGAGACCTGAGTGTCCAGAGCAAGGAATACTTACCCTTGGTAAAGGAGCGTCAAGTTATGAAACATTTATACAACCTGTACATACTCAAGTCCATGCGTCTGATGGACTGATCCACCTACGAGTGTTCAGGCATCTCGCTGATGTCGCTGCCAGACAGTTCTCAATTCTCTTTGAAAGGTCATGACAATCTGATGACTTTCCAAGGACTGTGAGAAAGCAAATGTTACTCCTTCAAGAAGGGTGAGAAGAATGATGTGGGAAGCTACAGGCCAATCAACCTCACTTAGATCCCTAAGAAGGGGACAGAGCAAGTAATTCTGTAAAGAAATGCCAAATTTGTGAATTGCAAGAAAGTAACTGGGAGTAGTCAGCATGGATTTATGAAGAGAAAATAATTCCTGACCAACCTGATAGTTTTCTGTGATGAGACAATTGTCTTGGTAGGTGAGGGTAGAGGAGTAAAAGTTCTGTATCTTGATTTTTAGCAAGGATTTAAACACTGCCTACCATAACAGCCTCATTGAGAAGCTGATGAAGCATGGGCTAGTAAGTGGACAGTAAAATGGACTGAAAACTGGCTGAACATTTGGGCTTAGAGGGTAATGATCAGTTGCACAAAGTACAGCTGGAGGCTGGTCCACTGTAACCCAGGGGCTTGCACTGGGGACAATACAGTTTAACATCCTCATTCATGACCTGGATGACATGACCAACTATACTCTCAGTAAGTTCCCACAGATGACACAAAGCTGGGTGGAGCGGTTGGTACATCAGATGGCTGTACTGTCATTAAGGGGGAAACTTGACAAGATAGAGAAATAAACCTCATGAAGTTCAACAAAGGGAAGTACAAAGTCTTGCATCTGGGGAGGAATAACACCATTCACCAACATGCTGTGGCTGATTGGCTAGAAAGCAGATTTGCAGAGAAGGATCTGGGCATCCAGGTGTCCAACAAGTTGGACATGAGCTTGCAACATGCTCTTGTCACAAAGGAGAACACTGATCTCCTGGGCTGCATTAAGAAGAGTGTATTGGGTGTAAGTGGAAAGATTTTGGTGGGATGGGGGCTGCAGGTGTGGCCTCTGTGAGAAGAAACCAGGGGTTGCCTACATGTCAGAGAGCCAAATTCAGCTAGCTCCAAAATGAATCCACCACTTGTCAAAACTGGGCCAATTGGCAAAGCTGGTGGTGCCTGTGTGATAATATATTTAAGAAAGGATAAAAAATGCTGGGCAGCAGCTGGGAGAGAGAAGACTGAGAAATGCACAAAAGAAATAGCCCTGCAGACACCAAGAGCAGGGAAGAAGCAGGGAGAGGAGATGCTTCATGTGGTAGAGCAGGGGTTCCCTTACAGTCCATGGTGAAGACCATGATGGAAGAGATCCACACAGTAGCCCATGGACAACCCCATGGCTGGATGAGCAGATGGATGTGCCTTGAAGGAAGTTGCAACCTGTGGAGAGGTTGCACAGGAGCTGCGTACTGGAAGGAGCTGTAGTCCATGAAGAAGAGCCTGTGTAGGAGCAGGTTTTCTGTCAGGAACTGTGGCCCATGAGGGGACTCACACTGGAGCAGTCTGTTCCTGACTGCAGCCCATGTGAAGGACCCACAGTAGAGCAGTTTGTGAAGGATTGTATCCTGTAGCAGTGTCCCCATGCTGGAGCAAGGGAACAGCACGAGGGAAGGAGGAATAGCACAAATGAACTGGTAAGAACTGGCTGCAACCTTCCTTTACCATCCCCCTGTATTGCCTGGGGTGGGAGAGAAGGAGACAGAGAAGTTAGGACTGAAGGACTGATGTTGAGCCTGGGAAGAACCAGTGTGTGTGTGTTTGTTTTGTTTCTGTTACTATCCTTCTCTGATTTTAACTGGCAAGAAACTGAAATAATCCTCATTGGTTCTGTTTTGCCTGTGATGGTGACTGGTGAGTTATCTCCCTGTCCTTATCTGATCCCATAAGCTTTTAAATCTTATTTTCTCCTCCAGTCCTGCTGAGGAGAAGGAATTAGAGTGTGGCTTGGTGAGAACCTGTGAGACAGTGGATGTTAATTCACAACCAAGAACATTATTGAAATACATGAAATTCCGTTTAAGTGTAAGAAAAGTCTTTCATTGAGAGCCATGAAACCCTGGAGCAGGTTGCACAGAGAGCCTGTGGTACTTCCATCCTTGGAGATATAAAAAAACTTAATTGGACATAGTCCTGGGCAATGTGTTCTCGCCAACTCTGTTTTGCGCAGGAGGATTAGATTGGATGACCTCCAGAGGTACCTTCCACCCTCAAATGGTGAGTGATTCTGTGAGATAAAAGTGAAGATTAGTCTACTTACATGAACCCTGAGAAATCTAAAGCATGTGTGTTGACAAGCATGAGGAAGAGGATCAGGATTTCACAAGAAATGAGCACTTTAAAATGAAAAATAAATTAACTCAGTTTTCCTGAAATACTAAGTATTAAAAAAAAAAAAAAAGGATGATCTTGAACTTACCCGAATGATCTTATTTAAAAGCTGTTTGATATTTTATAAATTTTATTCTATTTTGTATTAGTCATAGTTCAATAAATCAAAAAGACAGATGGAATGAAACAATAGAAACCAACAGGATAATTACTGAAGTCAGCCATAACTTCAACAAAATATAGAGTGCTTTTTTAATCTTAAATTTAATTCAAACTTGACAATAAAGAATGACAGAAGCTCATTTTGAAATTGTAGAAGGTGTGAATAAAAATTTTTGTATCTCTTAAGCAGTCTCTGAGGAATAACTTGATTATTTCAGTTCAGTTTCACAGTGACTGTTCATACTGCAGAAATAATTCAGGAATGACACTCTGCTGTTTCACTGGGCCAGGGATCATGCAAACAGGTCTCCCCAAATCCCAGACATCACTGAATGCCTCTAGGGCTGTAAGTAGTCACTTGCAAGTTGGACTAGCTCAAAAAACCATTCTGAATTATACTGAGAACAGCAATAATTCATTTGCTTGGCCAGGTATGCCTCTGCTTGTTTTGTGCATGCCCTCTTCATAATGACTAATCCCTCAAGGTGTGGAGCTTTTCCCATGACATACACATACTTGCATGTAGCTTGAGCTGGCAGTTTATAGGTTTTCAGCAATGTTGGTTGTCAAACTACAGTGGAATAAAAAAAAAAAGACTTCAAGTGATTAGAGGTGTCAGCAAAAGGTAACAGTAAGCACAGACAGTTTCCATCTTTATTGCTGACATGGAACAAAATAAATATATATTCTTTGGAATATAAAAACTTTGGAATGACATAATGATTTTACATCAAGCACTAGTGATTTGAAGAGGTATGACTTTCTTCTTTCCAGAAAATTAATATATGTCCTTGCAATGACCAATCAAGGTAAGGAAAATAGATGAAATAACAATAAAAGCTATTACCCAAAATCATATCTAGTAAATGATAACTTAATTTTGCCATCTGCATAGCCAAAGTCACATAACTTAGCATTTTACATGTCTTAACACAGTCGGACTAGACTGACTGTAAATACAGGATGTAAACAGAAATTTTCTTTACATTTCAGGCTTCTGTATTTACTCAAATCAGTTGAGTCAGAATCTGAGTGTACAGAAAACAAAAAAGTTAGGCTAGAATATTCATTTGTCACTTTGTGGTAGCGTCTACTTTGGTACTGTTTTACATTTTAATCATAGTATTCAGAACCTTAGTTAACAGAAATAAATTTATGAATATTTCTGAAAATATTTCAAAATATTACCCCATTTTCTGAACACGTTAAGAATGTCTTTCAAAAACGAGTTGATCCATTGTCACAAGAACCAAGTCCAAACTTAAAAAAGAGGAAGAAAAGATGTTTAAGAAAGTCAGCAAAGTCTTCATATAGCCACTTCTTTCTGCAATTTCCCATGATGCATCATTGCTTAGTAGGGAAAAGAACACTGGTAAAAACATCCACTGGATACATCTGATTTGAGCAAACCACAGCTCAGAGAGTAAAGGTCTAAAATTTTAAACTTGAAGAAGCAATAAGAGAGCCAATAGGATGGAAGAGAGTAAAATGAGTTACTAGATCAAGAGACTCAATTTCAGATTTATGGAAGTATTTCTTTCTGAGAGTATCGGGCGAGGTTGATCGATAGACTCATTACTGAGGATCTCTGGTAAAAGAAGAGGCAACAGTATTTATATCTGGCCTACAAAATGGAGAACATGGAATGAAAACTATACATTGCAATAGTGGCAAGATCAAACTGATAATTTGGTTTTCAGTCTTTTCTCTTAAATAACCTTATTTAAATACTCTGTCAAAAATGAAACCCATGAAAAATGTTGGGAAATGTTGATGGAACACACTTAGCAATGAATTTATTTTTCAATAAAAAATGATGGAAATAAAGGAGGAATAAAAAATACTATTTTTACAGGAGTATTTCTATATTTCTATTTTTTTTCCTTCTTTAAAATTATGTTCCTTTCTGCATAAAGTGCAATGTTTTTCTTAATTTTCTTTTTCTTTATCAGACCCCCTATTCTATCAGACTTTGATTACATTTATCATACACATAATTCTCAATCCTACTATAACATGTGTCACTAGTCAAGGTGAAATCTTTATGAAGTGATTTCAGTGAAGTGCAGTTATAGTCAGAGGTTTCAGATCCCTTACCTAGCTGCTGAGCACCAAATTTATCTTTTGTGTCTAGTGTTTCCACGCAGATTTCTTTATTCTTTTCTTGTCCTTGTCCTGATTTGGTCAGGATGAAAAGTTCCAAGGTTATGGTTAAACACCATATACAAAACCCTGTGCAGTTGTCAGCAGCTTACGGTGGCTACTCAAAATGTAAAGCAGCACATCATTGGTAAATAAAACATGTAGAAAAGAACTTGACTACTTCATTCTAGCTCTGTGTTGCAATTTGTAATTTTGTGAGATAAGGATAAGCAACAGCATTAGTAATGCATTTTCCTCTTCAGAATGCAGCACTATTCTCCCACTAGATCTGGAAACTTCCTTTTAAATAACAAGCAATTTCTTGCTGGAAACCAAGCAGTGACCTTTTATTTATTTGACAGATGAGTTTATAAATGCAATTTAGTCTTGGGACACATGACATTGACAAGCTCTCTGGAATCTGAACTGGACAAAGTTTCACTAAATGGAATACTCTTTTTATCCATAAACATGAAAGTCACAGAAAGGTTGAATTCTGCAGAAACCCACACCATTTCAATAATTATTTTTTTAATGGCTAACAGCATTTTCCTTATATACATAAGCCCTCTAATTATAGACTTTGGGATGATATTAAGCTTTTATTTTTTTCTTCCATTTCACATTGTTATTTGAAATGAGTACAAGTTCTGTTGAAGTAACAATACAATGAAGCATATAAGCTGTAAAATTGAAAGCTTTTTAAAAGCTGCATATGAAAAGTTCTTTTATATTAATTTCCTTATTCAGAATTGAAGTGTATTAGAAACAACCAAACTAACAAGGACCTAATTCTGCTTGACTTGATTGCTTCTCACTTAGTTTCACAGTGTGAAGTTTCACATTTCAAGATCCTTCTGTCTTGCACCAACACAAATGAATAATTACAAAAGATACTATTGAAAATCAGACATAGAAAGGGCTTGGAGTAGCAGTTGATTGCTATGTAATTCTTCATGTCTTAAGTTGGGAAATTAAAGTTATTCTCACTGTGAAGTGGAAAAATATGAACATCATATACATATGAGCATCAACAAAATGAGTATGTATATCCATGTATGTATATATATTTATATAACTGAAAATCAGCATGTCAAAGTTTAGTTACAGGTCACCAGCACAGGTTAAATATGCAGCTGGATTCCTCTCACTGCAATCTCTTCTTTTTGCATTACAAAGAAAAGAAAATTTTAAGCTCTCCCTCAAAGAGTCAGCATGTATTTTCTCATTTGTTCTCAGCTGTTATTTTATTACCAATGTCATGTTTTTGAAGGGGCATTTTTCTAGTAATCCTGACCAACAGAGAGAGATGAAATAATACTTTTATGCTGCATATGAAATTGATTTAGTGATTTTCTTCCCTTTCTGCTATAGCCTAGTAATTGCAGTTTATATGTCACTAGAATAAATACTGCAGTTTAAAACTACTGAGATCTAAAATTCTTTCTGATATTAACAAACATGTTAGTAAATGTTTATCTTTTATATTCCCTTAGTTAATAAAGGTGTTAAGTATAAAAAATAACAATAAAAAAGTACTTTCTTCAGAGACTGCTCTTCACTGTATTCCTTTTCATATTAAAAACGTAGGATATCTATGACCTCTTGCCACCTTTCCTGGAGAAATGAATCTATTTCATATAACTAAGACTAAGGCTTATAATAGGTACAGAAGAAATTAAATGTATTTTATGGCCTTAGGCAAGATTTAAGACATTAGATGTATATGAAGGAGTTTCCAGTTTTAATGTAACTGATAGTCTTTTATAAACAAATAAGCTAAAAATTTCTGGCTTTACTGTTCTTCTGGTCTCAAAGGACCATCAGTGTTCTTGACCATGGCTGAATTTCTTTATAGATCTCTACACTGTCTCTGTGGATATAGCCGTAGCATCTGAACTGTAGAAAAATGTGCTGGCTTACTTTTCAACTCCATTGGTTCCTAACCTTTCATGAGCACTTAATTCCTCACATAGAAGGAAACAGTCACGCTGTAGAAGCCTTTGGACCATGAAGGGTAATTGGATAAGATCTATTGAAAGATTTACAAGCCTGCCAAGGATTTTGCCAGCTTTAAAGCTGACTGATTCAGTGTGAAAAGATCTGAACAATTCTGACCTAAAGGTTTAAAGAGAGACCTTTTCTGTGAAAGTATAATTTAGAGCCTGTAATAAAAGTGTATTGAAAAACACCACAAGGAAGAAAACAGCCATAAATTTTAGAGCTCAATATTACATTACAGGACACTTTTTGGTGACATATCCTCTTGTCTTGCAACATACCTCTGTTGCCTCAAACGGTTTTTAATAGTTTCTTTTAAGGGTTACAATGGTAGCTCATCAATAAAAAGATTATAAGAAAGCTATTTGCTTAATGCAGCTGAAAACGTTAACTTCTTTTTTCTCTCTCTCTATATATAAACACACCTGAAGTAAGACCAGATTTTTGTACAGTGCCATAAGTAAGAAATAAAGGGAAGAATCACAAAGGAAATTAGGTACTTTATGTGCAAAAGGTAGGTTCTCAATATTCCTGTTTAGCATCTGTACCACCTTGAATATCCAATATGCACCCAGCGGTAAAATTCTCTGTGCTCCTTCATTTCTATTGTTGTGCAGTTCATTATGGACCAGTGTAGTGTGCAAAACACTGAAATACAGAAACAGGACACTTTCTCCACTCTTCTCTCCTGCAAGGCTCGGGTGAGTCACCCCACCCTCAACTAAATGCAAAAAGAGGCTGCTTCCTCCTCCCTTGTGTTTTCACAGTTTCCCAGTGGTAGATCACTAACAAATAATGCAAAAGGTTCATTCAAATTTCTTAGGTGGCAAAGAGATGATTTTGATAATTTTTGATTGCAAAAAATTTACACATAAAATAACTTTAAAGTCTTTGCATCCAAGCTGTATTACATGCCATGAGAGATACAGTATAAACTCTGGAATTTCTTGAAGATCTGTCTGTGGAAATTTTATAAACATATGTCTCTATAGCAAAGACCTCTGCATTTCCACCAGTTCTTCATGGAATATTCAGATAGTTTAAAAACCAAGTTACACATAGTTATGATTGGTTTTGAATCAGTAGATTGATTTTCTGTTTCCATTGAGATCTGTCATTAAGTCAGTCCTGGGTAAAGTGCACGTACAGCATTAGTGTCTCGTCTGAGAGCTATTTGCACTGCTTCACAGTGCTCTGACACAACATGCCATTACTTTCACTGAAAGCAGTTTTATTCCAGTTATTTTGTTGCTGACCTTCAAATAATATTTCCTGTCTTTCCCCATTTCTTCTGATTGTAGGGATTGCAGTGTTTTTCTTGTGTTCTAACTTTACGGTGTGTGCCCACAAGTAGGGATTTTTTGGAGGCATGTGACATGAATATAGCAGTGAGTAATAACTTCATGCAGGCTCACTATTGCTGAATTTCAAACTAAGATCTGCCCTCAGGCTCGTGTTTGAATTTCACTGGTGAGCGTAACATGCCTCTAAGACAGCCAAGAACAATCTCCATGTGGATACCAGGGGGTGAGTGTCTACAGAGATAATCACAGCATGGACCTACAGCACTGGCTGAAGAGCTAATCTTGTGAGAGGAGGATCAAAGTGTAACTATGAGATACAAGGGAAATCTCTGGGGCACTTCCAAATGGTGAAAAAATCATCAGAGACTTCACCACAACAGTTACAGTAACACTGGGAGAGAGCCAGTGGATCTGCTTCAAGAGGACAGACAGAATTAATTTATTTGCAAACATAGAATGTGAGATGAGGGTTGGGAATTTCATAGAGTAGCTAACTCAGGGTTTTGTTTTGTTTTGTTTTTCCTGTTGAAACTGAGAAAGGTAGGCTTCATTCTGACTGGATGTATGCTGGTGTAGACTTTAATTCCATTAAAAACAGTACAGTTCCATAGGTGTCAAAATACAGGAAAGCAGGTTGGTATATGACTACACAGCTAAAAATTAGTTTGCTGTTTTCCTGAAATAAATATGGTTTCTATTTATGTATCTACCTATCAACTCCCAGGCACAGCTTTCTAAACTAATCAAAGCTACAGAAGTATTAAAGGGATTAGGATTAGCTCCATAACAGATCAGATCACCTCTGTGTTTTCAGACATCGGCAAAATTTAGACAATATGGCCCATGGTAAAGATGACAGCTGGGCATAATTTATTTGATGGTTCATTTTCTGTGGATAAAGCTTCAGAGTGAAAGATTACTAGAGTCAAATCTGAGAAACATTGTCATAGAAATAATTAGAGTTTGACATTTTGCAGGTACTCTGTGACACGATGATTGCTGTTTTAGGAATGTTCCAAAGTGCAATTAAATTGCATCTCTTACCAACAGACCATAAATCATTATCTGCAGTTCAGTGGGATATCTTCAGACCATACATTACTGTAGTTTATCATATTGTGTACCTTTAGGGAGCCTTAATCTTTAAATAATTGCAGTAATAATTGGGAGGAGATATACATTAGATACATTTAATGAATCAGGTTATTGACACTCTAAATCAAAGAAATTACGTTGTATTGTTTTCATGAGGTTTAGGCAAATTTGTGGTGGCAAAAATACATTCTTATATAGAATATTATGCAAAAGAGTATTTATAATCTGTTTCCATAAATATTTTTAAATAAGTAAACAATGTATTGCAACATAAAACCTAAAAAATTTCTATTTCATGAATCACAGAAGCATATTAATGACATGCGATCATGCAGTTCTTCTAGATAGAAGGTTTCCTCACTAAACACTACAAATTTAATCCAGCTACATTCCCCTTGCACTGCTATGGTGAGTGTGTTCTACCCATTTAAAAAAATCCAGAGGAGACCTACCTTATCTGAGTGTGAAACCTGGGATGCAAAACTCATATAATCAGTGCTGTTTAAAATCTATGCTGAATGTTATCATTCAACTTGACTCAATTCTCTGTGAAGATTCATAGCTAGTGAACCACACAGAGAAAGCCCATTAAGGTTTTCCCATTGAGAATATAATAAGAAGCAGTCCTATGGATGCTCTGAAAACAAGCGTGAGAGGTCACAGCAGAATGACTGGTGGCTTCCAGAGTCAGTCATTGTCAAATAATTTCTCTTCAGTCAGATTATTGTATATAACAGAGCCCAGGGTAGAAAAATCTGAGAGTAGTGCCTACCATGTTGGACAACTGTGGTAGGCTGACCCTGACTAAGGGCCAAACTCCCACCCAGACACTCACTTCACAAGGGGAGGAACTAGGACAAGAAAACTCATGGGTCAAGATAAAGATGGGGAGATCATTTACCAATTACTGTTGCAGTTGCAAAACAGTTGACTTGGGGAAAAAGTAATTTAATTTACTGCCAATTAAAATAGCTCTGGGTAATGAGAAACAANACTCTTCCACCTCCTCCACAGCAGAGTGGGGTAGGTGGCAAATGGGGATTGTGCTACTGCACCTTACTCATAATTTTTCTGCTGTTCCTGCATTGACTGTCCCCACAAAGACTGCAGCTTCCTTCAGGGAATATGCATGATGAGTATTCCCTAAAGGGAATCCCATGGTGGACATTCAGCATGGTGTCCTCAATGGGCTGCATACCTTCTCCAGCATGGGTGGACCACTGGCATCAGGTGAATGGCTGCTCTGGTGCCTGAAGCAGTTTCCCCTGCTCCTTATTCTCTGACCTTAGGGTTCTCTCTGCTGTTTCTCACTTTTGTTGTTGTTGTTTGTTTGTTTTGTCCACTCCTCCCACTGCCCCGCCTCCCCCCTTTTTTCCCTCTTCTTTTCTGCCTCTGCAGTGTTTTTTCCCTTTCTTAAATACATTATAAGAGGCATCAGAAGCCTGGCTGATGGGCTCAGCTGTGTCCTGCTATGGATCTGTTTTGGACCCATGTGTCTGATCTTAGTCAGTCCCTGGCCTTTTCTTACAGAGAGCACCCCTGCAGCTCCCTGCAGCCAAAACCTGGACACCTACACATAAAACAACTACATATGCACTGTCTATTCTTTATGCTCCTAATAACCCCCTAGAAAATACCTCAAAATTTTTCAGAAGAAGTAGAAATCAGACAATCCAGGCTATATTTTTAAATTAAAAAAATGTTCTGAGTTTTGTTACAGGGATGATCTGTGATTGTTCTTATATTTCTTCTTTGAGGTATTTCTAGTTAAAGTGCATCTGTAAACCCAGTCCAATATGGGTCCCCTGCTGAGCAGAACACAACTGAAAGTGCACAGAGTGTGTAGAAAGCACTGCAAGATTCAGAGGATTACCTTAATTTAGAGCTAGACTGTAGAGAGCAATTTGTTCAGAAAAAAACAAAGAGATCGTTAAGGTTTTACTCACTTTGAGAATTGCTTTAATAGGCAAAAAGTCACATGTGAATCAATAGAACAAATCAACTGAGTCATTCATACTATGCCGCTTGGAAATCAATCAGCTTGCACCCAGCACTGAGGTACCACATGGTGTGGCTGCACAGAATGGCCCTTAGCTGTTCCTCTTCTGTTCTTCCATGCTTCCAACCCCCTCATCCAATTTCTTATCTTCTCCCTGTGGTAACATTTTGTCAGACAGGCATTTGATGTAGGAAAATAGTCCCAAACATTACAAACTAATTTGAACAATGTAGGAATCTACAAACTGGGATGAAGAAATTAGTCATTGCTCATGAAAACCAGGGGGAAAAAACTCAAAGCCACTTAAATCTTGATGGTTTGGTGTTTCTAGGAAGTTACTTCTGTGGTCCAGCTGTTATAAACTACTTGAGAAGACCAGGTGCTGATCTATCTAGGTAAGTTACCCCTTTTCACATTCCTCTAGATGCAGTTTGGTAATGTCAGGAAACTCTGTAGGATAAAATATTGAGTTGTACAGATGAAGCAGAAAGAGGACCCTAGGAAATTCTTAGAATAAAGGGATTTAAATGCTTTAGTCTCAGTCTAATCATACTTCTTAGACTTCTTTTAGGAGTTCCATGTTTGTTCTTAAAATTTTAGGCTTGTAGCCACTATTTATTTTTTTTTTTGTTTTAGCAACTGTTTCTGATGTTGCAACCTAGTTTTTTCAAATAGTACAGTAGATTCACCCATGTGTCACATGTACAATTACGGATCTAAATTTTGATGACTGCTCAACACAAGAAAATACAGGGAATCCTTAATTTTGCCATTCCCCAGTGATTGATCTTTTTCTTGTTCATTTGCAGCAGACAATGCTAACTGAAAAATGTACTTATTAAACAGTCTCTCCTTCTAGGGTTATGAATTTCTTGGTAATCATTAATGTTATACCAAAGCACAGCTCAGGCATTATAGTAATGATTTGGGAATATTTTTAAAATGTTAATTTTTCTTCATGTATATTTCAAAATGTGAAGATTGCAGTATAAACTCCTGTTCCAGCACAGCCTTTAGATACAGCGTATTTAAGTAACAGTTTCTTCTTTAATTGTATTACTTTTAACTATTATTCAACTAGTGAATTTTAGACTATTCTAAAATATTTGCATCTATTTTCTTCATAGTTTTGACACATTTGGGCCCACTATTTTTCCCTCATGACTCACAGAATTCTTCTATCTTAAGCAAAAGTAAGTCTGCTACTGTGAGATTGTACTTTCTCTGCAGAAATACGGATTTCTCCCAATATTCATGGGCTTTGCTTCATTTGTTTTTTTCATAGTTACTCAAGTTTCACAAATAAGAGGTCTATATATTCAACCAGAGCTTTATGTTTTTCTTACATGTGGCTTCTGGTTATACACCCTTCTTCCAGTTAAATCATTGTAACTTCCTACAAGTATTGATCTAATTCAGTACGTTTCTAATTGTGACACTTTTTACATTTGCAGTTGATGTGGGAAGATGCATTACAATTACTCTCCTTATTAGTTAATTTTTGTTAATATATACCCTAGGTAGCCAAAAATGCAGTTAAAAATAAGGAATAAGGATATAGCCTTTTAGGACAGTCTTGCTATTTTGCAGAGTGAAGGGTAACATAGTATACAGGGTACAGGTATAAGTCAGATGTGAGTTTAGTGAGGGTGCAGCGTTACTCTGATATAACCAAAAACCTGACATCAGCAAAGCTGACATCAGACTTGAAGAGGCAGAGTATATAAAGTTACTACTAATACAGTCCTCTGCATCGGACCTGACCCACCTCCTCTGTTTGGAAACTGGGGATAATAACTGCAGATCCGCTCAGAGCTCAGGCAGCACTGCCTTACACACAGTGCAGGAGGCGCTGTGCGTGGACAGGTTATTTCCCACCACAGTGGATACATCTGTGGAAATACCAATGACATTGTGATGTGACTGTTCCCTGGCTCTATGCTCCCCTGGGTCTGCAAAGCAGCAGCTCTTCAAGATACGCTAGGGACTTTTTGCTGGTTTGGCTTTCTGATGATCATATCTGGAAATATCCTGTACTTGTATAAGACTTGACTTTTGACAGCTGAGAGTATTGTTCTTACCAAAGGAAAAAAAAAAAAGCTGTGATCAAAATAAACCTGACCTCTGCACCATGCATGATGTCTCAAATAAGAAGAATCCTAGGAATAATAGATTTTATGGCCAGGTAGCCTGACCCCTTGTACAGAGCAGGTCATAAGATTTCATTCTGTCAGTCCTTCAAAAACCATAAAATTATGTTGGTGCTGAACTCCTATGTGAAAGATTATATCTTTTGAATTCACTGTCACACTTGCGCTTTTTGCAGTGGAAGTTAACACTTCTGACAGGGAAGGATAGGATATGAACTCAGACCAATGGATGCAACAGGACTGAGGTAGGAGTTGAGAGTAGGAGTCACAGTAGCACATCATGAAGAGTACCAAAGCAGAAGGCTGTTATTATGTTGGCATCCCATTTTGCACTGTTTCTTTGGTTTCTACCTAGCATTCATTATATAGTATTTAAGAATTTTTGACTGCTGTCCTGAACAGATGAGTTGCTTTGATGTGAAATAGTATCCTCAAATACTTTTTTTTTTTTTTTTCCTAAAATTGAAAGGCTTACACTTTCTTTCTCTTTATTTTTTAGCATATCAATCCAGCTGTCCCACCATGTATTAAATAATACATACCAGTGACATGGAGGATGAGGCCCTCTATAGACGGGTAGGAACAGCATTGCACTTGTACACCCTGGTCCTCATTGGAGACTTCAACCACCCTGCTATCTGTTGGAAGGATGACACAGCAGGGCAAAATAAATTCAGGAAGTTCTTCAAATGTGTTGACGATAACATTCTTCTTCAAATGATTGAGGAGCCTACGAGGAAAGGAGCCATGCTCAACCTTGTCCTTACCAACAAGGAGTGGCTGGTGGGGAATGTCAAGTTCAAGGGTAGCCTCGGGTGTAGTGATCATGAAATGGTACAATTTAAGATTCTTAGGGCAGTGAGGAGTGTGTGCAGTAAGCTTGCTACCCTGGACCTCAGGAGAGATCTGATTGATAGGATAGCATGGAAAAAAGATCTGGAGGGGAGAAGGGCCCAAGAAAGCTGGTTAGTATTCAGGGATCACCTTCTCCAAGCTCAGGAGAGGTGCATCTCAACAAAAAAGTCAGGCAAAATAGCCAGAAGGCCTGCATGGATGAACAAAGAACTGCCAGACAAGCTCAAAACCAAAAAGGAGGCCTATAGAGGGTGGAGACAAGGACAGGTAGGTTAGACAGAATATAGAGAAACTGTCCGAGTGGTCAGGAACCACATCAGGCAAGCAAAAGCCCCGAGAGGACTAAATCTGGCCAAGGATGTCAAGGACAAAAAGAAAATCTTCTACAATTATGTCAGAGATAAAGGCAAGACTAGGGAAGTTGTGGGCCCTCTCTGGAAGGAAACGGAAGACCTGGTCATCCAGGATATAGGTAAGGCTGAGGTANAATTTCTCAAATATGATGCATCTTAGCAACTTCGTCCACCAGTTCCCTCAGGACCCATGGATGGATTTCATCAGGTCCCATGGACTTATATACCTTCAGGTTCCTTGAACTGCCCACAGTAGGAGGTCAGGTTCAAGGAACCTGAAGGTATATAAGTCCATGGGACCTGATGAAATCCATCCATGGGTCCTGAGGGAACTGGTGGACGAAGTTGCTAAGATGCATCATATTTGAGAAATTGTGGGAATCTGGTAAAATTCCCGCTGAATGGAAAAAGGAGAACACAACCCTGATATTCAAAAAAGAGAAAAAAAAAGACCCAGGGAACTATAGACCAGTCAGTCTCACCTCTGTGCCTGGCAAGATCATGGAGCAGATCCTCCTGGAATCTCTGCTAAGGCACATGGAAAATAAAGAGGTGATTGGAGGCAGCAAACACGGTTTCACCAAAGGCAAATCATGGCTGAGAAATCTGGTGGTCTTTTATGATACTGCCACAGGTGGACAAGGGCAGAGCAATAGATGTCATCTACCTGGATTTTAGCAAAACATTTGACAATGTCCTGCATTTCCTGGCCTGAAAATTGGAAAGTCATAGATTCAATGGATGGACAACTTGGTGGATAAGGAACTGGCTGGATGGCTGTACTGAAAGAGTTGTAGTCAACAGCTCAATGTCCAAGTGGTGGCTGGTGACGAGTGGTGTTCCTCAGGGCTCAGTACTGGGACCAGTGCTGTTTAACATCTTTTTTGGAGACATGGACAATGGGATAGAATGCACCCTCAGCAAGTTTGCCGATGACACCAAGCTCGGTGGCATGGTCCACATGCCAGAGGGACCTGGACAGGCTTGAGAGGTGGGCTAGTGCAAATTGCATGCAGTTCAACAAGCCAAGTGCAGGGTCCTGCACCTGGGACATGGCAATCCCAGGCACAAATACAGGTTGAGTGGAGA
>VZRU01020231.1:64581-91430 GCA_013398155.1 Pedionomus torquatus | reverse complement strand
AGTCTCACCTCTGTGCCTGGCAAGATCATGGAGCAGATCCTCCTGGAATCTCTGCTAAGGCACATGGAAAATAAAGAGGTGATTGGAGGCAGCAAACACGGTTTCACCAAAGGCAAATCATGGCTGAGAAATCTGGTGGTCTTTTATGATACTGCCACAGGTGGACAAGGGCAGAGCAATAGATGTCATCTACCTGGATTTTAGCAAAACATTTGACAATGTCCTGCATTTCCTGGCCTGAAAATTGGAAAGTCATAGATTCAATGGATGGACAACTTGGTGGATAAGGAACTGGCTGGATGGCTGCACTGAAAGAGTTGTAGTCAACAGCTCAATGTCCAAGTGGTGGCTGGTGACGAGTGGTGTTCCTCAGGGCTCAGTACTGGGACCAGTGCTGTTTAACATCTTATTTGGAGACATGGACAATGGGATAGAATGCACCCTCAGCAAGTTTGCCGATGACACCAAGCTCGGTGGCATGGTCCACATGCCAGAGGGACCTGGACAGGCTTGAGAGGTGGGCTAGTGCAAATTGCATGCAGTTCAACAAGCCAAGTGCAGGGTCCTGCACCTGGGACATGGCAATCCCAGGCACAAATACAGGTTGGGTGGAGAATGGCTGGAAAACAGTCCTGAGGAGAAGGACTTGGGAGTGCTCATGGATGAGAAGCTCAACACGAGCTGGCAGTGTGCACTGGCAGCCCAGTAAGCCAACTGTATCATGGGATGCATCAACAAAAGAAGCGTGACCAGCAGGTCATGGGAGGTGATTCTATCCCTTGTGAGACCCCACCTGGAGTACTGTGTCCAGCCCTGGAGTCCTCAACAGAGAAAGGACAGGGAAATGTTGGAACGAGTCCAGCGGAGGCCCACGAAGATGATTAGAGGGATGGAGCACCTCTCCTATGAGGACAGGCTGAGAGAGCTGGGGCTCTTCAGCCTGGAGAAGAGAAGGCTCCGGGGAAGCCTTAGAGCTGCCTTCCAGTATCTGAAGGGAGCCTACAGGAGAGCAGGAAAGGGACTCTTTGTCATTAAGTATAGTGATAGGACAAGGGGTAATGGTTTTAAACTGGAAGAGGGGAGATTTAAATTGGATATTAGGAAGAAATTCTTTCCTGTGAGGGTGGTGAGGCACTGAAACAGGTTGCCCAGAGAAGTTGTGGATGCCCCATCACTGGAGGTGTTTAAGGCCAGGCTGGATGGGGCTTTGAGCAACCTACTCTAGTATGAAGTATCTCTGCCCATGGCAGGAGGGTTGGAGCTCGATGATGGTTCCTTCCAACTCTAACCATTCTATGATTCTATGATCCTATGATTTCTGGAGCAGTATAAGACCATGAATATGCAGAGTGCTTGCTTTTCTAAGTATGAAAAGAAGTCCAGGTTTATTTAACATGCAGTTATTTTCTGAGTACAGGCCAAAAGAAGGCAGGAATGATGTATGAAGAGTTAAACCATGAAGGGGGAAGGCATGAATGAGAAGTTAGCCATCTGGGTGTTAAAGGGAATTTGAATCTGCTAAGGTTTTGCACTATCTGCTTTCAAGACCTTAAAATTAAACATGTACAGAGTATCAATCAAGCTTTGAACAAATTCACTTTTGTCAAAAACAGGTTCTCCTTCATTGGGGCATACATGAACTGTCTTTTAATTGTGTCCACTTAATTAAGATTTTAATCCTAATATTAGATATTATTAATACAGGTCATGTATCAGCACTATTGCAAACTTGATTATATTCCTATCTGTCTCAATCAATATAAATTCAGGAGACTAGAAAGGAATCACAAGCCAATTAAAAAATGTACATTGTTCCTATTATACTGTTGAATGATAAATCTGCTGGCTTGAAGGTCAAATTTCCTCTTGTGAAAACTTTCCATAGAAACCTTTTGTTTCTTTGCGGCTTCTCTTTGGTTATCTCTAAATCCAAGAGGTTGTGTACTTCTAGTTACACTTTAACAACCGTGTCCAGCAAATACTTAAACACCTGATGATACTGAAGTATGAAATTAATAAAGAAACTGAGTGACTTCTGACTGTTACTGATAATAGTTTGGGAGGATTTTACGGCTGCATCAGATTTACTGCAACCTTCTGCCCTACTAACACAATTAAGTAGGTCATGATGAATGTGCATGCAGATACATACACGTCTTTTTTACATACACTCCTTCTGAATTCTTTTGATTTTGACTTGTTAACATTAAAGTGAAATCTATAATCAGAATTTTCTTAGATTTCCTGTGAGGGAAAAAACAATGCAAAAACTGATGCAATTTACATGCAACTCTTAAAGGCAGAAAAAGTATCAAACAGAGGGATTAAGAGAAATTACATTTGTAGTTATACTACAATAAACGTGGACTAATTCTGTGCCTTTGAAAGAAAAATATTCCTTATCTTTCTTTGAAATTATTGAAGAATATATAAAATTTTTTTTTTCTTCATAGTTTCCTTACCGGAGACATTTACTACTCATATATTATCTCACATAATAGTGTTATCAATTTGAGCTGTCTTCTTTGAGGGTTTGGCATCATAACAACTAAACAACTAAATGGAGAAGAAAGCCTAAACATCTTCAATAAAGCAAACAAGCTTTAGCATCCAATTCTCTTTCTAATGCAAGTCAACAGTAAAGTACTGTAGTACGTTACAGGAAAATTTTTTGGGGGGAACTCTCATGCATCCTCTCCTGTAGTCTTTGAGTAGGTTCTCTCTTTCTGTCCTACTGTTGCAACTACCTTGTTCTTTCTTCTGTCACCCAATATTTATCTGTCTTCAGAATACATCAAATCTTTAATCAGGAGAAAATCTCCTTTTCTGTTGCTTTTTCTATATTTATTCTTGTCATCTTTTTGAATATTTGGCTCTTTCCTTAGCTATACATTGGCATCTACATCCTTTACTAGGACCAAATAAAAAGTAGGATTAAATAAAACAAGAATTAATTAATGAATTAAAGTGAGTTTTAAATTAATTAATTCTAGACTAAAGATAGAAGCCCAAATTTTATAGAGATATTGTGATGCTTTATTTTTAGAAGTGTCTACATATCTTATGACAATTCTGTGGAAAGATATAAAGGAACTCAGGTCAAGAAGCAGTATAGTGACATTGCTGCAGCAATTGGTGCAGGCTAACCAACCAACCCTGTGAAGCATATTATGTGAATCCAAATGGGGAAGAAAAATACCTATACTGCTTCCAGTACTTAGCGTAGTTAGGCATGGCAGTGCCTTGAATTGCTGCAAGCAGAACTTCTGCCATTTGAAGTCTCTGAGATACACGTGTCTGTGAGTATGCCCTGGGGAAAACTGCATTCTGAGGATGAGTTTAGCAGAAGTCATTATATGGAGGAGGATGTATAAGTTAATCAACAGAAAATATTAAAGAGGAGGATAGGGCCTTCAGGCTTTTCAATGTCCCTGAATGGAGCCGCACAATTACATTTACTACAGTCAGTTCTGAAGATCAGAAAATTGTTTTCCAGTATTTATTTTGACTGATTTGGAGTAGGTTCTTGAATTACAGCTTCAGCCTTCCAAAACTGCTCCCTATTTGCCAAGCTATGGGGTGTTTTGAGGCAGCTTATTCTTAGTGCATCTTCTTGGATGAATACATTCCACTTCATACAAAATATGTAATATCTGAGGAATGTGATTTAAACCTGATGTCTCCTGTGTTCGAGCTGAAGCTTGTCAACTGAAGGACAGATAACTGTAAAATCATTTTGTCCTTCTTTTTTGTTTTTCTTATTGGATAATTTTTTTCTTCTATTAAGCAATTTCAGGAAGGAATTGCAGGAAGGCATTTCTACCTTAAAATAACCTGTATTTGTGGTTTGAGGTTGTTCTACATCATCTCAGGCAGAGCTGGGAATTAAACTTTTGAATGTTATCACAGGACAACATAGACCTGGCTGCCTTCCCTGGTGGTGTTTAGGAGGAAGCTCAGTGTAACAGGTAAGATCTCACTAGCTATTGCCAGTCACTGTTCCGTCAAAAAATTGAGCTCTGACCTTACAAGACAGGCATTGATTGCCTTTAGGTTAGTGAGGGCTAGTCTCCTATGTTGCAGATTTATCCTTAAGGGACTGATGAAGCTATCTTAACTTTAGAAAATTCAACAAGGACAAGTGTTGGGTGCTGTACCTGGGGAGGAATAACCTTGGGGGCTGACCTGCTGGAGAGCAGCTCTGAGAAAAAGATCTGGGAGTCCTGGAATACAACAGGTTGACCATGAGCCAGCAATGTGCCCTTGTGGCCAAGAAGGCCAATGGCATCCTGGAGCATCCACTCTGCCACTGGAGGCATTCAAAACCTGCCTAGACAAGTTCCTGTGCAACGTGCTCTAGGTGAGCCTGATTTGGCAGGGGAGGTTAGACCAGATAATCTCCAGAGGTCTAGGAGATAATCTAGGGTAATCTATCAGAGGATAATCTTCCAACCCCATATCATTCTGTGATTCTGTCATTCTGTGAGTTAGTTGGGTTGGTACAGAACGTGGCCAGGGAGTAAAATAAGGAGCAGTTTCAATACTCGGGGGCCTGGTCCCTGAGCTGCTCCCTGGCCTTTGTCTACATAGTAGCACAGATGTCCCTAGAGTGCCTCACTCTTAGTGCCTCCTAGCTGCCTGAGGAAGAGCAGGTATGACAGCATGTAGTCTGTAAATCCCTGTAGGACATAGCTGGGAAATAATCTTGATGGCCATGAAGAGGATGCTGCCCAGGGATTTGTGGGCATGGATGGAAGCAGAGGCTCAACTGCCAGCCTACCTGCTTTGCAGGAGCTGTTTGCATAAGTAATGCAAGGGCCCTGAGGATGCCCAGAAGCTGAGACAGGCTCCTTAGGACCTACTTTTTAGACCTAGGCAACTACTGACAGATAAATGGCACTTTTGTGGTTTTATGAGCCCCAGTTAACACTTCAAGTTATTGAGGTCTGAGCCTAGTAAGCTTTTCAAAGAATCTAAAAGGGATTTAGAGCAATACTAAGAAATCCCAAGAGATGCCAAAATATTTTGAATATATGCTACCTTGGGTTCTTTTTAAAATGTCACCTTAGTGTGAATTGCTATCAGCAGTGAAGAAATAATTTTTATAACTCTAGTGCAAAGCACATATATTTGGGCTTTTTTTTTTTTGTTTTGTAAGAATAAAAACTCTAACCTGAAAAAATGCTTTCCTGTTTCACACACAAAGCATTGCTAGTCTGAGGTTGAAGTGGGTGCAAGGAATCCATTTGAGTCTAATTACCCAACCAGGTTGAACACAACCAGTCCAACAAAACCCCAGCTGTAGTTTTTAATTGCCTTAAGTGAGCTCCTAAATAACTATGTGAAGTTGAACCACAGCACAGAGAACGCAATATAAGTACATAGAAACTCTGAACACCCAGGGCTCTAGAGTGCTCAATTAAACTTTCCTTGATTATTCAATAGAACAGAAGTGTGCAAATTAAAGGCTTTCATGCTACAGCAGGCTACAACCTCATTCTCAAGTTTCAATATTGCAATGGAACTTAATTAAGATATTCCCCATACAAAGCATAACCCTAGAGGTAAGTTTTGTTCCAAATACCTCATATAGGCATCTCTCCTGCTGTTAAGTGAATGGCTTTGGTGAATCAAAATAAATATTGTTCTGGCATAGGCTCACTTTTATTGTGTGCACTGTGAGAAAGTAACAGTATGAAATCATTAAAACATTTAACTCACCATGCTGAAATACAGTTGCTAAAAAGCCTTGTTCTTGTTACATTCAGACTGTACAGTGTCTTAAAAATAGTCTGGTGAGTACTCACAGTAAATTCTGATATTTCTGTGATAGACATCCAGTTTGAATAGGAATAAACTGTATTCCCTCGGGTATGGATAACTGCAAGTGTAAAATTTTCGCCCCATTTAGGTCAGTGGTAAAAAAAAAAAAAAATCAAACAGAAAGATCAATATTCAGTAGAAAAAAGAGTTTCATCTCAGGATATTTGTTGGTTCATATAACTGCAAAGTACACTGGAGACACTGCACGAAAAGCCTTTTAAGTTCGATATGTTCTTAATTATATGAAAAGAATGTCCAACACATTGGACATGGCCATGTAAATATAGTGGTTTTGTTTTCATTTATACTTTGCTTAGAACCACTGAAATGCATTAATCTCTCTTTTTAAATTGCCCTATTAATATAGAAGACTTAGACAACATTATTAACATCAGTGCCAAGTCACCTTTCCTACTAGAGGTCTTTTTACGATATTGGAACAATTTGTGCACCCCCAGCTGTTTAAATTATGTTCCAACTAACATTGCTAATTATGATGTAAACAGCATACTACTACTTTGCTTTAAACAGTTATTTCTAATTAATTCTAATTTCTAATAATTTCTCAATAATTATTAGTGAAATCAATTGTCAAAACAAAAAAGACCTCTTATTTTTATCATGTGTTTCATTTGACCACATTCATCTAAGCAGATTTAGAAAACTGAGTTTTGCCTCAGTCATCATTCACTAGTCATTTATCTGCTGTCTTAGATTATTCCAACCTATTTTTGGTATTTTCCTTGTCTTCTATTATCTTATCATTGCCTTTTATCTCTCATCCAAAAAGTGTCATTAAAAGCTGATGGCTTGGTGCTATTTATTGACTTAACATCAGTTCATTTTTCTTCAGAATGAAACTTTCAATTTCATTTCAGGAAATTAAAAAAGAAAACAGTTCAACTTTGACACAAGAGTTATTTCCTTTGTCCCAGTAGCTTCTTCATGTGGTACATAAACTTAAATAACCCTGGAAGCATCTAAAAGTTACATCTTGTAATCTCTGATTTTTGGGCACCTGTGTGCTGTATTAGATCTGACTAATGACACTGAAGACAGAGATATCAGTTTGGCTTAAATATACTATAACAGGCTAAGACTAGATATGGATATTTTACTTCAGAACATGTATCATAGAATCACACAAAATCCCAAATTGGAAGGGACCCAGGATCATTGAGTTCAGCTCCCTGCTCCTCACAGGGCTACCTAAAACTAAGCTATATGACTAAGAGTGTTTTTCAGATGTTCCTCAAACTCTGACAGGCTTGGTACTGTGACCACTTCCCTGGGGAGCCTGTTCCAGTGACTGATCACTGAAGTTGTCCTTCACAGTGCTGGTCAGCTTGAACCATCATTGAGCTTCAGCTGCATGAATTTTCTCCCCACAACAGTGAACATCTCTGTAGTCCTCTTGTGTTGCCTGTTCTTGCTTCCAATGTCCATACAATTTTGTGGCAAAAAGGGAAAAGGACTTCACTGAGAGGTTGAAAATACCAATTTATTTGGACTTCACTCACAGTTGCAATACGCCACTATTGCAGGTTCTATGGGTCCAATGGGGTATACGCTATTGCAATTTCAAAATAATTAATGAAATACACTATTACAACCTACAAGTGATCCTGAAAAGTAACAACACAAACCACAAGCACGCTCACTAGATATTCATATCTTAAAAGAGTGCACTGATCATGACCTTAACAGCACGCCATATACCATACGTATGTTTCTTAATCACTTGCCCTCTCTCAGATAAGGTTGCTCAATCCCTGGGAAGTTACCTTGTACAGCGTCCTGGACAAGGAGGAGATGAATCTCCTACTGGCCAGCTGTATCATTGGAGGATTCCCCATTTTTCTCCCCAAACCTTACAGTTTATATTTCCCGATTTGGTGGGGGGCAAGATTATGCTTGAGTGGATTACCCTATTTGGAATATTTAACCGCTGGTGGTGCAGTGGCTCCTAAATTTCTGTTGCTAATTTTGTGATGTCTAGCATTCAAAATCAGGGGAATAGTGGTGGGATGGGATTCAGGGCATTTTGTTTGTTATGGCTCCATTTAGTTTTGGTTCTTAGTGTGACACCATCTTGAGACAACCTGAGCTGAGCCGTTTTTTCAGCACCTCCTAGGTTATCTCCACATAGACAAGGCAAGGCAGAGAAGAAGCTGAGTCAAATGTCAACTCCCTGCATCTTACCTATTGTGCTCAAAAACCAGTTTGGCTGGGTGCTCCCACACAACCTTCTATTTTTGCCTAAGATCTAGAAGAAGATCACTACTCAACCAAGTTGATCTTCTATCAAGCCTCGTTTGACTTCTAAGGCTTTGGATTTGCCTACTCCTGAACTGTTAAGAAATAGCTATTAAAAAGTGACCAGCATTCATGGATCCCAACACTTCAGAAGCAGATTCTCAGGAGACCTTACAAACTAGTTTCTTCAGCAGCGTGAATTCTGTTTTGTGTTTAGTACATTTTGTGAAAAGATTGTAATGTTTTCCTCAAATTAGTTAATGTATGATAAAATCCAATTACATAAAAATAAATAACTAACTACAATCAAATATAGTTTTCTGATAGTTCTCTTAAATTTGTCAACAACCACGCACACAGAAAGGCATACAATAACTATATAAATAAGGTAAGTTTGAAATGCTTCTTGATACAAGACTGAAAAAACCCACATAAAATTGGTTCAGTTGCTGCAATAAGTGTTAGGGTATGTCAAGCAAGTTCAGAGGATAAGCAAGCCTTCATAGGTTGAGTATAAAGATTCGAATTGGTAGAAGGAATTGTTGTAAGTAAATCAAGACACTTTAGGTCCTAATCAAATCAATCATTTATTTAAGGTGGGAAAGCAAGAGCAGTGCTGGCCGCCGGTGAGATGCAGCTCCACCAAAGGCTCGCAAATTCAAATAAAAAAAACCAGTCCCTTTTATCTTCTTGATGGCGGGTTTCAATCTTCCTGATATGCCCTTGGTTTCTGCTGTGGTCATGTCTCCTTACCATCAGTTTCTAACTTGAAGTGGTTTGGACACAAAAAGTAGTTAAGCAACACTTACAGGTTACCGTGGTATCCTAATCATTGTGGTTACCTTGTGGTTAAGACCACCATGGTAACCTAACGTTGAGGTTTAACATTTACTCCAGACAGCGTTGTGATTAAGCCCCTCCTTACACATAATGTTCTTGAGTCTGTGGCAACGAGCTTGTTCCCCTTAGTAAAGTTTGTTTAACAACTTACTCCTTAGATACATTAGATGTTCCCTTAACATTGTTTGATTAGCAAATTAGCCCTTAGTTACTTATCACAGAATAAAGCTTATAATGCTAACACTGCTTGACAGTGGTGAAAACATGAACACAGTGACTGTGCACCAGTGCGTAGGGGTAAATGGTTGCCAGGGGCTTGGTAAGTAGCTTTGTCCTTGTTCAGGGTGTACTATTGACAACACCAGCTCAGAGGAGAGTCAATAAATAGTTGTTGTCCCACCTGAAGCCTTTTCTTTGGAGCAACCAGTACAATCAACAGCTGATGTCTGTACTTTCTCACTTAGTGTTTGAGTGTTAGTTCATGTTATCACACAACAGCACAGGCCTTTTCTCAGTCTGTTAAATCCTGCCAGTATAGTTTGCACACTTTTAAAAAGTAGACTGGGCAGAGACACCAAGGGCAGAGGAGAATTAAATTAAGAATAAAAATGATCTCATAAAGTACCAAGATATGTTGAGGTAAATACTATATTTTGTGTGCATTTTTCATCAATTTACAAAGATTTTTTTCATCATCGCTTATTATTTAAAGATCTATACCCACATTCTCTACAATATAACTTGTGGATGTAGACATTAATCAATCTTTCTTTCTACAGAAGTGAGACATCTTTCTCTTTCCCAGCTTACTGTGGTGGTAGGATAGTCAGTCAAGAGTATAAAAGTGCCTTTTCAATCAAGCTGTGTGTGCAAAATGATATTTGCAAAAATAAGAAGCTAAGGCTAGTCTATATCTGTTGTATGTTTGGATGAACAAACTGTCAGCGTTGGTCATTATATAATCTGTCTCAAACTATTCTGATAAAATATGAATCATCATCCTTATGACTTTAGTGCTATGAAATGCTGGAGTGGCAGTATAATTCTTCTAAATGTTTCACCAGCTGGAAAATAAATAATGTAAAATACCTGGTCATTAAAATATCTTCTGAAAAGTGAGGCTAATAGTAAGTGAGATATTGTATCATTAGAACTTGCTTGGATCAAAGAGAACAAGGGGGGAAAGTGCAGTCATTAAGTCAATAGACAATTTGACAACAATTTGTGGAATCCCCATCCCTGGAAGTGTTCAAGGCCAGGCTGGATGGGGCTTTGAGCAACCTGCTCTAGTCGGAGGTGTCCCTGCCCATGGCAGGGGGTTGGAACTCAATAATCTTTAAGGCCTGTTCCAACTCTAATGATTCTACAATTCTAGGAATTCTCTAGAGGACTTTCTTTTGTTTCCTCCAAGAGCTGATAACTTCCTTAGAAACTGTAGTTGAAAAGTCTTGTTTAATGTTCAGTCAGTCTAGTGAATAACTATGCAATAGCCACCCAACTGATGCTTAAGAGCAGTGCACAAATGTTCAGAAATTATTTTTATTGTGCAATTTCATAGTATCATGAAGCTGCTAATTAACGTATTATCGCTAGATTCCTATTTCTTTTATGAGTTAGTAGTAATGCAGTATTTTCAGGAAAGTAAATGAAAAACAAGCATTCTTTGTTAATATAGAAGTAATGTTAAAGAACAGCTGTTCTCTTACCACTTTCAGCTGCCTCAGTTACAACAATCATCCCTTTTAATTGCTAAACACCTGTCTTTTATTATATTTGATAGAAATTCTTAATTTCCTTTCATTTCCAGTCTCTTTGCTGATTTTTAAAGTGTTTTATTTCTCTCGTGACCATTTACATGGTTTATTACCTTAATTCCTTTATTTAATCTTACGAACCCTAAAAATTATTATGGGATTAATTGTGCAGTGAAGTAATGTTTCCTTCTTATAGTTTAAGCCAGATATTTGCTGTACAGTCTTTCCAGAACAAAAAGGAAAAGAAAAAGGTGTCCTGAGAATTAAGAATTTTCTTTTCAGTGATGATCATAGATTAGTATGAAGATAAAGTCTTGCTCCTCAAACTACTGCCACTGTAGCAGTGTTGAGCTTGTTGAATGCCTATTAGAAATACAAGTAAGAAATAAATTGAATGAAGGTGACCATTCCTTTCAATAACAATCAAGGGTGAAATAGAATGCATAACTCCTTAATTCTCACTTGCTCACAACATCTTATTCCCACTTTGTGTCACGTACTGACCATGAAGTGATTTTTGGTTTTTGTAACAAAACTCATTACAAGACAATTTTGGTATCACAAATGAGGTTATTTGACAAGACTACTTCTCTGGTCTACATAATTGACCTTTGGTATGTGTGGGGAAAAAAAAACACCTGCTAAATTACTTCCCCATAACAACCAAAATTTACACCTTCTTTACTTATATGTGGGATCACAGTCATAGCAAGTGTCATATTTGATTCTACCTGTAGCATAGTTATTTTTCTGCCATTAAATCTGCCCCATCTCAGAGACTTGGTGCAGGTGATCTTTTAGTCAGTGTGCCTAAGGCAAAAAAAAAATAAAAATGCTCTAACCTGATTTTTATTGTACACCCTGAAGCATGAAAATTAATATTTATTTTATAACTTGTGCTTCTTTCTTTCTTTTTTTTTTTTTTTTATTTTTTTATTTTTTTATTTTTCATGGATTTTGGTACTTTAACAAGATTGTTTCTGTCAGGGGTGTGTGCATCCACATGTTTATATATGGAAAAACTCTATAGAAACAGAAGTAGCAGGGTTTTTTTAGTTTGTGAAGTAACCATACAATGATTAACTGTGAAGATCCACACATCAATAAGTTAAAGAAGAATAGTGTATTCAGACCTAAAGTTTCACAAGTTAAAAAAACCTAAATATTAATATCATTGTTCAGCCAAAAGACTGTTGGATCTCCTATTATCTTTCTCATGATTGTTTAAATTTTAAGGCATGAAATTAAAGGCTTATTGGCTACAATTGTGGCACACTGTGCCTTTTATCTCCTCATTGATGCTTCTGAAATTCATGCAGGTAAACAATCTGCATTATATCATTATGCATTTTTATAGCTGCTTGCATTAGTAGACTTAAAAGTGTTTTATTAAAGGATGGCATAGCTTTTGTATTACACATCCTAAGTGTAAGCTAAAGAAATGTTAATATTTTTGCTCTAACATAAGTGGAAAAAATGGCAGGAGAGTTTCCTCTATAAGCTGAATCATTTGCAGTCCTCACTGCAATTATGAGTCTTCCAATGCCAGCTCTATGCATAGACATGGAAAGCACTGGCTGAGAGAAGCAAATTTCTGGGAACGGCCTCAGCAAGCCTGTGCCAGGCTACCTGGACACACATCTGTGCTATCCCACAGCAGACACTGTAGAGATGCATCCATAATTGCAAGGAGTGTAAGCCATAGATCATGCAGGACCCTGCCCCTGGGCCTGCCGCACATAAAGCTGTTCAGGTGCAGCCACAGAATTACAGTGGTCAGGAGTTCAGTAACACAACTGTTTTCATATCTATCTTACTTTTGCCTCTCATCAATACCTGCCCTCAGATGATGGCCTTCACACAGGGAAAAGAAAAATATGAAAAGTAATAACTGTTTTCAGGGCTGGTATTGATGTTCTACTCCCATAAATTTCTGAATGAATATACAGTGTTTGTGGCAATCTGCTTTTGAGCTCTGCTTTGTCTTCATTACTGCTACCATTTTTGTTCAGTTACAGACTTTATTAATCAAGCCAAAAACCATAAGCTGTACCTCATTAATTGAAAGTTCAGTCTCAGTGTTTTTAATAAAAGGCTTCACATCTACTTCTTTAATCATCTTCAGAAGTGGTTAATTCCTTCCAGAGGTGCATTTGTTCCTCTTCTGCTGTCTTTCTGTTCAAGATGTTAATGGTAGTTTCATTATTAATAACCAGGAAATTGCAAAGTCTTTAATGTTATAGTTATGCAAGGCAAGCTGAGTTTTTATCACAGCTAACATTGGCAAATCTTAATCCTAGGCAAAGTCACAATATTGTAGCCTGTGGGTGGCTGAAAACACTTTATTTCCTTCTCTTTTTGTGGCTTTTACTGGTTGCATAGTTGCTACTGACCAGGATGAGAGTTCTCTGTAGATAAAAGGTTGCCAGAGCCAGATAACTTTATTACCTTCATCGCTCTGCTTGTCCAAGCCAGAAAGCGACAGATTCAGATGTTTAACTTTTTTAGATAACGCAGGGTGATTACTGGATGGTTCAGTGCCTAAGTTTGCCAGGTCCTCACTCCTTTGAGTATACTAATGAACTTGTAAACAATACTAAATTGGTCTGCTACCATGAACAAGACGCTGAATAAGACACCAAATACTAGGACAGTCACCTTGCCCTGTGGGAAATTTGGAAACATCTAAATACATAAATCTATTTATCTGAAAGTTTTCAGTAATATTAAATTTTTAAATAATTTCTGATCAACCACAGTTCCATTTAATTAAGAACTTGTGGAATTTTGCATGTGATTCTTTCCTGAAGAAAGTGGAGGGGAAGGGTGAGAGAGGGAAGTGGGAGGAGAGACAAGGAGGAGGTGAGAAAAGGGAATAACAAAAATCTCCTCTTGATATATTTTCTCACTCCTACTACTGAGCAATACAGTTTGGCTTTGAAAAAGTATACTTTGAAAAAGTGCACAATGATAACTGTGATTAATGCTCACCAGTAGGCCTAGCTAACACTTTTGGGACTGAAAAATTGGAGAAATCTAGTGCAAAACTGATGCCGTTGATAAGTGTACCCATGACTCAGAAGTGTGTTATAATAACAGGTTGGTTTAAGATAATTGAGAAATTAATTTTACCCTCTGCTGTGTTCTAAGTAAAAATGCTTCCAAAAACTTGCTACCTGCTGTCTTTTAATATAGTAATTATGTCTGGGCAGGTTTTTTCTGCTATTAATCTATGCCTTGAAATGTCTGATGCCAGTATGTAAATATTAAATTTTCAAACTCTGTGTCAGATAATTTAACCATTTCACTTGGTGAAGAACTGTGAAAGTTAGTAGTTGATTGATCAGATAAGAAAAATTTGCTGTCTGTTTCTACTAATCAGGTAGTAGCAAACTTAAGTTGACTTCTTCCTGGTCTTAAATTTGAGCCTACATGTCAGGCTGCACATGATTTACCATCTCAAAGGGTTGTGCATACATGTTTTAAGAAGGAAGAGGTAGGTGAATGTCGAAGGTAATAGAAACTCTCTCTGCTCTTATGAAGAAATTGTATAAATGTTTTTCTTTGAAACATTTAAGTGGTGCAAGGTCTTAAATTCAGCCCGATAGCAAAGCTAAAGGATCAATACTAATTCTTAATTACATGGCAAAAGATTGCCATAAACTCACTGTTAACCTTCCACTAATTAAAAAGCTCCAGGCATGTTGAACATAATAGAAGAACTTCAAACTCATTATGTCTCTAGCCACCAAATGCATAGTACTATTTTATTTTTTAGCTTTCCAATAAAACTCTGTAATTTGTTGTGGACAATGAAAACAGTGGCATGTGTTATATTGTCATAGTTTTAAACATCATTGAACTTAAAATATTCTCTCATGTGCCATAGAAGTTTCGCATAGCTTAAAATCATTATCATCATCCTACTTTAAGTAGATTTATAGTGTTTAAAACAGGAAGAAAAGGTCAGTAAAAAAAAAAAAAAAGGGATTTTGTCCTGGTTTGAGGTAAAAATTTTCTGTTTTACAATTTTACTTTTTTAGCTGGGCCTCTTCTAACTAACTAAACTCTGAAATTAACAGCATATTATTCAGAAAACTGTTCACTCTCTCAGTGATAAGACCTGATTATACCAAGGAATGGTGTGCAGAGAGGCCCTTATACTTAGTGCTGTAACAATCAAGATTGGGTAATTTCATTATTTTGCGCTGTTGGAGGGTTGGAAGCAGAAAAGCATAAAGGGGTCCCATCTTCATGGAGGAGTGAGCAGGAAAAACTGACCATCTGGGGTGTTCCATCCCATCTGCATCATGCTCACTATGAAAGCTGAAGGATCAAAGGGTCAAGTCTCTTTCTTCGATGAACGATGTCCAAGGAGGACCCTGCCTATTTGCGTGCCTTTGATCCCAATGTGAGCATTCCAACTCCAGATCTGGAATCCAGCTCCTGTCAATCACCGAGTCTAGTTTGGGACTTTTCTGGATGCCTGCCGGTAATGTGGTCATCATCCTGGGAGTGTGATACAGTTTTGTATATACTGTATATTTTTCATTATTTTCTTCTTTCTTTAATTTTACTATTAATACTTCATTAAAGTAGTTTAGTTCATTCTAAACTCCTAAATCTCTCTTATCTCTTCCTCTCTTTTCTTTTCTTTTCTTTTCTTCTCTTTTCTTTTCTTTTCTTTTCTTTTCTTTTCTTTTCTTTTCTTTTCTTTTCTTTTCTTTTCTTTTCTTGGAGGAAGGGCCATCTGTCAATCTGGCTTTGGTAAATTTGGCTGAAACCATGATAGATTTTAATACATTGCAAGTAGTCTCCTCATCCAAATAGTGTGTACCTAACAATGACACATACCAAACATTATACAGCTTCTGATCCAGAGATGAAAGTGAAGATCCTGCAACTCTCCAGTGGCAGTCCATAGCCTGGGGACAACCCAGGCTCTCTTTCACCTGTGGGACTTTGAATGGTGTATTCAGGTATGCAGTGACTTCCTCTTCAGAAGAGGACAAGCAGTAGAGTTCTCCTTAAGTTGTGAAGTAACGTAAAGCATAGCATTTATTGGACACATCTTGGTTGACCTCTTGAATTCCACTGTGATTTTATCCCTTTTGAAAACATTCTTTTAAACATAATGAAGTACTGAGTCCATGCACTGTATTGCAAAAGCAAGTAGTAGTCCCAATTGACAATAAGCCCATACATATACAAGTGGAAAAACACTGAACTAAAATCAACTCTTTTGCCTAGAGATTATTTATTTGTATCCTTAATACATCTTGAGGTCCAATAAAATTGCCTAGAAAAATCATAGAAAGTTGTTTCTCTCATTTCTGATCTTATTCAGTATTTACCTACTTGGAAATAGAAATTAATAGTTCTATTTATGCAAAAAAAGGCTTTGGGCATTTTTTCATACTGATGCCAACAAAATTTTCTGAAAGCTCCAAATAGTTTTTCCTCTATTCTTTTAATGCCTTTTAAAGTACATAACTAATTTCAGAAGTTTTAAATTGAATTGACCCTATAAGGATAATGATAACTTTCACATCTCACAGAGTGGCCCACTCCGAAAATCAGCCCTTTTCAATGTGAGGCACATTATTGTGCCAACTCCTTGTCTGAATTATTCTTTGGAGACTCTGTAAAAAGGTTAAGTTAGAAATGAATAAAATCAAACCCCCAAAACACAAGACAAATGTCCTGAAAGCACTTGTATAATATGAAAAATGAGTTATTAAGTACAGATAAAGACAATTGTTGCTCAATGGAATGTAATTCAGTAGAAGAGAAATAAAATGATTGTTGAATTATGATTTTTAAAAAGTTTCCTTTTGTTTTATATTTGAATTATAGTTTCAGAATAGGAAATTATACAGTTTGATAAAGAAAAGATTTAATTAATTTGTTTTGAATAAATATTGGATGTTTCTGTGTTCAGTTACTTTAAATGCACTGTTGTCTGTCAGGAATGTCCTGTATAGGTTCATAGAGACTTCTTTGGTCCTCTATTTCAGAAACCGTTTTCACGTGGAATTTCTTTGTTATTTTTTTTGCTGTTGAACTAGTGTTTTCACATGAATATCTAAACCAAAGAAAAACAAGTAGCAGTCAGGGGATGCTGATTACATAACAAGATAGTTCTTTCTTTGTTCTTACGTGCTTAAAACCAACTTTTTTCTTCACACAATCTTCTTTAATATTTCATATTTATTTTTTTTAACATATTTCTGTTTTTTCCATCTAAAAGTAGGTTACATGGGACAAAAGGCTTGTCTTGTACAGTTCTAGGGGGCATACAACAAGAGTGAGCTTAAAAAAGAGTGCTTCATTGTTGCCTTGTTGCTTATGAAGTCATTTACATGAGTTCAAAGCGGACAGAAAATGCTACTGTTTTGTTATGAGTAATACAGATAAATAAATAGGTGCAGCTGCAGCTGCACTGTTAATGATAGGGGTGCTTCTCCATAGCCACTATCGTATTTTGTAAGTGGAAGTTTATATATTGTGCTGACCAGACATATTATGTAAATTATTCTGCTCTAGATTTATGTAACTTGCAAGTAGCTCAGAATCAACTCTAAGGTATCAACACAACACAAGTTCATAGACTTGAAAGAGTTAGCCGTATAACTCTTTTATGAACTGAAGTGCATGTTTTATTCTTTTAGATAAGTGTTTGTTCAATTAAGCATGAGGAAAATCAATATTTGTCAGATAAGTATCTAATCTTCTTGTACCTTAATATTATACTTAACCTAATAACTAGCTTCCAGGATATGTGGTTTGCAGGTTACTAAAAATGGACAGTAAAAGTAGGTGCCAATCTGTTGATATACATTCTATATGTACACAATTGAATTTATTTATTACCTCCCAGTAGATATTCTGGAGACCTTGTGATAGTCCTCTGACAACGTCAACTCAATGCTCAGGAACAGCCAAAATCTCTAGTAATGTTGGGAATTGTTTGACTTATTGGGAAAGAATATTTTTGTGCTATGATGCATCTACACATGACACATCCACATCTTGATTAATGCACGTAGTTAAAGCCCATAGGATTTTAAAAAGGCACAAAAGTCTCACAATAAAATCAGGGAAGATAAGAGATATTAACAAGTATGGACCAAGGTATGGAAGAGTTTCAGAGGGAAGTAGCTTTGTAGATAAAGGCTCTTTAGTAAAAAATATTCCGAAATGTCACACAATGAAATAATTGCATAGTATATTTTTAAAAAGCAGAAAGAATTTTTTTTTTTCTACAGAAATAAAAATTAAATTGTAGGGCTCATCCATGACAAGACATTCTGGAAGCCAAAAGTGTGTGTTAGTCCAGAAAACAGCATTGAACAAATTCAGTTATCAAGCACAGTGTCTGGGATTCAACATCTGAACATGGAAATCCTAAAACAGATGATTGCTAGAACTTGGAAAGGTGTGCCTGTGGAAGGTTTTCATACACATTTCCCTTTGACATCTGCTACTAGCTGCTGTTGAAGATGATAGGCTAAATGGATGCAATGACTGCATCTCTACTGCTAAGTAAAACACAGTAATGGACCCTTCTCTATCCTTGAGACCAAGTGTTACATCTTGGCTGCAATCAAATTCTGCTTGGCCCTGGGTCTCTTCTGGGCTTCATGCCNGGAGGGGGGGTAGGTTTTTGGGTTTTTTACCAGTTCAAAGTGTTTAAAACAGTATGAGCAAAGACTGGATTGGTATTTTCATACTATAAATCCGAGAATACCTTTTCCAAGTTCTGGAATATGGCATGAGGGCCAGCAAAGATGCTGGAGACTGGAAATCCTGCTGAGATATGGAGAGTGAAGGGAGCCAACCCTGGTGCCAACTACTTCAGACTACATATTGGGAATGGCAGACAGCGTGTGCTGTTCCCGGAACTATGCCCAAGCACTGCCCCTGTGACTGCTGCTTGGCACTGTCTAAACCTGACCTCTCTAGCTAAGAGTTAAGTGGTTCAGGTGATGAAACCATCACTGGTCAAGCTTCTTGCCTTGAGTGTTTTTATTTATCATGTATTTCACATGCACAGACAAAATGAAACCTTGCTTTCTGACTGAGGTTATAACATGTCTTCTGTTTGGATTTCTGGGGAAGGCAACTTAAAAACGTGATGCATTTACTTTTTATCCAAAGAGAAACCCCTGCTTCAGTTTTAAGATTTGGTCAATAGTTTAGTATTTTTTCTAAAAAGTTGCTTCATGTCTGGGTAAGCTAACCAGAGTTTTTTTTTCCCCTAGATTTTTAAAAATCCTTGTATCAGTATCCCCTTACTCCTTCATTTTTGTCTCTAAAATATATGAGTTTAATTTTATTAGTCTGCTGTCCCAGCAAAACCTCAAAAATTCATTTAATGTGCTATCTGCTCTGTTGCCTGTGTCTTGGAAATGTAAAATGCCTGGTCCTGGCTAGAATAATTTACAGTTTGTTTATAATACCATACGAAACCAGGAATTAGATGTAGCTAGTCAGTGACTTTCACTACGGTGTGTATTTCTATTCCCTTGCATTTTCAATGGCTATTATATTTGGTGGAAGAGAGGTTTCAGTCAAGAATTACAGTTGTGTTTTATGTAGAACTAAGGTTCTACCAGAATGAGGAACTGAGAAGTTTAACAGAGCATGTAAGTGAAGCTGTGGATGGAATGAATCATTTGTCTGATCTAGCACGAAAAATACCTATGCTAGAAAATGGCCAAGAGACAGTTATAGAAAAGACACAGTAGAGTAGGATTTTTCAGCTTTCCTAACAATTAGCTTTTAATTTGATTGAGAGCCTTAAGACACATTCCAGATGCTGAATGCAGCTGTGGGGACATCAGAGATGGCAATGGCTACATGAAGAAAAGGACTCTCTCACCTCTAAAGCCAGGCCAGATGGGGATCATGGTACTGGCCTTCACAAGCAAGGTATGTTGCTTGTGCTAGTAGAGAGTTTTTTGACTTGAACGCTTCAAGAGTCAGAAGTTGCCCATGAGCTAGAGACTTTCCACCTTTGCATTACGAGAAAGATGAAATGTAAAAAAAGCAAATGCTTCAGACTACAGAAATGACTCTGGAGGGCAAACCATTCAGAATACTGTTTACTGTTCCCAGTTTTCACTGTGCCACGCAGGAGCAAATGGGGCTGAGAGCAGTAAGTGTATTAGGAATCATAAGGAATACACCAAAGATGAAGAAAATACAGGAAACTGGAGAAAGAAGGAAAGCTGGAAAGAGAATCTGTTACTTACAAGGTAGAAAAATGATGAATGTATGTACAGAAAGCAGCTGGAAAAGCAAACAAACCCACCCCCTGGTGTTAAAAGTTAGTCCAGGAGACTCGGGTTTTATTTGAGTTTGAATAGCTTAGTTTTCAAGTGTAAATGTTAGAGTGAAGTGCAGTACACAAAACAGTACTGCTTGCTCTGCAACAATGTGTAGTCTCTGCGGCAGCTCCCTCGAAATCCCTCAGTTCGCCCCATGAAACGACTGTCACATTGTTCTTGGAGCGCATTAGTTGTCTGCAGGCTCCATCTCAGCTATTCTTTCAATTCAGCAAGGCACTGAAGCACTACTCTAGGCCTTTGGCTGGTGACTCAGGACTACAGCAGGTGTAATTAGGCTCAGGCATGCTGGTAGGAAACCCAGGACTGCTCTTATGGTATGCATACACTATAAATGAAGCTCCTGTTGTTAGAAAAGTGTCTGTTTTCAGTTTTCTGCCATTACCATTGCAGCACAGGACTGTTCTGCAGCAGGGAATCCTTTTAGATAAGGGCAATAAGAATTGACTACTATGGGTCAGCTTGACATGCTTTTGTAGGACCTGGGTAAGAAGTTCAAACAGCAAGATTACAGGTTTTTGAAGCCATGAATACCTAACTTAACTCTTTGATGCTTACAGTGAGGATTTTCTGATAGCAAGACTGCACCAAAACAATTCATGTTAACAGTGGGATGACGGGTGTCAGAAAAAACAGAGCTTATATGTGAACTACTGGACTGTAGGAGTATACTATATTAGTGTGCATGGTGCATTGTATGAAGAACTTGCTTAGTACTGAGCTTTTTTTCTGAGAAAAGCCCTAGTGCAATGTATCTGCAAATGTATGTCTAAATTGTGACTGCCCTAATTTAAATGAGTAACTGTTTCTGGTAAAGTTAAATCTGTCTGATATGCATACAGATATGACTGTGCTGTACATTAAAGCTAAAATCTCCTTAGATGCCGCCTTAAGAATATAGCTGTTTGAAAGTTTAATTTTCCTCATGAAAACTCAGTGGAAGGATTTTGTTATCCTTAGAGAAAAACTTCAGTTCCAGAATTGCAGAAAAACTGTAATTGTCCAGTTATGCTGTGTGGATGCAACATCCACTGCACTGATTTTAGGGAGAGAAGAATATTTGCCTTCTTCAGAATTCAAACCAATTCTGTAAGAATGCATAACCTTGGTATATTCAGTTGCATAATAGCTTTTTATTCATTTAAGTCCCAGCTCACTAGGGTACCAAAGAAGGTATATTACTTCAAATATGCTCAAATAGTCCCACTGAAATGAAAGACTATGTGCCTGAAGTCACCTTCTATCCCCTTCAGAGAATCCCTATTAAAAACTGGGAATGTCTGGATGTCTCAGGGAGATTTAAGCAACAAAACTATTTTCTCAACATTAGCATCAAATATAACTTCTGATCCTCTGAAAGACCTTTAATATAGAATACAACTCAATTCTGTAGTCAGCAGGAATAAATATCATTCTTCCATCCACTCTAACCCTGCCTATCATGCTGCCATTCAGTCTGAGTTCAAAACGACCAGCAGAATCCCCAAATCCCAGACTTTTTTCATTTGTTATCACTCCATCACTTTCATGATAAAGACAGTTTGCTAAACTAGTGGCTGAAAAGTTCTGAGTCTCACAATAGCAGGTGAACTGCAACCTTAATGTGCTGATTGTAGAGGGGTAATGACTGCACAAATTGTGACCATATTTGTAATCTTTCTCTACAGCTCTATCAGGAAATGAGCGAGCCTGGAGCAAAATTCTAGGCAGAGGCTCTTCAATGAAGCATGAAGATAGCTTCAGAGCGTAGGTCAGTCTTAGAGATAATACTGGTTTATTAGTTTTTTTTTTTATTATTTCTTTACTTTTGGATTTGAGACAAATTCACTCGCTGAAGTTGGAATCCTTTAATTAAAAATAAGAAGGACACTATGGACACAAAATCCCCCCAAAACCCAGTGTGTCCAGTGTATAGAGCAATGAGACATAACAGCACTGCTGTAGTTTACCAGTGCTTCAGCTTTTTTTTTGCCCTTTGCCTGCCTAGCCTGTTGAGACAACGGGGCCTCCAAAGCAGACAGTGTGGGTGGGGTTCATTTGCCAAATGCAGACTTATACAGCCGATCTGATCACCCTAGGGCCCTTTCTAGGGTGCAGTTCGTCTTATCCTAATTTGTACATCTAAAATAAGTCAAATAGATTGCGCTCTAGAATTGCCTATTTGTCTGTCTGGATTATATAGAGAGCTTGCAGTGAACAGCTCGTGCTGGTGGCATCTCAGACAAGGTGAGACCAGCTCTGCCCTTTGTGTAAGTACAGCAGAGCATAATGCACGCAAGGACTGGTTCTCAGTGTGTGTGGAGGCTACACTGTCGTAGAGTTGTATGTAATAGCTATAAATATGATTTTTTGGGGGGTATAACTAGCCATGGCTGTAGACTGCGTGTTTTTTTCACCCCTTGCTGATTTGCTCTGTGTATAAGCATTTGCACAGTAAAATAGAGTAAAATCAAATGTAACAACAGCTTCAACAACAGCAGTAATAATAGTAATTATTATTATTTTTTTGTGTAGCATTTTGCATCTGTGCTCACTGGCCACGTCTTTGTGGGGGAGTAAAACACATAGGTGTTGCATCATTGACTTTTAAGCAGTAATGACAGAGCAGGCTTTTAGAAATACTAATTTTGAGACAGAAGCATTTACATAGTATTTCCTGTTAAATGACATTATCTTTCTGCTCATTTTAGTACTAACAGTAACATTTCATGCCATAATTCTTGTCTTTAGAGACAAGACAACTGGACAGATCACTTCAAGTAAAATAGACTCTTTCAAAGGTGTTAATGCATGTAAATGGCTGTGTAGAACTGCCTTTATGAAGTTCATTCATTATGTGACAGATTCATGGATCTACTGTGGAATCCATCACCTCCAGTCTCCAAATCTATTGGAAGAAGTCTATATGCTAGTGCAGAAGTACTGACATGAAGTTGTATACTTATCAGAACAGATACAGAGAAGTCATCACTAGTTATAGGAACTGATTCCACTTCAAAACATTTTTTGATAACTTTTTCAGTGTTGTCCCTAAACATAGACGTGCAGACAAATCGTTTTTGTTATTTGAATGTCCCTTGCTCGTCCTGCCCCCTCTGCTGGCTGATACATGCAGGACCACATTTTATACGGTCTTGGTTCCCAGTGGGTTGCACCTAAAGTTTTTACTTTATGGATCAGAGTGCTATGAAATTCAAGATAACCCATCCTATGGCATTTATTTTTTTTTTTTTTCCTTGAGATTCCGTGAATTTTCTAGGTAAATTTGTCATTTAAAAGCAATGCAGACTTTTTGTAACACAGCTAGTAAACCACAGATGGTAAGTCTAGCAGGCTTTTGAAAACTCAGTTTCTCCTTGAGAGTCTTCACATTCTAAAATAAGGGTGTATTATCAGCTAGGTACTCCCCATAGTGCCATCCTCACCAGGAAAGGTAATGGTTTTGCAGTATAGGAGCAATTGCAGTATATATGTGCCATCCATGCAGTCCCTGTGGAAGAGTGGATCCTAAAGAAAATGGATTCCCTGACTCAGGCATTATTTTTTGCAGGAAGGAAACTGTGATTCATATATGTGCCTGTGTTTTGCTTGGGATAATCAATTTAATCTGAATGATGAAATGCACATAGGGATTCTAGGTGAGAAAGTAGCTGTGTGGCTTGCTTTATCAATAGATGTGGAAAATATAGTAAAACATGCAGCTTTTTTTTTTTTTTTTTTTTTTTTATAACCTTATAGTAGAACATAAGATAAAAGATTCTGCTATATTACTTTTGTATCTAGGAGCAAAAATGTTTCACTGCCCAAGGATTAGAGAAAAGAGAGTGGAGGGAATTAGTCCATTCTTTGTGATTGTAACAAAGGACATTTTTATTTTCAAAGAATCTGTGTCTTTGTTGCATTCTCTAGTGGTAACCCTAAGACCTGGCAATTTATTAGCAAAGAGTCCTTTTATAACATGGCCCTGTTTTTGTGAGGCCACGACACTCAGCGGGTTGATCTATTTCTTACGGTTTCCTCAGTTGTAGGTTAATTTAAGTGAAATATGAAAACCACAAGTCAGTCTAGGACAGAGGCTTCAGAAGCCTGATTAATTTTTTAAGTATCATTTATCTATATTTTTTTCTTTCATTGCTAACTTGTTTTATGCTCAGTTTTGAAGAAAAAGCCCTAAAGATAGAGATGCCTAGAAGCTCAACAGCTATTCTAAAAGTTATTTGCTATGATTTGTGGCAAAGTACTAGCCAAATTTAGCCCTGCTGTGATAAAGAATAGATCTCTGGAACAAAACTAGTGGCATGGTTTATACACTCAAGAAAAATACAAACTTGAGTTCTGTGTCAGAAATAGAGAAATCAAACCTTGGATAGGTATTTAGAAGATAAAAAATAGAAGTAACTTTCCTCTCTACATGCTTACCATAGTTACAATGGGGGGTTATGTTTCTATGACATCATGAGTATTTCTTAAATATGAATCAGATAGAATTTATAGTAGTTTTAGAAATATCTATATAGTTCCCAACTCTTTGACAGTTGTTGAAATAACTGCAAACCTCACTTCTCTTTAATGAGAAATACATCAATGTGTTCTTGGGTTTTTTTGTGTTTAACTCCTTGCTTTTTGTGTTTAACTCAGCAGTTAGGTGAGCAAGTTACTGCAGCTAGTTGGCTGCCTTAGGGGGATTCTGCAACTGTATGTGAGAAAGGGTGTTTATATACCCACCTTGCAGACTCAGAAATAAGAAAACCAAATGGTAAGTGGTATTCAGACCAAGATGCACTTTAGAAGTCCTTCGTAGTGGTAAAAAAATAAAAGTTACCTTATGTAGAGAAAACCCCACATATGTACACTTCACTAACAGTGAAAAAAATGACTTTAAATTGGCCCATGTCTTTTCATTTTCTGTGAATGTGAAGGTAGGCAGAAGTTTGGGCATATGTAATTTCTCTCATATGCTCTCTTCATGTGGATTGTGAACAGAGAAAGGCACTCCCCCCATGAGACTGGCTGTTTTGACTGCATTCAGCTGTGATTTTCAAAGCAAGCCTCTCCATGAATGTTGAAGTTTCCAATGTCTCTTGGTGTAGCACAGCAGTGTAGGAAGGGCTATTCTGAAATTGAAGGAGCAGGTAGAAAGAAACTTACAATAAGGAAAACAGAAGGGGTGTTTCTTAGATGTTACATTTTCTGGTGGAGTAGTTTTCTGTTGAAATTAGTCTCTGGTACCTGAAATATACAGGTGGTGAGCAGTGTTGCATTATGATGAGTGATGCTATCTACAATTCAAATCTGCTTCCCCAGAGGGAGAGGCACAAGGAGAGAGAAGGAAATTCCTCTTAATGCAAAGCTTGGATAGCAGCCTTATACGCAGTTATACAGGTCACTGCCTTCTGCATTTTTATGGTAGCAAATCTTTATAAACCGTGCTGTACTTGCTCCGCTGCTCAGAAATATACAATAAATCCCCTAGAGACTATATTGAATTTATGGGACAGGTATGTCTGTTGCAAAATGTGATTGGATTTTGAATATTCTGAAAATCTTCTAATGTGCTTTGATTAACACTGAGCCTTCTTGGACTTGTCTTTATGTTCCAGACATTAAATGAGGCATTGTATTTGCATATACTAGTCCATGCGTTTCCCCGACTTACCTCAGCTTGAATCCTCATTATTCGGGTAATGTAGCTTCCTGTCATGTTTGGGAGGGATTCTTGTCATGCAGAATTAATTCAGACACTCTGCTCATATTGGATCTTTGAGCAAAAGATAGGCCTTTTTACATTAGTATGATCTTTCTTTTTCTTCACATCTTTTTTTTTTTCTTTTTTCTTTTTTTTTTTTTTTTTCAGAAGAAATGAGTGCAGTGGTATGTAAAAGGAGTTGGGATTTTCACTGAGTACCTGAGGAGAAGCAGCAAGTGGGACAGAAAAGCCTTGTTAAGCGGCCGAGCCTGAGACTACTTTTTGAGTCCAGGTGACTGCATCTGCCATGTCCTGTTTTTGTACGAAGGTGTGATGTGTGGTGTACACCACCTTCTGCTCTCTTGTTCCCCGGTCTCCATGGAAGAGAAAAAGATGGATATCTGAGCTAGGAATGAGTGGCAGCATCTCGCAGATCCAAAAGACTGGAAAACAAGTGCCTTGGANCCCCCAACTGGCACATTGTATGTTCACAATTTAAAAGCACTTCTGAGCAGTATTTTAAAAAAGGAAAAAAGGAGCACGAAACTTAGATGCTTATATATATATATAAAAATATTCTATATATATATATTGCTGAAACAGTTGACATTTTTCAAATGAAACACTTTCTGTAAAAGTTGGTCTTTTTCAAAACATTGCCTTTTTCAAGGTAAAGGGCTCACTTATGAAACATCTATGTACACAAAGAATGATAAAAAAGTCTTATAAATATTATGTGCATAAGAAATATCTTAGAAATTTATGTATAGTGGTAGGTACCTTGAAAATGCAAAATATTGTGTTCCAGGTAGAAAGAAATTAAAAGATTTTTTTTGTGTTTTAGAAAAAAAATTCTTATATAGGTAAATGGCATCAATTTAATTCATCTAGCAGGTGGTCTTTTTCAGACATGAGTCAATCAAAGAGTAGCTTTCAAATTTCTGTTGTTTGGTAAGATGAAGATGTCTGTGTTTGAATGCTTCAGAGAAAAGGTACTAAAGTAATTCCTCTGTGGGGGCTTGTTGCAGTCTAATTCCAGGTTGACTTGGTTTTCTCTTAATTCTCTTCTTCAGATGGGATTCTAAAAAAATGGTCTTTGGAGTCTGTAAGAATAATCTTAGTTTTCTCCAAAGCTGACAG
>VZRU01020231.1:28086-63250 GCA_013398155.1 Pedionomus torquatus | reverse complement strand
CTGGAAGCAACCTGTCACGTTCATCTGTCTTGTTGCCAATGGTGTTAGCAAAAGCAAAATCCTTGTGTCCCTTTCCTTCCCAGGAGAACTGAAGTAAATAATGAAAGTAACTTTGTTCGTTCTGGTATTTTAGTGAAAGTTTTATTGCTTCCTGAAAAGAAACCAGCGTGATAGTGAGACTTGGAGGGTGGAAACTGAAATTTAACCAAGAGCAGAAGAGGAAAAGAACAGACTAAATTTTGCTTGATGTAATCCCCCCAACTGGCACATTGTATGTTCACAATTTAAAAGCACTTCTGAGCAGTATTTTAAAAAAGGAAAAAAGGAGCACGAAACTTAGANTTAGAAAAAAAATTCTTATATAGGTAAATGGCATCAATTTAATTCATCTAGCAGGTGGTCTTTTTCAGACATGAGTCAATCAAAGAGTAGCTTTCAAATTTCTGTTGTTTGGTAAGATGAAGATGTCTGTGTTTGAATGCTTCAGAGAAAAGGTACTAAAGTAATTCCTCTGTGGGGGCTTGTTGCAGTCTAATTCCAGGTTGACTTGGTTTTCTCTTAATTCTCTTCTTCAGATGGGATTCTAAAAAAATGGTCTTTGGAGTCTGTAAGAATAATCTTAGTTTTCTCCAAAGCTGACAGTGAGAAGTCATTAGGAGAAGATGACCACTGAAGAAGCTTCTTCACTGCTCAGGCTATGAGTCCCTTGATGGGTGTGCAACAGGCACCATGCCCAAATCTGCCTAGGTAGGCACTAAAATTGTGCCTGTGATCCAAAGAAATTTGTACTAATACAGCACTAACACCTGTTTGACACTATTTCCTTTCCCAGGTGTTATCATTACTGGCCTGACCAGGTAAAAGAAGCTGATGACTGTGTGCCACTGCAGTCAGTTCACACAAATTGGCTCTCTGCTTCTAAATTGGATAGTCAGAGAAAGATCCATGACCTTAAAGCTTACAGACCTGCAGATAAGTAGTTGGAATGATCCAGCACAGGTGCAGAGAGAAAGTTAAGAAACAGGTTTAGATGGCAGGGAAGTCAGTGGTTGAAACCTCTCCTTGGGTTTCTCCTTGAGTTTGGACTCTAAGGGGTCTAGTATAGGGGTTACCCCATAACCAAAATGCACCACAACCTAAAGTTGTCTTTGCCTACTATTTCTGGAAGCTGGGTATATTAATGAACTTTAAAGCTGGAATTATATTTATATATTAAGAGAGGTATGTAAGCATTGAAGAAAAAGTCCAATAGTTCATACTTTCGCTACAGTGCTTTTAGTGGCTATTGACACACTGTCTCTCAGCAGTAACAAAACCTCTAAAATTATAAGCTTACTTTGTGCTGTTTGAATCCCCATTTTTAAACTTACAAAAATGGACAATACAGTCTGTTTTGAAACAATGGACTTGTATATATTTGCATAGCATGTCTATGCTGTCATCCCTTTTTTATTGATTTTTATTTAAATAAATTGTGATTTGATTTCAAAACCAGGTCAAAATAGTAAAGACAATCTAATAATCTTCTATTTTGTTTAAATTTTGGGTAAAGTAGAAGACCTGCAGTGTTTTCTTCTTACAGTAGATGGCAGAGGTACTCTACATCTTTCTTTGCGATTTAATTTTGTCAGCATCTAAACAGGAGGGTTATCCTGTATTCTAAAAATGTGTACTAGTGCTTAGGAGCATCTACGTGTTAAAAATCTTATTTCTTCCTAAACAATTCTGTTTTAAGTGCCACTAAACCGTTACAATGCTGAGGAAAAAAAATAATAAAATAAATAGACCACAGGTTAGAAGGAGAAAGGATTGGAATTAAATGATTTCTGCTGCATTAACCTTGAAGTCAAACTTGTTCGTTTCTTGTGTTTTCATTTTCCTGGAGTTAAGTAAGAGCAAAAATGTTTCTGTCAAAGAAGAGTTGCTTTCATATACAACAAGCACTGTGCTAGATCTAGCATGCAATTCATTGTCTGAACCGGTTTAGTTTCTTCTGGTAGCTTTATGCAATGATACAGAACCTCTATTGATTAGAACGGAGTTGCAATTGCTGAATTTTAAAGAACAAATTAAAGTATTACACATGTATTTTTACTGGCAGCTAGTGGAGACATGGCACACAGTCTACATGTCTTATTGAGCTACGGGTGACCTCATCGAGGCACATAATTCTTATGTACTATGAAAGACCAAGAAACAGTGAATCAGTCTGAAAAATTATAAGGGTTAGTAGTAATATGAGTGATAGGAAAGAAGCATAGGCATTAAGTTTTTGGAATCTGTTAAAAAACTTTTTTTCTAGTAGAGATATTAATGCATGCTCATTTCTTCAGCTTTTAATTTATTCGAGCTTTGTCAGACTCTTGCAGTGTGGGTTGTTCTATTATTTTGCATATGTGCTCTTACACTGTGCATATCATCATAATACCTGAGTGCCTGATGGTAGTGCATTGAATAATTAACATCCACTGCATATTTGTACTGTCAGCTTCTCCCAGAGAGACAAGTGTGTGTGAGAGAAAGCTTCTTTTGGCAATTAAAGCAATGCACAGATGCAGTGATATGTGCTAGAGAGGGCACACTCCAAGAGAGATGCCTTGTAATTAGAGAGATCTGATGATCCTTTAATTCCTGTGTTAGGGCTTCTAGATTTTTTTTTTCTAGCTGTACTTTCTGTACATTTCGGTCTTTTGCAAAAGGGTACAGCACCATTGTCTCATGAGAGCATGTTTACAGAAATTTTAACTCATGTATGAATACAGAAATGGTGAATGCTTATTTAATAGGCTTGCCTTGCAATCAGTTATATTTCATTAATTGTTGCAGTTGGTGTACAAATATTCTTCAAAGAATTATTCTACTACAAGAAGCGAGTATATTATCTTGAAAATGTATCCTGGTTTGTTTGTTTTTTTGGTGGTGTTGTTTTTTTTTTTTCTTTCATCGTTCCTTTTATCCTTGCTCAACAAATGGTTGTATTGTCACATTAGCCAAGGGTGATACACGTTTGTATGACTGCTGTTGCTGGGAATCAAAGATATATGCTGGAATATGTATGCATGATAAATTCTTGTTTAGGTAACAGCCTGATCACTTTATATAAAAATTACCACTGTGAATAGAATGGATGAGAACTCTTTTCTTGCAATGGATAACAAAATCTGTTTAAGTTGTGATGCTGGATCTTATAAAAATATTTTTTTTTGCATTTTATTCTAATTACATTTAAAAAAATAAAAAAGAGCATATCATCCCTCCTTTTATAGATTTCACTCTTTACCATACCTTCTTCCAATCCAAATCATAGGTTCCATTTCATCTGATTCTTAGAAAGAAATATGTTGAATGTATTTGTTCATCAATTACCAATGTTTTGCAATACCAAGTAGTTTGCAATAGTAATTTCTGTGATCATTTGTATGCCTTATTCCCATTGTAGAGCCATTCAGAGTCTGGAATCTCAATCTAATTATGTTCTCTCAGCTAACAAACAAAGAAGAGAAGCTCTTGTTCTTCTCTCATAAGAAAAATGGAATAAGTGAATTGGTTTTTTTGTTTTCTGTTTTTCTTACAGCTCATTATTTTATATTAACATAGAATCTAAGGACTGCAGTCCCACTATTCCTGTTATGCATGGTATGGTAAAGGCAAAACAAAAATCATTCCCGGAGCCTACAATCAGTATATGAAATAAAGAACTAGAAATGAATTTGTAAAAAGAAAAGGAAGGGTTAAATTTTGAATGTCAATTTGTCTTTTTGCTGTGTAGAGCCTGAATGAGGGATTTATAACTGCTGAACATTTTAACATTTTAAATTTAATTACAAAAAGACACTCCGATCCTGGCTTTTCATTCATCCACAGAATGGAAAAAAATCCCACCAAAAACCACATAGTGGAAATGATGTCTGTAATAATGCTAAACCTTTCTTTGTGAGCCACTTAGGCTGAGAGGTTGCCTCTCATCTCTGTTTCTTGGCACTTCTTCTGACCATTTACTGGGGTGCTGGGGTCTTCACAGGATAAACATTTCCATGAACAATAGTGGAATAGCTGGATCCTTTCTTGTAAACCATAAAATGCTCTGGAGAAGAAAATAAAATAATAATGGTAGTCTGGATTTCCATGTCAGTATTTTCATAAGACTTATAAGAAACTAGCCTTAGATTTGGCTGATGGGTAGAAGTAAAATCTTTTTTCCTTTTGAATTATGAATTCTAGGTTTCATTAAAACTCAAATATGATCCAGTCTCTTAGTAAGTTAACAGAATGTATACTTCAGCCATTAGCACTATTTAGTAATAATGAATCAAAATATGGGCCAAAAGAAGTTATTGACATTTTAAAAAATGTCTACTGATTTTCTCAGGGAAAATTTTGGACAATCATCCAAATCAAATCTAAATGCAGTAAGGCTTGCCCTCAAAGGGAAAGGATTTGATCTAGCACCTGGACTGTGATTTTTCTTCTTTAAATACATATTAATACTGTGGAGCATTATTTAAATCTGCATTCTGCTTCTTTTTCTTTGGATTACCATGCAACGATTTCTCATTCTTTATTTGGCTGACTCCATTTAAGCCCTATGTTTAACTGAATTTCCATTTGTATTCATATATTAAAATGTTACTGCCAGCACTAATTTCAGATTGTGAAAATAAATTGGAATTGAGCAATTTATTTCAAATTAAACACGGAGATTCCTGTAGATCTAGTCCATCTGCTTTGACTCTGCACAGTCATGGTAATTTTATTCTGCTCACTGTATTTAAATTATTGAATGCATTTTGTTCATGGTCATCCTGCAAGCAAGAAGATAATTATCTGGTGAAGCTGAAAGCATCTTGGGCTACTATTCTGAATTAGGTCTTGGAAAGTGCTTTGAGTGTTTACATAGGGTTTTTAGTTTTGGTGGGGTTTTTACTCTGTTTAGCTTTTTTAAGACATATTATGCATTGCTGTTCTGCTGGGCAGGTTGTTTAGTGTAGTCAATTCAGCAAACTGTGTGTATGTGTTTAAATTGTAGCTAGAAATAGTGGCCTATTAGTTGCCCTATTTGGGGGCAAGGTTGCCCCATTTGGGGGCCACATTGTCCAACTCCTTGCCTCCTCTGCAGTTCACAGTGGGACTGCTCTTACATTATGGATGTGAGTCTATATAATACTTTTTGCTTGTACACTTTCAGAAAGATGCAGTCTTTTTTTTTTTTTTTTTTAATCACAAAGACAAAAATCCATTCATCCAAAAGATGTTTGAAACAACTAGCATAACTAGCAGTTATACTAACTAGAAGGAAGACTAAAGATCCTCTTTGAAGATAACTTCAGTGTTGTGTTAACAGTAAAACTGCTTCACCCTGGATGTGTGTGTGTAGGAGATGGGAAGAGGTGGGGATAGGACAGGGAAGACTTTCAGAATTGCCATGAGATTCCATGCTGTTCTAAAGATTGAGTAATGAGTACAGTAGTGGTAAATGTCTTACATTCATCAGACTGTCATAAAAAATATAAAGCACTACAAGGCTGAGATGGGTATATTTTTTAACTTGTCCTGATGGAAGCTCTTCCAATGACAGTAATAAAAAGTGGGCATGGACCACCACCATTCCCAAAAGAGGGAATGTGAGGAGGGTGGTGGTCTTACAGTCAGTCTGAGCACTTTTTCTGCTCAGAAAAATGAGACAAGCTTGGTATTGCTCTGGGAACATTCTGTATGTTTTGAATTAAAGAATTAGCAGATACAGTGCAGGAACAGAACAGGAGTGCATAATCTAGGCTAGAAAGGGCATGTCACATTTTGTCACCAGTTGCCACTGCGTTTTGGATTATTATTCTTACATTCAGAAACCTGAAGTTAGGTAGAAGGAATCTGAGCCAAATGTATTAATACAGGTGATTCAGGTGTTTAGTCCACTAAAAAACAGATGAGAAAAGTCTGAGAAAGCAAAGAAGGGAAATCAATTTTTTTTTTTTAAATAGTGCTCTGTGCTGATGAATTTGTACCAAATTCATTCTTACTATGAGAAACAGCAGTCTCTCTTAGAACTGAAAGTCCTTCTGGGCTTTTGGCAGGTACATAAAGCTAGAATTTCAATGTATTTATTCTAAATTTGGGGCTTTATGATAGGGAGTACACACCTAAGTGAAATCCCAATATTGGAGAGAAGCTGTTTTCACTTTCTTTTGCCGCAAAACATAATTGGTTGCAAAATAGAAGTCACAAGAGCTGCATTTACATGTCTGCAAAGCATTCTTCAGTTGGGAATCTGTAGTGGTACTTTATAAAGGCTTTTAGGTGACAGCTTATTTCCCTCAATTGCCATGTAAATTATGATAATAGTGGTAAGGGGACCCTTAAATTCTTGATATTTACATCTATTACATTTTAAGCAATTGCTGCAGACTTTAGGGCACACAAATCTTCTTAGGCATCAGGTCCAACTATTTGGAGTGTAAAAACAGTTTCATTTTAAGTCTCAGGCAAACATATTTATAGAATTTGTTTTATATATATTTATATAGGTGTGGCATCTAGAGGTATAATTTTCATTACTTTTAGCTGCTGCTGTTATATTATTATCACTGTTATTATCAAAATTATAAATTTAAGAATAGTTTGTAATACTTTGCTGAGTTCTTGTATGTATAGAAGTCCTACTAGCATCAATTCTTGTCTGTTATTTTTGTCATCAATGATTTTGATCAATGATCTGTTGAAAAACATTTCAAGAACATTTGGAATCCCCAGCTGAGCTCACAGGCGCATTTTGTCAGGCTCTACAAAAACACACAGCGACTGGCTGTGCCTCTCTTTCAGCATAAACTGATGTGAAACATTTAAAGCTGCAGGCATGGTCTGATTAGAGGGAGACTTTTAGATAGTACGAAGTTAATTATTTTATTTGACTAAGGCAACAATTTAACAAATGCAAGTCACTCTAGCTTTAGTAGAGCTTTAGTTCTGTCATTTCTGCATTTTTTTCAGAGTACAGGGGATAATTATTAATGTCTTTTCTATTTTACTCACTTTAAATTGCATTAATACAGTGATATGGCTTTAGTTTGACTAGCTACAAACGTCCGCTGAAATCTAACAGTTTTCAGGAGTCAAGCTATTTATCAGATGCTAGAGAAAAAACAAATATCAAAAAAACCTCGCCTTGAAATGCCCAGATCATATCCTCAAGTGATACAGTACGAATGTATTGGCATTGAGTGAGATTGTGGAGGATAGAGTTCAGTGTGATAATTTGGCAAGTTAATGACTTTTGTTGGATCTTTTTTGTTCACATGGAAAAAAATATTTAACCTGTAATATTAATACCTATAGGGTAACTTCTATTTAGAAGCACAGTATGAAACAGTACTAACTGAGGAATTTAGTTGTATACCATGCCTAATGAAAGCAAGATCCCTCATCACAGGCTGATCATAGAGGATATAAATAAGTTCTTTTCCTGACTCCTCATACTACAAGACGGGAAATGGAGCCACATCCTATCAAACACAAATCAAGAAATGTTTCCTTTCTCTGATTCTCAGAAATTCCTGTCTGAAGATTGAAAGAAAGCTCAAGCTTGATCTGTTAATTTGCTTTCTTTGCAGTGCCCATCTTCCTTTGTTTCCCTTTTTATTTCCATCAGGCCCCTGAAAATGAGCTGTTGCACTTTTTAGTGATTATTTTTACACCAGGTTAGAAGCAATCTTTTATTTCCGAGATTAAATAAAAATCATTTTCATGTGTTGCTTTATTTTTATGTCTTTATTTAACAGTATGGCATGGGAAAGTAAGAGTTTGAGAGGCACCTTACATTTCAACAGCAAAATGCTGCAGTCTGAATCAGGTAAAGCTTGTACAGTAACCTCCTGTGAGATGTATATTTCAGCTCAGCACTGAAAATGTTTTGTTTGCATAGACATTCACCTTATTGATTGCAGTAGAAAAGACAACAGATAATAAATGAGATAAAAGTCAGTGCTGCTCAAATGAATACTTGTTTTTACCCTGCATGAAAGCTCAGTTGGAGCTTCTGTGGTAGGGTTAGTCTCAAAAACATTTATGTCTCATAAGCATTTTGTAGAAAATCTGCATGAAGTGATATAGAAAGCCAAAGGAATTCACAGCTTTATATTCATGACTGTGAGACAGCATTGTGACTTGAAAATGCTACCAATAAATGGGAATGTACTTTCCTTGATCTGACATCTTCAAAACGTTTTTGACTACTGGACTTTACAGATATCCCGTGGCACGCCACATACATTTTTAGTGTGTATCACAGTTGCAACAGCTTTACATTTCCTGCAGGTTTTACAACATTCAGGCAGATACTATGCCTTACCCTATGCCTGGCTGTCTTTTATTACCTTACCTGGCAGCTGAAAAAGATGTCCTGTGTCTGCACATATAATAGGCTTTGAATCTCAGATTCACACAAGAAATCTTGTAGGATATTGGACAAAGCATTTTTCTTTAATGGATCTTATCACCCTTATCTCTGAGATTCTTAATGGCAGGAAAGTAGCATTTCTTAGAAACACACTTAGTTATTTCTATTGTAGAAATTCATAGTACCAATTAAAGTCACAGAGGAATGGAATTGGCTTTATCTGTCCTCATTTAAGCATTTGAAAGTCAGATGAGCCAGTCAACCTAGGCTCCCCTGTCAGCCAAGTAAGAAAGGTATGTACCTCCTAAGGGTGATTCACTCCAAAGAAGTGTTTAAGTTAGATCCCTTGAATTGCCTAGAAGTATGACTTTCTCCCAGCAAGGAAAATTCTGGCATGAGGTATGAATGCAACTTTTTCCAGTCTGAAGTTACCTGTGCTGAACCTGTCCTTGAGTGCTTCTAGACATAGATATTTGAAGATACCAGAAACTTCAGATGGTACAAAGGATCACGTGAATGCTCCTTACCTACTTCATTTCAAATACAATGGAGTTTAAATAGCTGATAAAGATAATTTTCTGCTTTAGTTAATTTTTATTATTATTTTTTTTCTGAAGTGGGAAAGGAGCTGTTGCAGAGGGCTCTTGCCACGACTCTTGTAGGGCTGGTGACTGCAAGTGGGTGACTGCATTCGGCAGTGGCTAAGGTGCTTGTTATCCAGAGGGGATCTCAACAGAGTATTTTGTGGTACGAGTGGTGTGTGTGTTTTCTTTGCATGCTTATGTGAAAGACACTGGAATTTTAACTTTAGAGAAAAGTATCATACAAAATAACCTCAGAATGAATTATAAAAATTATCATGACAATACTAACTTAATGTTAGATGTTTGTATGGTTCTGTGCTGAAATCTCTCAAAATAAACATCATCATGGTTCAAGGACACTGCTGCTTTCTCCTGTTTGCCTCTTTTCATGCTGAGCCTGTGCTGTCACGTGTGTTTCTGTGACCTCGGTGACAACCAGCACTCAGCAGCACTGAGGTTTGCAGCACAGGTGCACAGAAGCACGGGCACTCCAAAGTGCTGTCACTGGGCTTGGTTTTTCAGCACCAAAAACCTGCCATTTTATTTCATCATAAAAAGGAGTCAAAGCATGCAGTTGCAGAACAAAGTCTCACAAATCACCTCATGCATGAAATCACAAAATAAGTGGGGTAGCAGGACAAAGCAGCTCACTGGTTTTTTTCATGCTCAGCCTGTGTCTTTGCATACCCACCTCTGTGACTTTGTGGGAAGCCAAGGGAATCCCAATTGAGGTTTAGGCTCCCTGTGCTGCTCTGTACTTCCTCTTATGTTATGGTGCTGGCACTGGTGCCAGCATGTGCCATCTGCCTTTAGACCTAGAAAGAAATAAAGATCAACAAGATTTTACTGAGGGCTATCAACTTTCTAATGGAGATGGATCCCACTACACCCAAGGTAAAAGAGATACATCTGAGATATAAACAATTTAACAGGAGTAGCTTTTTTGAGTACTGCACCCATTTCCAACAGAGTGGTTTGAGTGCACTTTTATTCTGGACAAAACTGTGGAAGGTGCTTTACCTGTGAAAAATGGAAAACAGAAGATTTGCAAGTATAAAAGGAAAAGCGAAGCACAGCTCTCTCAGGTGGCATATGAAGGACTGGATCTGGGGCTAATTCTTCGCACACTCTGGTAGAACTCAAATTAACATGTACATGAGCAGAGAGAGAGGAGTGCTGTTGTGGTTCTGACCTAATCAGAAAAAGATAGATGATGTTCCCCCNGATCAAAGGCAGACGAACAGGCAGGGTCCTCCTTGGACGTCGGCCATCGAAGTAGGAGAGCTGACCCTTTGATTCTTCAGCTTTTATATGGGGCATGATGCAGATGGGATGGAATACCCCTGTTGGTCAGTTTTGGGTCACCTGTCCTGTCCATTCCTCCTTGCAGTTGGGACCCTTTTACACTTTTCCGCTTCCGACCCTCCAACGGGGCAAATGATGAAATTATCTGACCGTGGTTGTTATAGCAATAAGTATAAGTAAGGGCCTCTCTGCATACCACTCCTTGGTATAATCAAGTCTTATCGCTGTAAGACGAAACAGTTCTGAACAATGTGCTGTTAATTTCAGAGTTTAGTTAGTTAGAAGAGGCCTAGCTAAGAAAGTAAAACTGTAAAACAGAAAATAGGTAGAAACTGTAAACCAGAAAAATTTTACCTCAAACCAGGACAAGTGCTGAATTCAGAATTAAATCCAGGTTTTCTAAATTTCACCCTAGTGTCTAAACCATCAGACTTATACTTACTTTCCAAAACAAATCTGGATTGTGGAATTTGAAGTACATTTTATTGATATTTATGAGAAGAGTTGGTAACTTTCCAATAGTTCTCCCCTAAAAAAAAAGACTGTGAGCATAAATGATATTTTAGGCTTATTTTCTCAAGTTGTCTTATCCTTGAATATATTGCTGCTTTATGTTATTAAATAACATGGGATCAAAGTCTAAACTAATTGTTCTGCATCAAGAGAGAATGCTATGCTGACATAAAAAGTGGTCTTTATTCATCTGTCTATCTTACTGTTCTGCTTATACAACACATTATTGAAACAGAAATAGCACCAAGTCTAATGTTCAAAAGCAAAAATAAGGAAAAGGCAAAATATTTTTTTTTGTATTCTTATCAAGACCTGATAGCCTCCAAAGAGATATTGCCTTTTTTTTTTTTTTTCAGGTGTTTTATGGGTTTCTCATTTTTTCCCTAGTCTGCATTTTAGAAATGCAGAGTTGAAGCATGTGACAATCTTCAGTTATGTATGTATGTTTCTTTTAAAACAGGTTATAAAAAGCCTGGTTTTAGGTGTCACAAAAATGAATAAATTAATTATGGATTGCTATATAAACATGAGAGCTATTACCACTACTTAGAATCTGGTAGAAAACTTTCTTTGCAAATGGAAAATGCAACATGTATTATGGTTTCAATAGCGAATGAGTATATTTAATTTTGAGCTTCCTTGAGATTACTGCAAAGTGTTATCTTTTTTGACATTAAGCACCATGATTAGTCCAAAAATAGTTTTCTTTAAAAATAATCTGTTAGTATTTATGTTAACATTAACATGCTAAAATGAAGGGCAGTTAGATTTATTATTAGTAACTGAAAATACTGCTAAATACACATTAATATTTTTGTTTGAACCTTATCTATTTTAAATGTTCTGTAACATAATTATATAAAACAAAATTCAGGTTTAATGTGTAAGATAGTGTTATCTTGCAGGCAGCCCTCCAAGGTTAATATTGTCAGGAAATATAAAGCGGTTTTGACTATAAGATTAGACTTCTTATTCAGAAACGGGTTTTAAATTTCATTTCAAAAGTAGATTTCATGCCCTGTGAAATTTAAACTGTGACATTTAGAAAACATTCATTTTATTATAATGTAGTGAAAAATTATAGTGTACACGCTTTTTGCTCAGTCCATCAAGACTGCTTCTGGAAAGACTGGGAATCTTTTTGCAGGTAAAAAAAATTGTGAAATTCACTGAAGAATCAATGCTACCAACTGTTTATCCTCAGGAGACAGATAGGTAGGGAGAAATAATGACTTCCTTAACTGTGTTCACTGGAGTTTGAAAACAAAACCTTAAAATGTATTTGAAACTTGTTTACGTTTAATAACACTTTTTCCTACAAAGGTTTAACTTCCACATAGAAATCCCAGAACTATCTCATAAAAATTAAACAGGTAATACTGGTAACTCTCTATATTAATTGTTAAAATTAATTGAAGTTATGTAGATAATGATGTGATTCCACATAATCTTTTCAGGAAGTGGGGGTTGTCCTATACGAGAAAGATGTATACTTACACTTTTGTTTCAAGCTTATGTTTTGTTCACAGCTTTTGACACACACAGAAAATAAAAAAAAAAAAAAAAAAAAAAAAGAATTGTTTACCATTTGATAGTTGTTATTGCTCCCAAGATTATTTACCATAATCTTTAAGCAGGTATGTGCTGAAATGTATTCTGGTTTGTTATCAGACTGACTCTACAACCATGCACTACTTTACTTGCAAAGGTCAGATTAAGGCCATAGATTTTTCCAAATTATTCTTTATCCCTGTAGTTAGGAACACAAGACTGCAGGGCATGCAGAGTTTACCTCTACTGCAGTCCAGAAGTAGTCAGATGAGATGTGAATGACTTAACATCTACAGGAGAGACAGGGATTGGTGTATTACTGATAGGAAGCATAGGACACAGGACATGCCACTATATCTGTATGAGGCTGGTCACAAGTCTGTAGGAAAGCAGAATTACTATGAAACATGTAAGGAGGGATGGTATAGGAGAATGGTGAGTTCATCTAAGAAGTAATCATTCAAAGAACATCTCTTGTTTACTGAAAATTGAAAAGAAGACTGACTGGTATCTATAGATGTCTTGAACAATTCATACAATTGTAGAACTGTTAGAGTTGAGGGGAACCTTAAAGATCACCCTGACATGGGCAAGGACCCCTCCCACTAGACCAGGTTGCTTAAAGCACCATCAAACCTGGCTCTCACAAATGGGGCATTCACAATTTCCCTGGGCAACCTGTTCCAGTGCCTCACCACCCTCACAGGAAAGAATTTCTTCCTAATTTCTAATATAAATATACCCTCTTTCAGTTGAAGACCATTATCCCTAGTCGTATACTACACTCTGTGTAAGAGTCCCTCCTCATTTTTCCTATAGGCCCCCTTTAGGTACTGCAAGGCTGCTCTAAGGTCCCCCTGGAGCCTTCTCTTCTTCAGGCTGAACAGCCCCAGCTCTCTCAGCCTGTCTTCATAGGAGAGGTGTTCCATCCTTCTGATCATCTTCATGGCCCACCACTGGATTCCTTCCGACAGTTCTATGTCCTTTCTATGTTGAGGACTCCAGAGCTGGACACAGTACTCAGGCGGGGTCTCACAAGCGCAGAGTAGAAGGGGAGAATCATCTCCTGCCACCTGCTGGTCATGCTTGTTTTGATGCAGCCCATGATACGTTTGGCCTTCTGAGCTGCCAGTGCACACTGCCGGCTCATGTTGAGCTTCTCATCCATGAGCACTTCCAAGTCCTTCTCCTCAGGGCTGCTCTCCAGCCATTCTTTGCCCAACCTGTATTTGTGCCTGGGGTTGCCATGTCCCAGGTGCAGGACCCTGTACTTGGCTTGGTTGAATTTCCTTCAGTTCCTTCAAGGCTGGTGCAGAGTAGAAGCTGTAGAAAAGTGCCCACTTTTGAATAAAATTTAATTTATTAAAATGAAATGGAGAGTATGAAAGATTGCAATAATACTTTCTAGTTAAAAATGTGAAGCATTAAATGTTTCATAAGGGATAAGAAAGCTAGTGGGGGACAGAAGCAAGAAGTGTTCAAAATCTCTATGGGCATGTCTTGATGTTATTTGTTTAATAAGAAACAGACTTGAGCATTAAATATACTGAAGCAAAAGTGTTTTAGTTAACTGCACTGCCATAGTCCATCTCTGCAGAAGTGGAGAGCTGCCCCCAGCAAAATTATGGCCAGTCCTCTGTGCAAGTGGAGACCAGTAGAGGAGACAAGAGAAAATGCAGAATCAGAATCAGAAATATAGCTCAGCAGGCTATCTGCAAGTACCATTGCTAAAAATAGACTTGTTGGAAGGAGGAGAGAGACCAGTTTACTGCTCTTCAGGTACCCTGGCTGTTCCTCACATAGAGGTGGGTAGTAAAAGCAGCCATCCCTTACAGTCCCTGGTTGCACTGTTAACAATGCATTTTTATTAAGCATGTAGAAACAATACAGCTGTGACCTGTGATTCATTAGCATCATAGTTGGATAGATATATATGAATCATACGGCTTCACTTAGCATCAGCCAGGAACTGACCATTAATTTCATCAATCAACAACTGTGCCTCATGGACTGGTTACAATTAATGTTAAATAAATGGTGTATAACAGCATGTGTAAGCCCTGACGGATGTTATGGTTCTCACTAGGCTTTGTGGTTTTTAAAGAAATTGCTTCAGCCTCGAAGATCTTTTTTGATATAAATGAGAAAAAATAATTGGTGGAAGAATACATAGCTTCATCTTAAAGAGAAAGTTCAAGACTCGGAACCAGTAAAGAAAATAGATACTGAGCTGTACCCTCCCCAACCTTTCAGTAGAAGTATTATAAAAAGCAGATTGCTATGTTAGCCAATAAAAATATGAAGACAGAGGCATGTTTGAAATCACCTTCCTGTTTTAGATACCTAAATACCACTAAATTAAGAGTCACTTGACACCAGATTCAGGTCTGGAACTGTTTGTTGCACTCAATAATGTATTTCTTCTAATCTGAGTAATAACTTCAGGCTCCTCTTTTAAGGAAAGTTTCTGATAGTGTTTTTACTTAGCTTTTTAATAGAAGTCCAGATTACTTAATTTAGTCAGAAATTTGAAGAAGGTGAGAGCTGGAGAGTTCAATTCAATGCTTTCCTCATCATGAAAGTATTTGAAGAAGTATTCCCTGAAAATTCATTCAGTACTAGATTATAAATTAGGAGATTATAAATTATCAAAGGAGCCAACTTTCAGCTCTTTAGTTGAGCTGCAACATTGTGCAAAACAGAATTCAAGACCGATAAGACCCAAGAGGCAGAAGGTGAGAGGAGAAAGTAAATGAGAATGAGGAAAAAGTCACAAGTTCGTTGAATAAAATACAGAAATGGGAATGTAGTGGATTGCCTGGCTAGAGAGACTGCAGATCAAATGGGAGCTAACTGCTATTCTGTTGCTATTTTTTTCTTTTTTTTTGTAGGAGGAATCTTTAAGATTGTTGAGGAACTTTACAATTGATTTGCTCTCTGGTAACCACCCTGTGTAATTTGGCTAGAACCAGTTCAATGCAGCATGGTTTTCCCATGTTCCCAAAGGTAGAAGGAATCTCCTGAAAACTTTCTGCAGTTTTCTTCAGATTATGAAATCAGAGAAGTGTAACAAAGAATCCAGATAAAATTAACAGGCTTAAATCTTTAGTCAAGGAACAAGATCATATGAAATAAAAGTGACTTTTAATTCCTAAGTACAGAAAGTCAGAAAAAATGCTGGTCTAATGTATGAGGCAGTGGGTAAACTGAAAAAATTTACTGGTAGGATTTTTGTGCATTAACTGCCTGGTCCAGGTGAAGTGTGAATGATTAAGGACCCACATTTTCCACACAATTAACAATTGATTATTACCATTATTTAATTTTTGTAATGGGTGGACACTCACGACATTTTATCAAATAATTGCAAATCTTCCACAAATATCAAGGGAGATTATTACAGGATCAAAGGAAAGCTTGAGAATGAATAGCCATAGAAATTCAAGAAACACAACAGCTTGACAGAACAATCAAGACACTAGCATGCTACATATATTAAAAAAAAAAAAAAAAAGTAATAAATTTTAATAATGGTAAAAAAATGGTAATGGTAAAAAGGCACTGGAAAAAATTATTTCCCGTGCCTAAAAATATTAACATTAGTTTTAATGCATCTTGGGTTTAAATCAGGAGGGAAAAATCACAGCTGCTGAACAAAGTTGCTGAAGAAGAATGCAATCTTAAGTACTTGTTCTAACACATGTTGTATCTGACCCAACATTGTAGGTTAAGACTTTCAGGGATCTAGGATGTTTAAAAAGCTTTAGTGATAATAATACTGGTAGTATTGGTTAACTGCCAGCAAGATAGGATTTAGAAGTGCTAAAACTCTTCGCCAATCTCTCTGTTTTATTCAAAAGGAAATCTAGCTTCCAGGTGCCTGGGCTTCATTTTCTTGTACTGTATCATTTTCAAGCTATCAAACAAATGTTCTGTGAGCATATATTTCTCTAGATATGAAATGCCACTACATAAATTACATCACAGAAGAGCCATTACAAGAAATACATTGCATATTTTATTTCCACATCTCAGCTTTCCAAGTGTTTTCACAAAAATCACAAATTCAAATTTTAAAAAATATTATTATTCTACCATAACTACATAAAATTATGATGCATTTACCATTCATAAGTTTATATATATATATATATATAACTTCTAATAAAAATAAAATGGAATCCTGCATAATCTAATATTGTACCATGGTTCCCTATTTTGCTGTCTGAAAAGTCACTAGAATGGAATATTTTAACACTCTTGTTTTCATCCTGTCACCATTTCAGATCTCTTAGTTGTTTNTTTTAATTAATGTTGATCTTTTGGAAAGTCTGATATAGTAGTTATTTCTGAGAATATTCAAACTAAATATCTTATGTTGAAAGGCAAAGTGGTTAAATGTCTCTCTATTACTGCGTTGTTATTATATGTTAATGATAACCTTGCTATTATCTCTCCAGATTTCTGTTATTTACTTGCTCTTGATAAACCCATTTTATTTTGTTAAGCATCGACATTTTAATTGTACACTGTTTCCAAGACATATCCATTATCTGGTATCATTTTCAACAGCTTTTTATAGTGTCCTAAAAATTTGTCATCTATGGACTTAATATGGGCTTCTTAACTACTACAGAAACAGCCAGCTAAACCATGGACAACAAGCAAAAAATCCAAGTCCTCAGTAGGAGAGTGATTTGGTTTATTTGAAATACAGAAGATTTTGCCAAATATTCTGTTTCAGAGTATAGAACAATGCAGACAGTTTCTACTTGTGTGTTCTGCATACTGCCTTGGAAAAAAAAAGACGAAGTGGTATAGCACAACAGATATAATAAATGCAGCTCCTATCACACAGATATTCTTACTTTACTTTTCTGTTCAAGAAGGCTGCTTTGCACCCAACAAAATGATAGATTTCTTTTTTTTTGACAATATGTTCTCTGAGTACTAGCTGATGTTTCTGTTGCTTTTTTGGTCTATGTATTTTTCTCTCATTTTATTATGTTTTCAGTCTTGATAGAAAACAATCACTGTCCTTATCACTTTGGGAAATGAATTCTTTTTAAGCACAGATTAATAAAATACCAGTAAAAGCCAGTATTATGCACATATGACCAAAGTGAATAAAAGTCATTTTATTCATCTAGCCCTTTTAAAGCTGCAGTGTTATTGGCCATGTCAGTATCATTGATTTTGCTCATGTAAGCATACGGGGGTTTTTGTAAATAATGAAATGCTAGGGTTCAGTGTGGTGCATCTTTCATTAAATCTGCAGTGATGAAATCTGTTTAATAATGTGTATGGCAATCTTTTCCCCTCCCCCAACTTTAATTTGGGATAAAGATGTAATTGAATTGTTTTTCTTTCATATTTTCCATGGACAGGTTGTAAAATCCATGATATTTTTTAAGGCATTGTGAAATTCCACTTACTTCCTTTTATATAAGCTATCTAGTTGCTGCAATGAGATATTAAAAAAAGTATAGCAAAGATGAGTCTGCAAAAGCAGGTGATATTGTATGGGCCCATTCTCTGTATCCTCTCTTTAACATGTTACACCCCTGTTACTCATGAAATAGCAGCTGTATCTTTCAAAAGTGGACTTAGAGACATAGTGCATTTGAAGGCAGGAGCATGTATGTTGTATATATCTATAGGTTATAATCTTGGTTTATTCTTCTGTAATAATCAGTGTATACATGTTTGTTCAAAAATGAGTGTTAAATATTTTGAAAACATTTTGCAATATTTAAGAAGTCTTCTCTGTAACTTTTTGGTGTTAGCACATAATAGACCTAACTAAGGCTCAGAGTACTTTCAACAGTTTTCAGAACTTGGCCACCACTAGAATAGGCCAACCACACATTTTTTTCCTATCCAGACTTTTCTCTTCGCTGTCTGAACAATTACTATAACAGTCTGAGTTCTTAAATTACCCTTTGTGTTCCATACTGTTACTTTTCCTTTCCAGTAAGCTCTCTTCAGAGATAACTAGAAATATGAATAGCACTTATAAGTCAGTTTCTTTTAGAAGAACATTTCATTAATTTCTCTTTATTTGTATCTACTCATGCCATTCGTGTAGTGTACTGTTGTGCACTCCACTCTTGTTTGCCTTATTACTCCTCTGAAGTATCACTCTGCAGGCTTTAGAGAGTTCTTCTTTCTCCTGTGTGATGCAAGACCACTTAGTATGCATTCCCTTTCCTTGTCCTTGTTTTTTTTTAATCTTGCTTTTTTTTTTTTTTTTCCTACATATAATCCACTTATCTGAGAAGTCTTAATATATTTTGTCTGAACACAATACATGCTCTAACAGTTCTATCTTCCTTATACTCCAAAGGAATAATGAAAAGAAATAATCTGGTTAAAAAAGGAAAGAAAGAAAAACAATACCTCTATGTATAGGAGAAACAGTATAGTTAAGATATTGCCTGATATACCTGAAACCCCGATATTTTGTTGGAATCACAATGAGAAGGCTCATTGCTAAGGCATTTAAAGTTTTGCAGTTTTTACTGTTTTATTTTACAGGCTTTGTAGGAATGGTACAGAATATTTACATATATCCCAGATTATTCTTTGCTAGCAATGAATCTAAATTACAGTTTTATTATTTCCAGTTTAGGTAAGATTTGATTGGAGAAGTAGAAGATGGGTTAGCTGGAGGAACCACCTCTCATACAAATCCCTTTATCAAATCCACGTTAACCATATTATACAAAGTATAATTTTGAAGTGTTGCTCCTTTTCCATGCTAGCACCGATTTAAACTGCTTCTGCTGCATTTTTTTTTTTTTATTAGAATGAAACACAGTTGAATGACACAATTTTGAAGCTTTGTGGGACTTCCCACTGGTATTGATTGGACTGGATGGATACAAGTTCAGATACCAATAAAGCTTAAAAATAGATTCTGAAAGATTCTAGTCACTTTCAGAAAGTTTTCCAATACAGAGGATGCTTGTAATAGGGCGCTCATGTGCTGGCCAAAAAGTCCTCTCAAAAGCTCCAGCAAAATTTTGTCTCAACAGTTATTTTACTGTTACCAGGAAGAAAGTTTCAATGACCAATGTCTGAGAAAGACTCTCTCTGTTCATCTGCCTTTGATCTTGATCTGTGTGTTCCTGAATCCAGTTTTTGAGTTCAGTTCCTGTCCATCACTGAGTCCAATCTGGGACTTTCCCAGTGCCTCCAGTGATGGGATTGTCATTCTGCAAGCTCAATACAGATTGCATATATTGAANTCCTCCCCCCTCCTCCTCTTTTCTTTTTTTTTTTTTTTTTTTTTTTTTTAAATTATTATATTTTCTTTTTATTATTGATATTTCATTAAGTAGTTTTAGTTTTCATTTTAGCACTTATGTCTCTCTCCCTTATTCTCTGTTATTTCTGTTGGGAAGAGACAGAAGTTAAAGAGACTGTCTGTCATTGGTTTGCTGGCCAGTCCAGGCTAAACCGTGACAAAACATTTAATTTTTCAAATTGCAAGGACAGTTACTGCAGAAGGAAAAGCATTTGGTGATAAAGAAAGCATTTGGTGATAAAGACCTGAATCTTGATAAAGAATTCTAGAATCTTCAGAATCTGTACATTAAGTTTTGAAAAATAAGGATGAACTCTTAAGGGAGGTAAAAAAAGCTAGTACTGATACTATGTGTCATCAGGGCATCCATCTCCCCCCAAAACTTAATAGAGCAGCTCAAATCAAAGGCTATTTCTACTGCAGCTGTCAGTTTAGCGTGTGATGAATCAATATATATTAGAGCTGTAGATCAGCTCTTTTTGAGTTTGTTATGTGTGTCCTTTCTTTGGAAGCTCAACAGATGTATTGTCTTTTCAAACACTGCATGTTAGAACCTGCATAGACGATATACTCAGTTCTGTCCATTTGGTCTGTAGTGAAAGGAGCATCCAGCTAATATCCAAGGTTACTTTAAGTCCAGATGGAGTTTACAGTCTCCTTGAACAACTTTTCACCTTCTGTTTTACTGCTACATGGATCTACATGGGCTAAGTTTACCACACTTCTAGAGGGTGGGTCAGAGTCTGTGATCCAGACCAACCTCTTTTGACACATAGTGTACAAAACAAGAGTGTGAGGTTGAGAATACCATTGTGCAAATGAGGGGAAGAGAGTATTTTTGATCTATAGGACCTCTTTGCATTGAAACAACTGTGCATTTATGCACTGTGAGGAAAGGCCAGCATCCTGATACCTACACTAGCTAACTCTATGTACCCAATCTTTCCTTCTGGTTATGTCCTATTAATAGTACCGAGCCTTTGGTTAAGCTTGAAAGCTTTACTAGATTGGCAAGAATTGTATTAGCTTTGGCATAAGAACTCTAAGTGTCTNCCCATATTTTTATGTTATGTTGCAGATCATCAGTGTATGTATCATGTAATCTGTAAGCTGTAGATTTTTTTCCCAAAGATTTTGAATTTATAAAAATGCATAAAAAGTAACAAGCAGTTCTTGCCAGCAATGCACTACATAAGGACTTGAAAAGTTCTGTAGCCAAGTGCTATGCTGTGCAGAGGTGGCTGTGCCATGCCTCTTGGCCTCAGGGCCAGAGAATAGTTCTTTGTTCTGCTTAGTTTACTAGTACCTGTGTGCCAATGTCTGCTGGTCTGGTGGGCACCTAAAAGAACATTTGTTGTATGCCAGCTCTCTGAAGTACAAAAAAGTGTTCAGCAAGATCCCAGATCACTCTTTACTATAAAACAGAGCATTTTGTGTTGTTCCTTTGTGATTTTCCTTGATGGCTCCTGTAAGACATCACTGCAGTTGCTGGCACTGTGTAGGGTAATATTTCATGCCAAACATCTTACCTTCCTTCTTGATGTCATTTACATAATTGGTGTTTTCAGTCTAAAAACATTTATCTTAAACTATAACAGAAACTGTACACAACCTAACACATCCAATCAACTGTCCTTACAGGGGGGTCCATCTTTTCTGGAGGCTCCAAGGTCTTCTGTTACCCATCTGCTATCCACTTAGCGAGAAGCACCACACTCCTAAACACTTCACAGACTTCATCAACAGCCTTGGGAGAGGGGACAGAAATCTAGATGCACTTTTCCACACAGGTGTGTGGCCCATACTCTTGGTGAAAGTAGCAGTCCTGTGTTTCATTTCTGTTGCCTTTTAGCTCAATAAAGCATCACTTGTACACAAAGTGAATGTCATGGTTTTAACCCCAGCTCGCAACTAAGCACACACAAGTGAGATGGGGCAGAGAATTGGAAGGGTAAAAGTGTGAACACAACATGGGTTGAGATAAAGGTGGTTTAACAGGGAAAGCAAAAGCTGTGCACATAAGCAAAGCAAAATAAAGAATTCCTTCACTGCTTTTCATTAGCAGGCAGATGTTCAGCCATCTCCAGGAAAGCAGGGCTTCATCACATATAATGATTGTTTTGGAAGACAGAAATCCTCTTCCTTCTTCTTCCTATCCATCTTTTATTGCTGAGCGTGATGTCATATGATATGGGATATCACTTTGGTCAGGTGGGGTCAGCTGTCCCAGCTGTGTCCCCTCCTAGTTTCTTCTGCACCTCCAGCCTGCTTGCTGGCAGGGTAGTGTAAGAAGCAGAAAAGGCCTTGACACTGTATAAGTACTGTTCTGCAATAATATCAGTGTAGTGTCAACACTGTTTTCATCTCAAATCCAAAACATAGCACCATAGATACTGCTATGAAGAAAATTAACTCTATCCCAGCCAAAACCAGTATGGTCAGTCATCTACCCCACAAAGCCTGTATGCCTGATAGCTGGGGCAAGGTCCTAGGAAATGAACAGCAGAAATATCAGGTTTATTAAAGTGGTAAAGCAATTTAAACACTGTCTACAGTGTATTGGATTCAATAGAATACCTTTGAGATTGAGCTTCNTGTTTTTGTTTGTTTAAAAAGGGGGGGTCTCCCCAACTTTTTTTTTTTTTTTTTTTTTTTTTACTTCAACCAAGCGTTTGCTGACTATGTTTATGTTAAAAATCAGCGCCCGAAGATGGTCTTCAGCACTAACCTGTGATAGTTTTGACTACTTAATTCTTAGTGTCATCACTGGTACAGTTCTGGCTGTGCCAAACAGTTCTCTCAAATTTTGTCTGAGCACAAGAGAATAGGTGCCAAACAACACTCGCTAAAGTCATTATGGACAACACTGCTCCATGGCTCAGTCTCTCTGCTCTGTTCCTCTACAGCTGTCTCAGCAGGCTTTGAATCCCCACCCCCCCACCCCCCCCCTNCTCCAAGGTCTTCTGTTACCCATCTGCTATCCACTTAGCGAGAAGCACCACACTCCTAAACACTTCACAGACTTCATCAACAGCCTTGGGAGAGGGGACAGAAATCTAGATGCACTTTTCCACACAGGTGTGTGGCCCATACTCTTGGTGAAAGTAGCAGTCCTGTGTTTCATTTCTGTTGCCTTTTAGCTCAATAAAGCATCACTTGTACACAAAGTGAATGTCATGGTTTTAACCCCAGCTCGCAACTAAGCACACACAAGTGAGATGGGGCAGAGAATTGGAAGGGTAAAAGTGTGAACACAACATGGGTTGAGATAAAGGTGGTTTAACAGGGAAAGCAAAAGCTGTGCACATAAGCAAAGCAAAATAAAGAATTCCTTCACTGCTTTTCATTAGCAGGCAGATGTTCAGCCATCTGCAGGAAAGCAGGGCTTCATCACATATAATGATTGTTTTGGAAGACAGAAATCCTCTTCCTTCTTCTTCCTATCCATCTTTTATTGCTGAGCGTGATGTCATATGATATGGGATATCACTTTGGTCAGGTGGGGTCAGCTGTCCCAGCTGTGTCCCCTCCTAGTTTCTTCTGCACCTCCAGCCTGCTTGCTGGCAGGGTAGTGTAAGAAGCAGAAAAGGCCTTGACACTGTATAAGTACTGTTCTGCAATAATATCAGTGTAGTGTCAACACTGTTTTCATCTCAAATCCAAAACATAGCACCATAGATACTGCTATGAAGAAAATTAACTCTATCCCAGCCAAAACCAGTATGGTCAGTCATCTACCCCACAAAGCCTGTATGCCTGATAGCTGGGGCAAGGTCCTAGGAAATGAACAGCAGAAATATCAGGTTTATTAAAGTGGTAAAGCAATTTAAACACTGTCTACAGTGTATTGGATTCAATAGAATACCTTTGAGATTGAGCTTCTTGGGGAAACTTAGAAGTAAACTCAATTTGTGTAGAACAATAGATCTTACAAAAGAAATATATGTGAAGACTGCAGCCTTGCAGAGAAAAAAAGACTGGGTTTTCCACATCTTTAACATAGAATTTGATGCCTGAAGGTTAAGCTAGGCATGTGAGGATTTAAATCACACTGCAATCACATCATAACTTTGCTTAAATTCTGCTTAAGAAGCTGAACATAGCAGAAACTTTAGGTACCTAAGTTCCTTAATTAGCATGGACAATAACAGGACAGGCAGACAGGGTATTCAAGGACAAAGGCAAAAATAATAGTCTCTACTGTTGTTTCACACTGAAGAATGCAAAGACTATGAAAATTGGCCAGATAATTGTGGAGAATTTGGTTTAGGCTAAAATTCAGTAATGCACACTGGACTCTCAGGACTGCAGGTAGTTAAGAAAAATTGCATTTTTTTCTGTTCTTCTGGTTGTTTATGCTACTTTTAGTTAACCTTATAATATTTGTAAAAGACTTATAACAAGATTTAAATACAAGCCCATATTTATTTTAATGTAATAATGTAATAATTAAAACTGTTGAATCCCTTTTATGGTCTGTTATTTCAAGTCTTCACTTCTCTGATGTTGAGCAGTTGGTATGTTTAGGATCCTAAGTGATTTTTTAAACAATATTTCCATTAAATATACCTTTTACAATATCTTTGTCAGACAGAAAATGGTTTCTGAGCATATTGTGAGCATGTTCCTGCATGTATATAAAAATCTTAGCAATTTTGAACACCATTCTGCTTATACGCTGATTTCTTGCACGTATAATTTCATTTAATAGCTGGAATTCAGCAGTATTATTTAGTCTTCTGTCTGTGTCACTGAGGACAGCCATCATTCCTTAATATCCACCCTGTGAATTTACAAAAAAAGATGGTATAAGTTATATAAGTATTCAGAGGGAATCAGCATCATCCTTTCAGTCTTATTCTGATTGCTAATAAATACACATTTTTTTCTCCCAATCAATCTATGGCAATCATTTTAGAATTGTATTGTGAATTTTCTCATAGCAATAGTCCCTAGAAGTTTTGTCCATAATCCACATGTTTACTGGTACATAATGTAGTAAGTGCTTCAGAAGATGTGTAAGATGACAGTGGAGGTTCTGTGCATTCCTTTACCAGCTGGAGTGAGTTTTGGGCTCCCAGATCCCTTGTTGTCCCTGACATCCCAGCTTTAGGACCATCCCTGGGTCCTCTCTGGCCTGTCCACACTCGTTTCCTCCTTGCAAAAGCAAGGTGGATGTGCATGGTATCTCAATGTCTGAGACACATGCATGGGAATTTTGCGTAGCAGAGTTTCTGTTGGTGGCTTGTGCTCATCTGCAATAGTATCCAGGAGTCAGGAGGGGTAACCAGTACTTTGGATGATGTTAATGGCCTGTGCTTGTGCAGCTCCCTTAGACCCTTTCTCTGACTGGTGGTGACCCCTATCAATTTTCATTTTACTGCTTCAGTAAAAATTCAGTTTATGCATGTTCATGTTTATGCATGGCAGTTAGGGACATTTGAGATGCATAAAGTACCTCACCTGGCCTCTATCTGCCATCCAGAAGACTGGGAACCCCAGTAAACGATCTGGTCTACCTGCCTGGTTTGTGCAGATATCCTGAACACCTCAATGCTTCCCAGAAGGGACTAAATATCTGTGTCCGAATGACTGAACGGATCTCCACTGATTACTGTGAGTGCCTATATGTAGATATTATTATCTAAGTATGTACATTTAGGTGTCTTAATCTCAAGCAAATTCCACCTGAGTTCTACACACACAGGAAGAAACAATAACCTAAAGTAATTGGTATATTAAGGAGAAGGTAGTCTGTCCTAGCCTAAGTGAATATTACTGAAATGAAACATATTTTTCTAATATAAATAATGTAAAATGTAGGGAAAAATGCAAAAAAAAGGCAAACTCTTGTATGGGTTTCTGTGACACAAAAACTAAACCACATTACTAAAATCATATATGTAGCCATATCCTATAAAAAGTTATATACAAGGAATCAAAATTCTACACCTGTAATCTTAAAAAACACCCCCAAAGAGCTGTACTTGACTGAAAACTGCAAGTGTGAGGTTCAGCTACATCCTTTAAAAACATGACTGTGGCTGTCTCACTCTGGAGCTGGAATGCATCCCAGACTGTAGTTTCTGACAAAGAGTTTAAAAACCTAAAATTTGCACATATTCTTATGTTCCCATTGTGGTGAGAGTTATTTACGTTTAGATTTTGCTAGTTGTTAGTGTTGTAGCTGTCTGTAAAAATACAATTCAATTATTTTTCTTTAAAAAGTATCCACTAATCTTCTGCTTTGAGTAAAATTAAAAACCATTAATATATTTTAATGTTGTTTTTTTTTTTTTTCCCTGGTTTTCTGATTGTTATGGAACATTTGTCACAGCTTTTTTTAAGCTTTTTATTTTCTGTCCTGTACATGAGTAATTTAGTTGATCTATTTAGTATGATTTTTTTCATTTATTTTTTAATTCTTTATTTTATTCTTTATTTTAGTATGAATTTTCCTTGCAAATCATCTGTGCTTTACCATGCATGAAGGTAGTTGGAACTTGTAATGAAAAAAACCCGTTTTCTTCATCTTTCACAGAAAAGAAATTCAGAGAGAATATTCTAAAAGATCTAAAAGATTTCTTTCTAAGATTAGTGTGAGGCTAGTAACATTGTAGTATAGACATTGAAAGTACAAGTATTACATCTGCCTCAAAACCTTAATTTCCTTGTCTTCAAAGCTTTTAAAAATATGCTAAATGATTGGAAGGTCTTCATTAAAGGAAAATATAATTGCTTAATATGGAAAACTTCAGTGTTGTATTGGCGTTGTTAAAGGCTTTGCAGACAAATGGTAGACAACAACGTGTAACTGCAGGGGATGATGTTTCGTAAAACACTAAAACTTAGAGGAGGCAGAAGCTCATGGAGTGGTTTCAAAGAGAACTTGCTGAACCTGAGAATATTTTCAATGATATTTATTATGTTGCATAAAAAGAAGCCTGTAATCACAATTTAATTTGCAGCTGAACTAAGCAATTTTATATTAAGCTAGGCTTTTGCTGCTGACTGGGAAGTTGAGTTCTGAGTCAAAACAGAATCTTAGGGGAAATGTGGAAGGTGTTGGGAGAATTTGAAACTTTTTTTGTTCTTAGAGATTTTTTTGATACTATAAACTCACAATTTTGTGCTGGTAATCCCAACATAGTTTGGTAAAAACATTTATTGTAGCTTGGGAAAAGAGATTATTGCTATGAGAAGAGGAAAAATTAAGTAAAAATAAATGGCAGCGTTATATATAAGATAACTGACTTAACTTCATATACTAAAATAAATTGACAGAGCTAACAGTTTAATGGCATAAAAAAAGGAATTCCCAGAAATATATATTTTTTTTAAAAAAAAGAAAACATTAAAAAAGATTGTTGTTTTTCATTTGGGTTACAAATTCCCTTGGAAATCTTGATTAGGCATACTCCACAATATCCAGCTATACATTTAAAAACCTAGTTTAAGGATAGGCACTGGGAAGTATCTCTTTAAGAGCAGTGTGCTACATTACTTCTGCATAAAATGGTCCATGGTGATTTTTAGGAGAAAGGATCAGTCACACTCAATGATTGCTGTGGGTTACTGTACACTGAAAAGATGGTCTGCAACCTGTTTTTTAGGTTTTGAGTTTTTTTCCCCTACATTAAGGAATGGAAGATACCACTTCTGGTTATTTTAGCCTGAAATTACTCTTTGGACCAGACAAACTTTAGTAGAAATAAAGCAATACTTTATTTTACACTTTATTCACCAACAGCTTAGAATCAAACTCAGAGCTACCTGCACCTTACATCAGCTCCAGAGTTATTCTTTATTTCATTCAACTAGCAAGTAGTCAAAATGATGAGAAAGACTCCTTGAGGCTGATACTTGTATGTATTTGTCTTATGTACTGTTTCACAGAATAAGATCTGAATTTGAAAACTGATGTATCATAGTATACAAGGATAAAAAAAAAATCCTTCTTACAAAGTCTCATAACTAAACTTGAATATTAGCTCTGTCAGCTTACTTGAAAGATTATTCACTATCACTTTCAGAAGTGACATTATCACTCTGCTGTAAATGTCAGTTAGGCATAAATAACCAGATCTAAGCGGGTTACAGATTAAAATTGTTGATAATAGTCCTGGAAATTGCCTAGACTGCAACAAATTTCTAACACTGTGAATACTATGCGTTATCAAGGTGGGGAAAAGAAGACTCTGCCCTTAGTTTATCATGTTTGTATACCTTCTGTAATGAAATCTATGTTTGAATTGTACTTCATAGTTAAAAGACATAAAAGACACTAGTTTAAATGTCTTTATTAGCTGTTGAGCAAACCTAGAGAAAATCACCCAACAATTTCTGTGGCAGTGAGTTTCAAGTCAATGACTCAAGTCTGGCTTTTGAGAGATCCTCAGATCACTAAAATGTCATCACTGAAGAAAAAAGTCATTTGAAAATATGATACTCAGTAAATGTGAAAATTTTAAAAAATGCTGAAAGGAATATACTTTAAATCTTGTAAAACTTGGGAAAAAAAAATAAATCTTAATATATTGATTATTCCTATTAGCTTACTAAAGAGAAGCCAAGTCATGGCAAGATTTATATTAAGCTCCACTCAGACTTTGAAAATAAAATTGAGACATCAGATTTGAGATACAGCTGTAATATCTATCCATATAGAGGAAAAAAAAAGGCTTTATATGGTTTTATATCTAGAAGAATTTCAAATTTATTTGTTTATGTATCTACACCCCACCAACCCAACTCTCAATTATTCCTTTATCCTGACTAAATATGCTATTAAAAATGACAAATTGTACTGGCTAGATGAATGATTTCAGTGAAAGGCTTGACCTACCACTTCTGGGAGGTTCAAGCTGATGAGAAATCTCATACTCATAAGTAAGTCTAAATATAAAAGAAATTCCATTTTCTTCTGTAATATATTTTCATCTGCCATTATTGGCAATTAGGCTGTGAATGCTAGTCAGGTAAAACACTTATTGACACACTAATCAATACTAGTGCCACAAGCGGATTTGCAAGCAGTCAGAAGTGAGAGAGAAATCATTTCAGTGAAACAGGTTTTTTGGTTTGCAGATCTTAACTTCAGGACAAAGACTTCAAGAAGTTACTTTAAGAAGATCAAGGAAGGTTTTATCAAAGATATAACAGAACCTGAACTTTTGCTCCTAGCTAAACTCCAGGCTGTGTCTAAGAAGAAATTTTCTGGGGTATAAAAATCTATCACTTGGTAATCTGATGAAATCAAAAGAGGCTATACTCAGGTTGATGAAAGATACAGGAAAAAGTTAAGTAAAAGTATTGACAATATGAAATCTTCATGGCGTAGCCAAGGTCTGGAAAACTAAGTTGTTACTTCCTTTATTCTGCATTTTTAAAATGAAAGGGAGCTTTAATATTTTAACATTAATTATTGGAAAAATATAGGTCATGTTTGATGAATTTCACTGAAAGTAAAGGAGTTAATATATGAAAGTGCAAGTTTTGATAGAGACTAATAAACAAGTAGTTGAGACCTGCTACGCTTTATTTGTCCTCACCTGGACAAGACCTAGAGTTTAGTTAGAATAATTCACTGCAACAAGTTCCAGCTCACTGAATAAGGCTTGAAGAAAGCATTATAGCTGTAATTTTATAAAGGTTCTTTCCTGCAAATACAAGCAATCTTACATATTTAAGAACCTGTGCAGTTTTAACAAAAATGATCAACAGAAGAACAAACAAAACCAAGGCAATCCACATACAATCTCATATTCACTTAAAATGTACTAGAATTAGTGGAGAACATGCATTATACATTAAATAGGCACTGTATGAACCCAACCAGAAAGAAGTACATAAAATGTTCAATTTTAAAATTTGCACTAATCTTTTGAGAAATAAAGGTTCCTTATAAAAGTCATGGTGCTTTAGCTAGAAATAAGCTAGAATAATCACAGCTTCCATAATAGTCCATATTGAAGCCAATAGTTTTAAACTTCCAATTTATAAAGTAAACTTTATTAGTATTCATTTTGTCCAGATAGAACTAACCCACTACTGCCATGAATAAGCATTGGCATGATAAAAATCATGATTTGTACTAATATCTTTTTTGGATTGTTCTAAACACTTTTCCATGTACACATTGAAAGGTAAAAGAAATGGTAAATTATAAGTGAATAGAGAATAAAAAAATTGCTTTATCTCAGTCAGTCAGCACCTGTATATGTTAAACAAGTTATTAAGCCATTGGCTAGCAGTTAAGTGTTGCATCTATTATTAAGTGAATCCCTTCACATGTGTTTTAGAAATCGCTTCCAGATCCTTTCATATTAATCTGTTGTACTCGCTAAACCGTATATTATCTTCAAATATGCACTGTGGGTATTTCTGCAAAATTTGCAATTCCATGCTTTTTGCTTAATTCTCTCATGTCTGTGGGTGCTTGAAAAAGATTTATTTTTTTGGCCATCACAGAACTCTTTCAGCACGTCAAAAATCTGTTTAGAATTTGAATAATGTGTTAATGCAAAACTATTAACATTGTGGATCTGTTATTGAGTAAGATACTTATTCACATAAGGGAGCTTCTAGGTAGATTTCTCTAAAATTTATCATTTCAGTCCTTCTGAAATTTGTAATAATTCTAATGCTTTTGAAAAATAAATGTGTAGGAAATCTTGGCTATACATGCCTTAATATTTTATCATCTGAGTCTAGGCATGTGCAATCTTACATCAGCAAATCCCTTTAACTTTCCGTTGAATAGTCTGTCTGAGAATTTGTTATATTAATATGGAGATCATATAACTTTTATAGTTTTGGTTTTTGTTTTTTTTTCATTTTTTAAAAATATTCTTAATTCTACTGACTGAAGTGCATACATCTTACAGCTAATTTAGACTGAGATAAAGACTTCAGTTATTTATGTATGGTCAAATATCAAGGCTTCTGTGCTTTGATATTTTTGCTCAGAATTAGCTGTCTGAAGTCTTGTTCCTCTGATTTATTTGGTTGTGTCTTCTTTAGCTATCTCAAAGTTTTTTGAATGAGATGTTCTAATCCCTTTCTTTTGTTTTTGATGGGAATCTCATACCATTAAAATGTCGAGCTATTCTTTTTATTCTTTCTACTTTGTAGTTTTTTTTCCATTAGATCTGCTCTAATTTATGATTTCTTATTTACATTTGGGCAAAATATAAATAACTAAATTCAAATGTTTGTAAATACCACATCCAAAATTTACACTTAGGAAGGTCACATCAATGACTGTCAACAAGGCCAAGTGTTGGGTCCTGTGCTGTTGTTGGGTCACAACAACCCCATGCATTGCTACAGGCTTAGGGAAGAATGGCTGGAAAGCTGCCTGGCAGAAAAAGGCCCAGGGGTGTTGGTGGACTGTCAGCTGAACATGAACCTGCAGCATCCTGGCTTGTATCAGGAACAATGTGGTGAGTAGGATTTGGGAGGTGATCGTACTCAGCACTGGTAAGGCCCCACCATGAGTACTGTTTTGGGCCCCTTACCACAAAAAAGACATTGAGATGCTGGAGCAGGTCCAGAGAAGGGCAACAAAGCTGGTGAGGGGTCTGGAGAATAAATCTTATGAAAGGCTGAGGGAGCTGAGGTTGTTCAGCCTGGAAAAAAGGAGACGGAAGGGAGATTTTACTGCTCTCTACAGCTACCTGAAAGGTAGGGGGTTGGTCTCTTCTCCCAGGTCACAGGCAATAGGACAAGAGGAAATGGCTTCAAGTTGTACCAGGGGAGGTTCAGATTGAATACTAGAAGAAATTTTTACACTGAAAGTGTTTTTAAACATCGGAATAGGCTGCCCGGGGAAGTGGTTGAGGCACCATCCCTGAAGGTACTCAAAAGGCGGGTTGTCACACTGCTTAGTGACATGATCTAGTGATGGGTTTTTTTATCAGTTAGGTTGATGGCTGCACTTAACTGATCATTACTAGATGATCTTAAAGGTCCCTTCCAACACAGACAATTCTATGATTCTATGATTCTAATTGGAAACATCTAGAATGGTACTCAGTTCACCACCACTTGATTAAGATTCAGTTTGTCAGGACTTTGAGGGCATCACCAGGTCTCACTATCCCAGCCCAGCCTCCTCTGGGACTTCCTTACCCTGTCTGTGGCCCAGGACCCCACATCATCTCTCAGTGCTATCAGCCCCAGTCCCAGTGATGTGGTATCAGGGTTGATCCTCCATCTCCCCACACCCCTGCCCTGCCCAAGCATAAGCCCCACTGAGCTGGGGCAACCTGCAGGCGTAGATGTCCTATAGGTCCTGTCTTATGACAGGAAGATGTTTTGGATATCTTCAAGTATTTCGTACAGTGTCAGACTCCCATGTTCAAGAAACAGAAATAAGCTCCTTATCAATAGAATCGTGAGTCCAGATTCAGGAAAAAAAAATATCAGAAAACAAACTTCTCTTGTAAGGTACGATAAATATGTCTGAATTCCATCTACTGTACTTACTAGTTTTTCACTGAGCATAATAGAAACATAACCACCTACATTTATGTGAGCTCAAATCCACCCCTGAACTTAAGAAAGGCTGGATTCAATTACTAAACATTCTGTTCTAGTATGGCATGAAAGCACAGGGGCTGTTTGCACACACAAAAAATTTTGGAGTTACATTGGAGAGCCATTGAGGGCAGAGGGAATCAAAACTGGACCAGACTTCTCCAAGCTGCCCTTTTTGAAGCAGTGTGTGGGATGAGCTTTGTCCAGAATGTATCCTTCCTGGAGACAGGAGGGTCACTGGAGCACCCCAGAAAAGATCAAGGGACTGATCTAGTTTGTAAGTGCTGTGTGGATCTGATCAGCGTTTCAGGCTTGAGCATATTTTATTTATCAAAACAGGAAGACCCTTGCATTGCTCCAAACTGAGTATCAGTCTAAGCTGTTTAAACCTCTGAAGAAAAACAGCATAAATTCAGTCACAAAGAAACTTAACACACTTGCAGAAATTTTCTTCTTCAAAACTGCATAACACAACTTAGCCTATAAGACTGATTAATAAAATTTAGTTAAACTGACACATGGCTCTTTCCTCCCAATTATGCAAGTACATCAAGTCAACAGGGTTCTTTGCTATGCACATGTCCAAATCTCTGATTTGCTTTAATTTTTAAATAAAGAGGACAGGCTAGAATCTGAGCACATAAACAAGCCTCTGGGGCTGCCACTCTGAATGGACTAATACTGGCAAAATTTGCAAGGAAAGCTTACAAAACAACCATCTACTTTAGCAAATCTCAATCCAGTATTAGTGGACTGCAAAACCATTAAATTCATATAGGTTTCAAAAGTAACAGAAATGATTTGCTAGATAATGGTGGTGGTGACAAAAAGGGGCAAAGTCGTGTAAGCATATATGTGCCATTTAAAAAAAAAAACGATGCACCATATTTATAATGCATAAATCACATTGTTTACATACAATTCATAATAATTCATTGCTTTTTCTCTTGAAAAAGTTGTAATATAATGAAGGAAATGGATAAGTAAAATGGTCATATTTAGCTCAGCTACAAGAACTGATTCTCACAGTAATTAAAAAAAAATATTAAAAAAAGGAGAAGGGTATGTGCTTAAATAATATTATATTAAGGAACTTTATTTATGTGAAGTTCATGAGGTACCAGCACAGAAAATTTAATCTGACAAAGAAAATACCACAAATGTTTGAATATGATGAGAGAGTTCTTGTAACAGATCCAGTCTGCAAAATATTTAGCTTGAATTTTTGAAGCCAAGAAAATGGCTGTTGCTGCATTATCCATCTAGCAACTTCTGTAGCTTATGGCAGAAACCATTTGGTTTAACAACGTAGAATATAAAGTTTTATTTCATTATGTTTTCCATATTGAAAATACTTAAATGAAAAAACTAAAGTATTTCTTAAAATGCTTATATAGCAGTCATGTAACGTGAAACATAATATTTTTGAAAAGCTATTTTAGTACTGGAAAATGAAACTTTTGTATTATTGAGACTGAAATAAATCTGAATTCTATCAGTATCTGGCCTAGTACCATGGAAGAGTGATCTGGGAACCATAATCATGACAAGGAATACTGCTTGTAAAGCAATAGTAAAAGAAAATTAGTTGTTGTATGCAAAACACAATCCTATTATCTTTCCCAGAATTTACTCTTCCAGATTGTCCTTCCCTTACTATTCCTCTAGTATGTCCTAACTTCTGGCACCTTATGCCAAATCATGTAATAGAAAATTTGTTATGTTCATAATGTTTGACTGCAAGAGAACAACTTGATTTCCATCAACCTATGAGAGAGCTGGAGAGGGACTCTTTGTCAGGAAGTGTAGTGCTAGGACAAGGGGTAATGGTTTTAAACTGGAAGAGGGGAGATTTATATTGGATATTAGGAAGAAATCCTTTACTGTGAGGGTGGTGAGGCACTGGAAGGAGTTGTCCATAGATGTGGTGGATGCCTCATCCCTGTGAGTGTTCAAGGCCAGGCTGCATAGTGCTTTGAGCAACCTGTTCTAGTGGGAGGTGTCCCTGCCCATGGCAGGGGGGTTGGGACTTAATGATCTTCAAGGTCCCTTCCAACTCTAACCATTCTACGATTCCTTCAGAAATGGAGGAAGATTGTAGAGAAGAAAGATTTTGAAAATAGTTTCTACCACAATTTAGTTCTAATGTATAAACTCTTCATATATTCTGTAGTATCTGAAATCTCAGATCTGGGTTCCATAAGAAAAAGTTTGGACTTTCACATGTGTTTGAATGAACTCAAGAAGTATATCTCTCTAATAAGACAAATTTCAATGTTTGCTAGATCAGTGTCTCCGCTGTGAAAATTACTTCTGCCTAGCATGTACAAGTTAGAAATGAAGACCACTAACTTTGAAATTTTTTTTCCTGAGGTTTTTGATATTTTTACCTTATGTGAAAAGCTCAAGATTCTGAATGAGACCATGACATAGCAAAGTCAAGTCGAAGATACCTCTAGTTCTTGAAAAGTGAAGGCAATGAACAGACACTCACTATTCACCACCTTTGTGCCATTCATGACTTTACAGATGTCATTATCATCAAAATAATATTTCTCTCTTCTTTTCACTTTTCTAGTCTAAAGATGCCTAGTTTCAAGTTCCTTTAGATTTTTCTGATGATGTCTCTGCTCTTCTCTGAATATTTCTCTATTTTATTACATCCTATTTGAAATAGATAGAAAAGAGCTGTACAAAGTATTAAAGATTGACATGCAGCATAAATTTGTAGTGGCATGTTTTTTCTTTGTTATCTGTTGTCTTTCCTAGAAAGTCCTAAAAGTCAGTTAATTTTTTGATTGCTAGAGAACACTAGACATATATTTTCAGAGAAACACATATTGTACTTTTGGGACTTTGACTCTCAGTAGTGGTACTCAGCTCAGAGCCCATCATTGTATAAGGTTGGGTTTTTTTTGTTTGTTTGTTTGTTTTTTTTTTTTTGTGGTTTTTTTTTTTTTTTTTTTTATTTTT
>VZRU01020231.1:2424-15542 GCA_013398155.1 Pedionomus torquatus | reverse complement strand
CCTGCTCTAGTGGGAGGTGTCCCTGCCCATGGCAGAGGGGTTGGAACTCGATGATCTTCAAGGTCTCTTCCAACTCTAACTGTTCTATGATTCTATGATTCTAAATACCTTTAAAAATCTACAAAAGCATCAGAGAAGTTGATGGAAGTTTAATTCTTATTTTAAAATAATTTAAAAAGTAATCTATTTTAAATATGGAAATTCTCTTTCTTATGAATGCCAGTATGCATTGCAAATCACTGTGATTTTGAACCCATCTCCGTATCATTTAGAGGGACACCGAAAATCCTTGTTAAGCATATTCTTTAGTACTTTACAGCAAGAAGTAAAATAAAACATTCTGATACTGTCCCAATATACTTTAAATCCTGAAGAAGCCATTATGATTCTATAGCAGAAGAAAAACTCATTTTCAAATATCATAGTATCATAGAATGTTTTGGGTTAGAAGTGACTTTTAAAGGTCATATAGTCCAACGTCTCCTGCAATGAGCAGGGACATCTTCAACTATATCAGGTTGCTCAAAGGCCTATCCAACCTGGCCTTGAATGTTTCTGGGAATTGAGCATCTAATTCCTTTCTGGGCAACTTGTTCCAGTGTTTCATTACCTGCGTATGTGTGGGAACAAGATGGAGTCAGATGGTGGCTTGTTAACAGTAAGGGGATCATTACAGTGGTAAAACCACCTAGAAATAGTGCAAAAAGTGGCTTAGGTGTAGAGTTGGAGGCCCATGCACCATCCAGCACAAACATGGATTTGCCTGTAATATATTTGTGAAATGATTGCATCTGGGAAAACATGGAAACAGCATATTTTGCTCTGGAAACATAAGATAATTTTGCAAGTATAAGTAATTTGGATGTGGATCTTTTAGACAAAGGTGTGATCTATTGTCAATTTCTAAAATTTAAAAATTCAGCACCATACTATTTGTAGAAATGGCTACCCTTTTTCAACGAGAGTGAAAGATGAGAAGCATAATTGTACCCGTGCATGGTCTAGGCCTTTCTGATTTTATTTGTCTGCCCCTGTTTGACAAAAAGAAGTAATTCTAACTGGGGAAAAAAGAATACATCAGGATTTTTTTTTCTCTTCTTACTGAAGATTTTAGAGGAGGTGTTTAAAAAGAAAAAATATTTTTTTTTTCACTTTGCTTCTTTATTACCATGAAGATATTGTCCTCTTCATTTTTTTCTAGGTCTAGTAAAATGTCACTGTGACTGTTTTTGCTAAAGATCTGAGGGTTAAATATGTGTTGCATTTAAAATCAGCTTATAAATCTTTTTCAAGAGGTGGAAAATAAATGACAACCTAGGGTTTACAACAGCTGCTGTGGTTGAATAAACCATGAACTGTATATTATCAGGTGAATATCTCTGCTGAGGCTTTAGGCACATCTCAAAGCTGTAGGATATTAAAAATAATTTGTTTTTTATTAACCATGGCATCCTACTGAATAAATTAAAAGTAACTTTTGATTGATGATGTGTAAGAGTTTTTGCTGTGCTTTAACATTCACCGTATATTTCTCTCAGACTGACAGGGTTAGTTTCTACCTGGTTATCACACATTTCAGGTTAATATTCAATATTTTTCCTATTAAAAATGAGAACCTCATTAGGGAGCACTGCTTCTGCTGGTTGTTTTTCTGTTGGGCTTTTTGTTTGTTTGGGTTTTTTTTGTTGATTTGTTTTTGCTTTTCACTGAAAATACAGACACTGGTTTATCTGTTGATTTTTCATATTTGTAATGCACAGATATTGGGGAGGCTTGTGCAAAAAGATTTGTTGAGTTGATGAGAACACAGGAGAATTACTGATGATATATTTTCCCTCCTTATTGCAGAATGTGGGAATGGTAATACAGAGAGTAGGGAAAGTGTTGTGTACCTTTTTTTTTTTTTTTTTTTTTTTTCTGGGGAAGGTAGACTTTCAATGCAAGGTGAAATAGTTATACAGGGCAAATAAGGTAAAGTGATGTAATGATTGGCTAGATCTTGACTATCTATCTGTAGATGGTTAATTATCTGTTGTTAAATATCCAAAGCAATACAAATTGGTTGGAGGGACACACACCAGAAATGAAAGAATGAAATATAAAAATTCATAGAAAGAATGGAAATGAATGCTTGCTATAAAGAATAGGTAGAGTTGCAGGTCTTTGGACTAACTGTCATTTCCCATCACCATAATCTTGATGTTTCTAATAGTATCTGATAATATATTATAGTATTAGGAAAATAAGGTTTCCAATAGTAATTTCCTATGCCCTGAAGTAATTGTTTAGTATTGAAAAATTTGCTTGAATATTTTACTTGGACTAGGGGAAAAGAAGGGTATGAGCAGCATTGTGGACACACCTATGTGAATCCCTTAAACAAACAACACCTAGGTTCTATCAAGAAGAGTGTGGTCACCCCCTCAGATAGATTTATTGCAGGTCTGATCACACACATTCACAACAAAGTAATTGAAAGCAGGACAGGGAATAGGAAGACCAGAGAAGCAAAAAGCCTGTCTAATTCCTGCTTGGTGGCTTGTTCCCTAGGCATAAGGGAACTATCTCAGACTGAGCCATTGACACAGTGACAGTTGTCCAATCTGTGGAGACACTTCCTCCCTCCACCTCTTGTTTTACTAGTTATTCTTTCCTGAATTTGATTTTAGGCTTAAGCCACCAAGGACATGACTAATCATGTAACCTCAGGCCAAGCTCTTGGGCTTTCTTTACACATAAAGCCAATTATCAATCGTCATCAGATTTCCTGTCACACCCTTGGTCTCCTATTTCAATTGTGTTACATCAAGTGTGAAATTAGTAACAATTATTTAACATTTGTCTCTTGCTGCTTTGTTTCCAGAGGATTTGGATTAACCCAGACAGTTAATGACAAATGTTAAAGTAAAAGCAAGAGAAAAAAAGAGATCTGGAATAGCAAGAATAGTAAGTTTTTAAACAGCTTTCCACAATGGTGGAAGAGCAAAAAAATGGGAAAGTTAGCAGCTTTAAATAGAAAATATATTATGTTATGGAATTCGCTACATGACATGCTGCCTACGAGTAAATAACTGAAGAGAGAATCCTGTAAATTCCTTTTAATTCTATATTTTGTATTTTTATGTAGTTTTAAGATTCTTCATGTAATAACTCATCAAGAATCCATCTCCTTATGGACACTCTCATGTCCTCCCCATGTGGATTCATGTGCAAATACTCTGGACCTATAGTTTATTTTCCTGTATACATAACTTACTAATATTTATGCAGCCTGGATGATAGTGCCTATTTGACAGATTGCCTATCCTGGAGCAAAATATGGAGGTTTTATGGAACTACAGCACTGAGTCTCATTCCAGCATCACACTTTATTCAGCTTTGACACTTCCTTGGATCTCTGTGGGTTTTCCTTCAGCAGAGTAATAGTTTATTTCATGGTTCCATGTAAATAGATCTCAAAACTCCTACTACTCCTGCTTTCTGTGGAACATGAACATTCTTTATCATATGCTGACCCATCATCTCTTTCCGAAAAGTCCTCATTTTATCTGTTGCCCCTCTTCTATTGTGTGATATTTGTTTGCAGATTTTCTTTTATTTAATTTAAAAAAAGTCTCACAACTATTTAAATATATATAGTTTTAAATTCAAGGAAAGATGTGTTTTCCATCTCCAGAGCCTTTTTTTTTTTTTTTTTTTTTTTGTGTGTGAAGAAGATGATACATAGGAAAACAAAAGCTAGAATTTGCTTTGAAAATATAAGATGTAAGGAAGGTAAAAACTCTTCTTAGATGTGAGATTATATAATAACTTCTAATTGGGAAAGACTGATGTTTTCTAATCAGAATCCCCAATACTTCTCAGATTTCTTTACAGTCTCATTGAAAGCACATGAATTTATGAACCTCATCTAACAAGAGAAATAACAGGAAACATTTGGTGCCTAAAACAGGAAAACTTTTGCAGATTATAAAGTATTTAACTTCCTCAGTATTGGCTCAATTAAGTTTTTCAGCAATTTCCCCTACTGAGTAGCAGAGAAGCAACAGATTGTTATTCGTGGGGGGTGCCAGTGACACCACTGATTATGTTTATCCTTATCCTTTTCCTGACTGGAATTGTCAAAAGTAATACTGAAGGATTAGTGCAGACTTGGGGTATTTAACAAGCTTTGTAGAGAAGTAAACAAAGAGGAAATCAAGAATATGCATGTCTCCAGTCACAGTTAATCCCCTAGGTTTTAAGTCCTGATGAAGTTGCTCATCAGTTTAAGTGCAAATGATTTGTGGAAATCCAGGCACGGAAAACAATGATTCTTTTGCTAGATATACTGACTGGAGGAACTCCTTGCTGTAAACTTTCCAACTTAATAAAACCCTCGTAGAAAATTATTTGAAATATTGGGAAAGTAATACAAGGATAATTTTATTTGCCAAACAAACAATGGTTTGTGAAATATCTAGAACTTGCTGGAAAAAAGGTTCCTCTATTACAGAATGTAATAGACAATTTACTTTTACATTGATTTCCAAATGTACCCAGAGAGTTTCTGAAAGGGGGATATTCTTACTACCAAATCATGCACAGTCCTATTGGTTTGTATCCTATTTTCAGCACCCTTTCATAATGGGAAAATCCAGCATAAAAAGAGTTATGAAGAATAGCCTTTGGATAAACTGTCCTGTGAAAATGCCCATCTCTCTACACTGATTTGTCCCAATTAGTGGATTGAAATTAGGAGAATTAAATCAGAAAATATTTTTTTTAAATGGTCAGCAATACTTTACCTGGAGATGTATAAGCAGAGTATCACGTTGGCTCCTTAGAGACTTAGAGGTCAAATGTCCCTTCTGTCAAGGTAAAATGAGAAACTTTCATCTGTTCTTGTTCATTTCCTGCTTTTGAGTTCAACCTGGTACATTTTAAATTCAAGCTTAAACTTTATGACCATTAGAGAATAAAGAGCTTATCACAAAAGGATACATACAGTACAACTATTTCATTTTATCCCTTCTACAATGAGATTTTCAATTCCATTCCCAGACTCTTAAATTAGTGATACCTCAAATTCATCGTTATAAACTGGAAATAGGACCACAGATTAAACTGAAGGGCAGAAGGGCATGGCTGTCATAACACACATGAGTGCATTTGCATTTGTATCAGCATACTGTTAAACAACATAAGGGCAGTAAACCATTACTACAATGGCACTCCTCTCTAATGAAGAGATTCTATTCACTGTAATATACCCTTGGTTATTTTTAATACAAACCATTAGTCATATTTTTATGTTCTAATGAACACCCCACTAGTCAAGACATAAATAGTACTTTGTTTCACCTGTTCAGTAAATGTATTGTGTTCATTAAATGTACTGTGTATTTCACCTGTTCAGTAAATGTATTTTGAACACATTCATAGAAATCAGCATCTGTTTTCAAACAAATCCCTAAGAGAACAAAGAGATGAAAAGATTGAATAGCTTATTTGTGGAAATAATATTATTTGTGCTGCTGTAGCTTTTTTTTTCATTATTTTTTTAATAACTAATTTTAAATGGTTTAAAGAATTATCATGTAAATATTAATAAAATGCTAACACTGTAATTTATCATTGAATACACAACAACTACTTTTACTTTTCAAATTAATATGAATAATGCATCATAATCTGTAATATAGTACTCGACATTTAAATTTATTTTAGTTATTAATATGGTCTCAGAAGTGTTCTTTGATTCTGGGGCCACCTGACATGATGTATCCCAATACCCATTCAGCTCATGTATATACATCATGCTTACATTTTTTTTCTCTTCCCATATAGGGGAGGGCACTCAAATTGCCTATTAGGATTAGTTCTAACATATAACCCTAAATCTTCCCACATATTAATCTGCAGAATGCTAGTCTGCATGGGCTAATATTAATCTATGGCCTATGTTAATAGTCAAAATTGTGGACAATTTCATGCCACTGATAAAGTTCATGTTTGAGTCCTTTTTATTTTACTGTTGCATACTTAGCCTTCCTGAGAAGCATCACAAAAATCAGTAAAAAAAATGTTGTCCTTCTAGAAGGGGGAGAGAAAAATATGATAAATCTTAAGTATGAGAAGGTTGTACAGTATCCCACAGTAAGGAGAGAGCCAATACAATTTCTAGAGTGATAGAAAGTAATATTATTAAATTTATGGAGTATTTCAGTCATAGACCTTCCCTACGCTTGGGATATGAACAGTATAGCCTCTAGTACCTGAGTTTCAACAATATTCATAGAAGTATGAAAAATAATATGCCTATGTTATGTTAATTGCATTTTGAATAATCAGGAAAAAAAAAAAAAAAAGGGAAAAAAAAACGATCCCAAAGCAACTCATGTTACATAGAGGTATACTTAATGATTGATATAAAAATGATTTTGTGTCAAACACAACCTCTAGGTGCAGAAAGTAGCACAAATACATCAGACATATGCTTTCAGACTATCTCGTGCTGTCTAGTTACCAAATTGCTTTATCCTGTACTTAAACAATTGAAAATGCTTTCCTTTTAACATTGCTAAAACAGAACTTTGTGTCCTGATGTATTCTGATGCTGTATACTATATTAAGATTTTGATCCTTTCTTTGATGATGACTAATGTGGCAACATTCACCCTTTCACATAATGAGGCTTTAAGATGGAGAAGAGCGAAAGGAGGGGCTAATTCACAGTAGCAAAGCTACTCCCAATAGATGAGTGATAAAGTGTTTTGACAGAAAAGTTCAAAAGTCACACTGAAGTAATTTTTCATTGCATCTTTTATGCTCTATAACCTATCAAAAAAAAAAAAAAGCTATAAATCTTTAAGCCCATATATGATAAATTGCCTTCAAGATATACACTTCATCAGTGAAACCAAATAAACTTTGAACTGTTAATACATTTCTAGATTAAGTAATACAAGCCTTCAGGAAATGTGCAGACCAACTAACTTAAAACTAAACAGAAAGAAAAATTTAAAGACAATGATTATGTCTGGAACTCTGACATTATAATGCATTGTGCCTTCCCAGTGCAGTATCCATTGCTTTTTATCCTAAATTTGAAGAAGGGTTTTTTCCTGTTTAGAAACCAAAGTTAAGCTGAGCCCCACAGCAAAAACTCATTTCAAGAGTAACATAAAAGCAGAGAGATGACAGAGAGAGAATCAGATGAAAATATTTCAGATTAAAAAGTAGACCCAAATGAGATGCTACTTAAAAATGGTTGTTTTGAATGCTGTTCCAAATGCTTAAGATCTCTAAGGAATCCACATCAAGCTGACAGAGATGGTATGGACCCACAAGGAGACCCCACACCCTTCCAGAGTAGCAGCTAGCTAGGCAGCCAAGTGTGTGAAAACCTTTGCACAGCTTGACCAAAATTCTCTGGTTAGATGATGGAACCACTCTGGTAGAATCCTTAGGGCCCAGTGTCATGATGGAGACAAAAAACCTTCACTGTGCCAGAGGAACCTCTGCAAAGCAGAGTTCTCAGAGAAGCAAAATGCCTATTGAAACTCCAACAAGGGAAGCAGTAGTTACGCTGCTCCTAAAGACTTATAACAGACTTTGAAGACTGAAGGAGGGGCCTGGGCTCTGTCTTTGGAACTGTTTGTGTCCCAAGGGGTAAGCTACAAGTAATTTTGGTAACAAAAGCATAGAAATAAACCTGGTGACATTCTTTATGTTGTCTCTCACTTTCATGCATGCAAGTGTTGATCAGGGCTTTCTGATTATTAATATCAGATATATAATAATTAAAAAGTTAATGTAGTGCTTTTGTAGGTTGGTGGATTGACAATATTAATGGCTGTAGTGGGGGAAAAAAGAGAGGAAATAGCACTGCACGTTACTTAACAAAGGGATATCTCAGTGCTAAAAATGGCTGCAGGGATATGCCTAATCCCTCTGATGAAACTGATGACAGTTTTACTTGTTGTGTAGCAAAAGGAATTGAATTTCAGCTACTGGTTTGCTTCACACAGATCACTGAACAACAAGGTGGCCATTTGAAAACAAATGATTCTATATTCCAGGACCAGTCCCTTGAGCTAACTGAGCTTTTGTGTTTGAATGAAGACAGGAAACCAGGGAGTGGAAAGAAAGGTTTAAAAGGATGTGAAGGGCATAGCTTGGATGCCCATAATATTGCAGAATGGTGTCCCAGGTGTGGCTGTAAAACCTGCATCTGTGCTGGAGAAGTAACGAGTGACTGCTTCAAATAAGCTGTGAAGCTATGTGTTTAAATGAAAAATAACAACTTAATCTTTGTATCAAGCTAGTTACAACACATACTCAAGAGTGCTAGAGCCCATACAGTAACTAGGACAGAATTGGATTTATAAACAAAAGAGCAAGAAAACAAGCAAAACCCTCAAAAAACTAAATAAAGATTTTGTGTTACGTTTATGTTTTTCAAGGTTCGGCTAAGGATAATTTTATATCCCACTTATTGCAGACCAGTTGGAGTCAGCTACATTCAACTCCTTGCCAAGTCTCTGACTTTGTCCCTTATGCCATAATTTTCAGGACTAGTATAAGAGCAGCTACATCATCTACAAATTCATAGGCACAGGGATTTCTCCTGTGCCTTATTGTGTGATCATTATGGTTATCTTGAATGAATGAAGTGACAGAAGCCAAAGAAGATCCCCATTCTGTAGTCTTCCCTTCGGGTTTGACCATTTTGAGAAAGACTATAAATAAATTTCCTTCCCTTAGATGCCTGCTAACATTATTTTTAGATCACAGTTTTGTCCTTTCAGAATTGATATGCTTGTATTCAGAAGACACTACTATCCCATCCTTTCACGGAAATCTACTCTCATTCTTCTTCTCATCTAACACTTTCAAAAGACGTCTGTGCAGAGTTTCTATGTCAGTGATTAAGGGCACGTGCCATATGCAGTCTAACACTGAGCAAGGTTAAATTCAGAAGTAAAACAGTTACTGAAAACGGTAACTCTCTTAGACTCTATAGAGGGCATTTTACTTGTGTTGATTCTCATTATCAGTTCCCAGTGGAATACAATTATTTTGATAACCTGTCCAAGAAAAGCAGTCTAAGGCATATAGAATTCTCTGTCCTGACACTTATTGTATACTTACAGTATACTAATATATACATGTAATTATATAAGTGCAAAAGTCCGTTTATGACAGCTACGGAATAGTAGTTTGACAACGAAATGTTTGGCTGCAAATACTTTTTATTGGTATTTGCATGTACGTAACTAGATTCATTAGCCTATAATGATGTAAAATACTTGTTTTCTATTTTAAGAATATTTAAGGAATAATTAAAACAGCATACTCTGCATGAACTATAAACAGAAAGTTACTAATGCTATATATTTTTAAAAATAATAATAGTAAAAAAATCAGCCCTAATATTAGTTATTTCAAAAGTAGCATCTGTAGCAAACTAGCTGTTTTAGCAACTAAAAACTTCTTAATAATGTGCTGTGCCACAAGATTTTTTTCTATTGGTGGCCTGAAAATTACTTTCAGGTGTAGAGCGTAGAGCTGTACTAATATTAACAATCATAGCTCCTTAAACTTCTTAAATGGTTTAAGTAGTTTAGTTGTTAAAACTGAAACAATTATATCTGGTAAATATAGATAGAAACCCCTGATTTTCTTTATAAATCTTTTGCAGAATCTTTTTATGAAGGAATTTCACAACTGTTATGATGGATACTTTTTTTTCCCCTTTCATCTGATCTTGCTCTTAGGAAAATAGAACTGTCAAGAACAAAGTTAAAAGAGAAAGACATTCAGCAAAGACATATTGATGTAAATCTCCCTTTTGAAAAGGACAGCAACCATTTCTGAGCATGTTGTCACCTGGCAGCTAAAATGTGCATAACAATATCAATCACACAAAACTGATACGCAGGTTATTGATATTTAGGTTAGTTTCCTACAAGAGTTCCATGCCAAAAAATTTTAGTGTTAGTTGTTTGGGTAGCCTAAGGTCTGGGAGGTCTAAGTCTCTGTTTCCCTCTTGGCAATGTTTTTATCCTTTTTTCAAGATTCATCTAACATAACATGCATTCAGGGGAGTGCTGTTGGGAACTCCAGGTCACAATTCTGGGATGTGTCTTCAGGCACTCTAAAATTCAGGGGGGAAATTCAACTTTTCCCACATTGTGGATCAATGTGCTACCATGAGACTATTTTTCTAAAACACAGCACATAAAGTAGGTGTCTGCTTTTCTAGACATGAATTTCAGTTCTCTTCAAGAGGCAGATGTGCTATCTCCTCAGAACAAGCAGGTCTGATCATGCCCAAGAGACACAATTAGCTTTTAGCTAAAGAGGGAGAATTAACAGGGTTAGCTAACCTGGAAAAGCAGGCAGATTGAATAGCTGTTTGGCACTAAGTGAACTTTAGACAGACATGCCCTGACTGAACTTTTCTTTATCTCTACAGAATCACATATACATCAAAGGACTTGAGAGCTTTTAGAAATGGGAGGATTTGGAGACTGGGACACATTTTGTGAGATAGTAGAAAAGCTGCTTTACTCTGTCACCCTCCTGTTCCAGAATAATAGCTGAATACTTCTTATCAGTTATGTGCTAATATTAGTAATGGAGATACAAAACCTTCCTAAGGCCTCTTCCATTTGCTTTGAAAGTGGAAATAAAATTTCACCACAATTTCATTCTCTCTTCTAATTCTGTTTTCATTAGTCATGTGTTGTAATAGTACTTATCATGATGAACTAATTTGATTTAATGCATATATATATAATAGACTTTTAACTTTATTTCATATTAAATGAAATTAATTAAATCTTAAATATAATTTCAATATAATATAGCTGTTTTCTGAAAACCTGTTTGTAAAAAGCAGCAAAGAAGTCATTAGCAGAACATAGGAGAAGATAGGGGTACTAAGCTATGCCTTTGTTTATAAAAGATTTACATATGTTGAGTTTTATTCTTTGTCAGCTGGTTCAGTAACTTCCTGCAGTAGTTCATGCTGTGTAGAACCTTGTGGAAATCAGTCACGGAGGCTTGCAAAATCAAATTGGACTGGTGATAAACTCAAACGAAACAAAAAAACCCACAAACCTCCCCTCCCAAAGTTGCTTAGCAGAAAACTAACTAAAAATGAGATTAATCAAAAACGTTTAACACTCTGAAAATATTAGTAAAATATAGGTTCAGTTTGTTTGAGGAACTAATGCTCCACAATCGACTCAAGGATTCCTAAGCTTTAGAAATGAGGATCCAGAATGTGTACCGTCACTCCCTTGCAAGGTGAGGGCTCTCAACATTGAGGAGTTTCCATGAGTAGCATCCTAACCCAAGGAAAGAGAATCCCCAACTGCAGACCTCCTGCTCCAGGGAGGACCAAATCAATTTGTCCTCCTGTGGGGCTCCATTCATAACAAAGTCAAATCTGATCTGTGATAATATAAGGTCATGTCAGCTCACATTGGCCGAGGGCCAATCCCTTCATTATCCAGTACAAAAAGTAAAGATGCAGCAGTCCTAAAACCCTTGGCCGCTAATCAGGTTGGGTTCACCTGGCACAAAACTTTTGCTGGATCCAGACCTTCTACACTACAGACAGAATACAGGCTAAGGGAAAATATACAAAATATTTAGATTAATTACCGCAACAGTTTCAAACATAAAGTTCAGCCTTGTCTGCATATACCAGAGGTACGTTACCATGTTTTGGGCAGGAAATTTGTACAATCTAATGATTAAAGAGATTGGGCATTTTATAGCCAGTTCTGCTAATGGTTAGCTCTGAAGCACTAAACAAATTTCATAACTACTCTCAGAATCTTTTTTGTCTTTTGAAAACAGGAATATAACCAAAAGGTTTACTTAATATTTTTAAGTACTTACAAATTCTAAAAAGCAAACTATAATCATGGCAATATTTTGCTAGCAGAAGAATTACTGTTATGGTCTCTTTCCACGACTTCAATAAGTAAATGGAGTTTATTTCTCGTTTTGAATTGTATGTATTACATCATTGACATATAATTTATTATCATTTTCAGATCTTGATGTGCAACTCAAGCATTCTGAAGGACTGAACAAATAAAGTCCTAAATATTTTATTCTTAAAAGTCAAAACAATGCACAACTATTTTTTGGTAATATGCAAATATGTTAGAAACTGTTGATTCACACACTAGAACCAGCGGTATGCATCAGAAAACATACTTCAGAAAAGTATGAGGGAACATAGTATTAATTTCATATTATTACAGAATCAAATGCAAGGGAGAAATTAGAGTAGGATAATTTGCATTTTGAAGTGAAAATGAACTTTATAGACTTTTTTTCCTATTAGCTTTGAGAAAAGAAAGTGTCTACATCTGTACCACACTTGCAAATCTTTAAATCAGCTAACAAGAAACATTGTTTTAACCAGTAAAACAATCTGTTAATTTGTCAGATAATTAAGTATGGATATTCTGTAACAGCTCAAAATTATAAGCATGTTTAATGAAATTTGAATGGCATGTATTTTGAAACTCCAGATATGTTATTAATAAACTGAGTAATTTAGGACTAATTTACATAGTAAGTGAATATAATTAAAATAAAATCTTTATTAAAGAGTTGCAGGATATCTTTAATTTCTGAAGCATTTTAAGGAAGCAACCACACCAGATCATTTCAAGAATAACTCTAAGAATTGCCAGTAATACATATGAACATCACTTACATGAAACTTTATAGTGCACGTCAAACTATGTTAAATAATAATAATGACAATATTATTAATAATATTAATAATAATATTAATGAAAGTATTTTGATAACCTATGCCCATAATTTCTGCTTTCCAGACATGTTCCCAAATTTTGATTCAGTACTTGAGATTTATTTAACTATATCACAGAATCACCTAGGTTGGAAGGGACCTCTTAAGATCATCTAGACCAACCAATGGAGAGGGAAAGAGAAAAACGATAAAAAAAAACAACCAAAAAGAATTCCAAACTGAAAAACATGCACACAAAAAACCCAACAACCATAACCCCACCCCACCCAACACTAAGCCATATCCCTGAGCACCAAGTCAACTTCTCTCTTGAATGCCTCCAGGGATG
>VZRU01020230.1:673163-735126 GCA_013398155.1 Pedionomus torquatus | reverse complement strand
CCGGCGGCGCCTGCGCTCGGCCGCGGGCTGGGCCGCTCCCTGTGTCAGAGGTCTTACACCGAGTCCTCCGGGAGGGCAGCTGGCTGCCCGGCTGGCGAGGGGCATGGGGGAGGGCCCTGAGCTGAGGGGGCAGAGAAGAGAGCGGGGCTCGCCGGCCAGGCGGGTCCTTGGGTGCCCGAGGGCGTCCTCGGTTGGGGAAAAGGGGGCCCGGCGTGCGAAATGGCAGCTGGGGGGACTCCGACGAGTGTGTGGGGAGGCTCCACGTCTCCCCAGGGCCGGTAAGAAGCCGTGCAGAAAACCGGTGGTACCGCCTGTCGTGCGGACCGGAGAAAATGTGGCCCGGCGCAGCAGCGGGCTGAGTTTCCTTGATCGTGGGCCCCTCATCGCTCCTCTGCCGCAGGAGGAAGGGAGAAGGCTTTTTATTTTGGCTATAGGCTCAAGATAAGAGCCTGCGCGAAAGGGGAAGGCTAAGCCTCTGTCCTGCAGCGATAGGCAAATGACACGTGTCAAGCAAGAGTGATACTCTTCAAGGGACAGAGGCTTTGAGTGATCGCCTGAAATGTTGGAAACGATTATTTGTTAGAGTAGTATTAGCGGAAACTTTATTTCATGAGCTAGTACGCCGACATACTCGGGCAGCTTTTCTGGTACTTTTGCTATTCTAATAAATTACTCAAATCTTTCCTGTTTTTCATCAAATGTCAGTGGCTTGTTGCATCTCCCTGTTCCATTGTGTATTCTTATGGGAAGCTTTGTGAGGGAAGGACTTAAATTTTCTAGATTTTAGCAAAAAGAGGTGATGATCTTTAAATCGTATTCTTGAGCAGAATTGTGAAACAAATACCAATAGTGAATTTTAGAAACGATTTTTTTCTGCGTACAATTGTACAGATAAGTACAGGATGTATGTAGGACAAAGGTAAACTTTACCTCTTGTTTCCTTTCTTAAATTCCTGGGGTTTAAAGGAGTGTGTTAAGTCTTCTAACAGACTCTCTAGAGACTTAAAATAAATGGTGGAGCATAGTAGTTATTATGCTTAAGTATTTGCTTTTAAAGAAAAATCTCCAAAAACATAAGACCAAGAAAGGATGATAGTAGCTAATATACTTATATATTTTATTTTGAAAGCAAACAAACATAGAGATAAAGGAGACTGGCAGGAGAAGCCTTGTGGCATTAGTGTAGTTAACTGCAACAGACAAGGTGATTAATAAAAGCAGCTAGCTGAGTCTGTTTTCTTCAGTTATATGTATTAATAGTATCCCTGTTGGCATTAAAGTTGTATTCAGAATATACGTATGACTCATTGGACTAGGATTTTGAATGCACTTTTCTCTGTAGGGAGGGAAGTGTGGGTAAAGGAAGATGAATACATGTCGTTATAGGTATGAGTGTCTTAAACGTACAGTGTGAAATCTATGAACTTTGTACATTGCAAGTTCACTTTTCTCAGCAAGTTTTCTCAAGTTCTTTATTGTGCCCCCATTCCTCAAATTGAGGAAGAAAACAGATTAACTATTTCTGTTAAGCATATCTGGTTTTATATATTGTAATGGAAGTGTATCTTAAGCTTTCCCAATATTTTTCAGTAAATCCTCACTTTTATTTCAGTGATGGGAAGTTTAACAAATCTTATGCTACAGCATTCACAGTAAGTCTTTCTGCGGTTCATTAACAGTCTCATTGCAGACCGTACTTTGAATTATGGGTAAACAGAATTCTCTAGGTCTCTGGGTTTTCAAAGCCTTCTAAATATTCCTATTATGCTTTTATCAGCAGTTGGAGACAAAGCAGGTCATTTGGAGTTTCAGTCTTGGTCTTTAGGGTTGATAAATGACTACAGTTCAAGATTTTTGTCTCTTCCCAAGAGGTTGAATATAGCTCGTATATAGCCCTTGCTTGTATAGCTCACAGTCTTTTGCTGTTCCAAAGACTAAACCGGATTGTGAACCAATGTCTGCTGAAGATGAGTACAAAACTGTATTTTTCTTTTGCATACCAGCCTAAAAGAGCAAGAAGAAATGTAATGCTGTTTGCTTTAGGCTGGTCTGGGGAATGACTAATGGTCTAAAGGACTGGATGGGAAAAGGATTTTCGTTCTTGTCTGCAAGTGTACGTGATGCTGTGGTAGATATGGTAGAAGGAGATATCTGTAACATTAACAGCCTCTAAGAATGGAAAGATAGATATTAGATTGTTTGTATGTATATGTATGTGTGTGTATGCTAACAGGTGGTTGGAGTGCTGCTTTTAAAGTGTATTGTGTCGATTTTTTTCATAAGCACTTGTACAGAGTAATAGCATGTTTCATGGATACAAAACACTGGTAGTTCCACCGCTGCACTTAAGAGTATCTTTTAGTCGTCTCTTACAAAAAAAAATTTTTTTTTGAACATTGCATAAGTTCAGCTGCATCTCTAATGTACAGGTAATCAGAGCCTTGTTATTTTGTCTCGCTCGTAACTTCAACATAATGTTCTTTTGCATTTGGAACAGATGTATTAAAACTGTTGCCAAGAACTCAGTGTCGGGATTTCTTTTTATATTGAGCTTTTTTCCCCAAGTTATAGAGGCATTTAGTAAATGTGTTCTTGCATCGCTACCAGTTCCTATTGCTTTCCCATCTGTTTCTGTAATTGTGACCAATAATTCCTTATGGTGGGGGCAATATAAATGCCTGTTCACTAGGTCTGGGGTTCAGTGTGAACTGGTCCATCCATGTTCCTTTTCCTTCCAGTCCTCAGTTCCTCTTCTCTCTTCATCTGAAACAGAAGCTATTCAATTTAGTCTTCTTTTATATCCAGTAAAACGGAGGCATCGAGTAATATACAGGACATAGCTGCACCTTTGTAGTAAATGTTAAGCATGTTCTTTGGAAATTGCTTTGTTATTAGGTGTCGATTTTTCCCTTAACAGTCTAGTAAAACAGTAACCCTGATGAGAGAGGGGGAATAGTAAAAGTTGGATAATAATGGAAATAAGTGGAAAATCGTGCTCTTAGAAGGGAAAATGCTTCTATGGCTTTCAGTGTTTCTGAAAGGAAAAGTAGACTTGAAACTCTATTGGACAAATCTACCTCAAATAGAAAATAAAAAAGTGTTGTAGTCAACACAGTTGATAAGAAAATTAGATGCATAGATTTATTTACTGGTAATGTAAGTGAACTTTACTAAGACTTTTCTTGAAAATCGAGATGCGTCAGAACTTAGTGAGTGTTGCCCAGAATCAGTTAGAATACAACAAGTATGTTCTGCTATGAAATTTTGTAAGTATGTGTGCTACTAATTAAATAAATGCTCTGCAGGTATTTTCTCAACATGTTCCAGCATGAACTATTCAAAGTACACCTGTCAGAATAAATACATATATGCTTTGTACTTGCTGCCATGAAATCAAAGAACGTAGTGCGAGTTTGCTCTCGGTTAACTAATGTGAGTCTTTTCATCCCTGCACTAATGAATCCGTTTTAATCTTCTGCACTGAACAAATAAAATATTCTTGATGGATATCGCTCTAACTTCTTCATTAGAAGAGCAGGAATCTGATGAAGATATTTTGCAATTCTGTTCAGTAAAGGAGTGCTCTTCTTATCACTGCTGATGGCATCATTGCTCTTTGATTCCTATTTATTAAGAGATTGTACAAGTGGTTACAGCTTGTATATTTTACCAATTTTTCCTGCTTTCCTTCTGGTGCACTCCAAAAGGGATGATTATGGCAAATGGAGGCTGAGCAGATACTCTGGAAATGAAATTTAGGAACCAAACAGAAAATCCACACACAGTTACACCAAGTCATGTATTCCTTGCAAACAGACACTTGCTGAATGATATTCAGGTAGTAATTCAGTTTGGTGAATGAGGCCACTGGGCTTCTCAGTCACAGTTTAGTTCCCTGTGCTATGTACATCTGGGTATTTAGTAGTGGTCTAAGAAAGGTGATCAGGATAATAATCTAATAGCTGCTTGAGAAAATCGGACAAAAAGTTTTTTCCTAGAAGGTACCAGCTACCTCTTGGGTAGCACTTGGTACTGGAACCTCAGTCTTCAAATGCTCCTAGCTGAAGTTATTACTCAGTACACTAATCTGACAGCTAAATAATGTATCACTTCATGTTACTTTTTTTTTTTTTTCCCTGTGGGTAATAAATTTTGAACTTCACCACAAACAAGAAATGCAATTTTCTCTGGTGTAATTCTTGGTGTTTGTTGTTTGTGGTTTGTTTTTGTTTTTTTTTTTTTGTGTGTGTGTGTTTTTTGTTTGTTTGTTTGTTTTTGGTTGTGTTTGGTTTTTTGTGCAGCTGCACAGTGTTTCTAAAACTAATAATGAACTTTTTCTTAAGATGTGAAGTAGTTTTCTGGAGGCAGACAATGCTTAAAAGGTCTGTTTATGTTCTATACTGTCTTTCTTGAGCTCAGGATTTCAGCATACAACAAAAAAGGTTTCTGGTGCTTTGTTGCCGTTTTTAAACAGGTAAATTCCACTGACTCTGTTTTCTGTTGGTTTTAAAACCTAAGTACCTGTGTACGTTTAGATCAATGTGGCCTTGTGTCATAGTTTTTAAATATGAATTGTCCTACGACACAAATACTAATGAAAAACATTACTATCCAACATTCTTTTTCTGATATAATATATTGATATTAATATAAGGTTTAAACTTGCAGATACTTGCTGAAAGAGACATGTAAATTAACTTTATGTTACCTTTGACTTACATGTTTTAGTTCTGTCATAATTAAACTTGGGCAGGGGAGAAGGTATTATTTGAAACCTTTTCCCAAGTATATTACAATTGATACAGTAATGCATTAAAATATGTACACATGTTCATATATCCAGTTACAGCTTCACTCTTTGTTGTATATGAAAACGTATCGGGGTTTATGTAAGAAACTAAATGTGGAAGTTATGTCTCTAGGAAATTGAGTGATTGAGTTACATATACATATTCAGATTTTTCATTAAATTTGAAAAAAAGTGTTTCATTCCTGTTGTCAACATTTAAAGCTGATATTTTACTTGTATCCCTTTGAGAATTAATACAGTATACCTTTGGGTAAGCTGCCTATTTAGGTTTGTGTTGGGTTGTTGTGTTTGGGTTTTTTTTGTCTTGGACAAAATACTCTCGAAGCAGTGCCACTAGTAACTAAAGAACTGCTAACTGAAAATACTAGTCAACTTCTTTTGTAAACGGCTGAAATGGTAACCAACTTGATTACAGTTTCAGCCACTGTGAAATGTGTGGTGTTTCCTTTGTTTTTGCAATGTTTGGCATGCAGTCAGTTTGCAAGGAACAAATGGTCTTGCATAGCATTGGCAGCTGAAATAATTTCTAAAAAGGACGTTGGTCACGGCCTGAAAAATTAAGGGGTGAAAATCACATAATTCAATTTAATCTTTGAGATTGTGACCAGAAGGATACTTTTTTTTTTTTAGATTGGCAGTTCTGTGAATATCTTAGAGTTGGTTATCATGCTGCATTTCAGGTGTGTCTTCTCAAAAATCAGATGCGGTGAAGGCCTTCCAAGTAACTTCATTATGTATTAATTCCATGGGATTGGTGAATACTCTAATTTTAAGCTGTATGAGAAATATACTTGATATTTACAGTGAAAACTTTCATAGTATAATGTGTGAAAACAGATGTAAGTAGCATTTTTTGAAGAATTCTGGCAACTACAGAAGATAAAGGAGTGGAAGGCCAGTGTGTTTACTGATTTGTATGGGTATTGTGTTGAGATCAGTAACACTGACTGAAGGGAAAGAAAAAAACGTAGCAAATATAACAACTTAAATTAGTACCTGTTTTTTGTAAAGAAAATATTTCATCATACAAAAAATCATCTAGGTCCTTCCTCATGTATAGGTTGTCATGTATATACCTTCTATGGAGATGTGCTTCAAAGTTCCATGTACTCATTTCTCACAAAAGGCCCTGTATAGGGGCTGGGAGTGCCCACAGCGGGGGGGGTCGTGGAAAGGAACGTAGAGGAAGAAAGGCCTCTGGTCCTGGAGCCCGCTGTGGTAGTGGCAACAGTTTATTCCCAGGCTTCATGGGTGCTTACATTCTTAACTTATCCTTCCTTTTCTGCAGTATTGCTACAGAACTGAATCACTGCTGATCCACCTTGCTATTCAGCTTCTCTTTATCTTTCTCCAGCAGCAGGTGGACAGTTTATAACTAGAGAATTAGCAAAGAGTTAAAAATTAGCCCTCCATTCATATATTTTAACCTCTAAACTGTATACAAATTTAATTTTTTAGCATACCCGTCTGGTGATTTTTGTAGTGAAGTAAGCTTTCATGTAAAATTGTCCAAAAAGAGAAAACTCTTACTAGTTTTGCTCAGACTCTGATATGTTATACTAAGATTACATTTGTAACAATTCAGCAGAAAGTCTTTTAGAGTATTACCAGTATAGGAATATGTTTGAATAAAGTTCATAGTAGTTTTGTACTTAAAGGAATGAAAGGCAAATGTGAAAGCAGATCCGCAGCTTTTGTGGCTCTGTAGGAAACAAATTATATGTTTATAGGTAAAAGTTCAATAAGTATCTCATGATGTTCTTGTATCTCTTTTTCTCAAATACTTTTTTTTTTTTTTTAAATGAAAAACAAGGAGCATGGTGTTTAAGAAGGTTAGGTTAACAGATGCAAACAGAAGGAAACCATATAAAGATGAGGCTGTTTCAGATATAAAGTTTGTACTGTAATGAATACATAGAGGCTGGCAGATAGTTTGCAAACATATAGAACTTCATTTACATTTAATACTCCCAATTATTTTAGTCTGGTTACAAAAACCTCTGAAAATCATATTTTCTTTCATCTTATAACCCTGAATTATTCAATCAGTTGAAATTACAACCTTTCAGAATAAGAGAGTGAAATACTCTTAATTGTCCGGTAGTTACGAGAAAAGTATTTAGATTTTGAAACTTTGTCTGTTACCACTGCAAAAGTGTTTTTTGTTACCCCTTAATTTCCTTAATTTAGTAACAGGAAACTTTTTTAGAGTTCTTGTGTGATCTGTAGGTGTGACCAGGAAATATTTGTACTCTTTCGTTATTGACAGTGGCTAGTTTAATTAATTACTTCCCTTAAAAATAAATAAAAATCTTGAATCACCTTAATTTACCGTATTTAAAAGACCCTTAGGAGCTAAGGGTAAGAAGACTGTTTCTTCCAGATATTCTTAGGTAAGACATAATCAAAGTATTTTAAAATATAGAACTTAGATGGAAAATAGCTTCTGTAAAACTGAAAATTAAATGTTTTGATCTGTAGTTCAGTTGTCCCCAGATATGTTCCCTCTTGCCATATCTTTTTCTGTAGTCTTTTAAACACCCTGGATATGGGTACATTTGGTATTTCTGGCCCCATATCAATTTCTGATTGTCATTTGTATTATTTTATAAATATTTTTTACAAATGACCCAATGATCCACAATAGCAGGAATAAACTCTCAAAAGTAAATGCTAACCTCAGAACATACTTATTTCTGAGGCATAGTGTTATTTTTTGGACAAGTTTAGAAAGTGGGAAGTATTAGACTTTAAAGTATGTATGTATTATTAAAATAGTTCTTCCATACTCATTTGACAGGACTGACAGTTAACTAACAGCTGGCATGCAACTCTGTGTCAGTGAGGCAGCAAGCACTTTTGTCAATTTTTTTTTAATTAAAATTTTGTTACTAGAGAAGCATTTCTGAGGAGATGGTCTTTGAACGCAACAAATGAATCCATGATCTATGTGAGGCAGAGAAGAGAGTGAAACATGTACCTCTTTCTCCAAAAAGATCAAGATCATGGAGGCCCTGCTATAGAATTCTATTTTGTACCTCTTTTCGTTTCTGCATTGGGTCGTCCACTATTGGGAAGCATTCTTATGGTTTACACAGCCAGGGCCGTTAGTCTCACTATGGCCTCAGCCTTCCTTGATAGCAGTTATGCTGTATCTTCAGCTGCCTGGAAAAATGCATGAGGTGAATGTAAAAGCAGTAGGATTGCTGCGGTAATGACAATTTCTGATTTTCTAGGCCGTTCAAGATAGAAGGGGGAGTCACTGTTCTTATCCTGTGAGCATCACTGACATTTACAGAGACTCATACCTAAGGATAGAGGGTGTCATTTTAATGTTTCAGGATACCAAAGAAAGTTTCAGTATATCCAGGTGATGTTGGTATTAAGTAATTCAAATACATATGATGTATATAATCCATACATTTAAATTACTCTGCTGGTGCCATTATATCATTTGGTCCATTTCCAGGAAAGTTAAGGATTCTGTTGAGAAGCTAGAGGGCAGACTTGGGTTAAAGCTAACACACTGAAAAACCAACCAAAAATGATTAATTTTAAGAAGGATTAGCTATCTGAGCCTGCTCAACATGTAACTGCATGACCATTTGTACCAGCACAAGAAAGGGGACACTGTGGGGGTGGAAATAAGCAGGTGGGAGCAAGACTGCTGCTTCTGGCAGCAGTTGCAGCTTTTCAAGCCTTAACTGCTTGTATAACTGAAACATTGCTGTGTTTGACATTTTCAGGCTGCCATGTATGTGTGAAGTGTTTTTAGTGTACTGCAAATTCTGTGTTGAGTTGCCAAAATAGGTGTGTGTTCATGTTATTGTATGAGCATATCATAGTTATTTTTTACTTGCACTGGTCTTAATGAGGTATCTCATTCAGACATCAATTCCATACTAAGAAAGCCTATCAAATACTATGAGAAAAAAGTGAAGCTAAATGCCATGGATTGCAGTAGATTGTAGTAGGTAGTATAATAAAGGACATACTGTTGCAAATGTGTTTAAGTGAAACAGTGAAGCAGTTTGTATGAAATGAAATAGGTAAGGATTCAAAAGGTTGAAATCTGAGTTCAAGCTTTATAATGTGCAACATAAATGGACTAGCCTTTTTTTTTTTTTTTTTTTAAGAGTCTTCGATTTCCAGTCTGACAATTTTCTAAAATACTTTGTCAATTTTTATTGATTCTCCTTTCCTTGCACTGTCTTTGAAGTCTCTGTAATTGTAGTTTTGGAGATGGGGAGGTTGTTTGAAACCCTAGTGATCCAGCAGAGGTGAATCTGGATTAAAAGTTCATAAGCAATGAGGACAAAAGCACAAACAAAAAATAAATCCACATTTCAGTTGTGCCAAATTAAAGCAATAATGACACCATTTTCAAGATGCTTTTTTTATTTTTAAATCACCCTGTTGTGTGTTAGCCCTGGTAGGCAGCTAAACAGCATGAAGCTGCTCGCTCTCTTCCCACCCCCAATGGAAGGAAAGGAAGAGGAAAACCAAGAAAACTTGGAGGTCGAGATAAATAAGTCTAATAAGCGAAGGAGAACTGGAAGAATATAGGGAGAAAAACAAGGGATGCTAAGGCAATTGCTCACCATGTCCTACACATAGACCAGTAACCAGCCAATTCTCAGGCAATGATGGAACATAACTAAACCTCCTCTTTTCTTTTTTGTTGCTAAGCATGATTTTGCATGGCATGAAATATTGTTTGTTAGTCTGGGTCATATGCCTGGTTGTGTCCCCTCCCAGCCTATTGTGTACCCCCCAGTCTGTTCACTGGGGGGTGCAGAGTAAGAATTGGAGAAGGCCTTGATACTGTGTACTGTTCAGCAAGAACTAAAATCATAGAATCATAGTTAGAGTTGGAAGGGACCTTAAGTGTCATCGAGTTCCTACCCCCCTGCAGTGGGCAGGGACCCCTCCCACTAGACCAGGTTGCTCAAAGACCCATCCAGCCTGGCCTTGAACACCTCCAGGGATGGGGCAGCCACAATTCCCTGGGCAACCTGTTTCAGTGCCTCACCACCCTCACAGGAAAGATTTTCTTCCTAATATCTAATCTAAATCTCCCCACTTCTAATTTAACACCGTTACCCCTTGTCTTGTCACCACACTTCCTGACAAAGAGTCCCTCTCCTGTAGGCTCCCTTCAGATACTGGAAGGCTGCTAGAAGGTCTCCCAGGAGCCTTCTCTCCTCCAGGCTGAATAGACCCAGCTCTCTCAGCCTACCTTCACAGGAGAGGTGCTCCATCCCTCTAATCATCTTCGTGACCCTCCACTGGACCCGTTCTAACAGTTCTATGTCCTTTCTCTGTTGAGGACCCCAGAGCTGGNGCAGCCTGGGATGTGGTTGGCTTTCTGGGCTGCCAGTGTGCACTGCTGGCTCATGTTGAGCTTCTCATCCATGAGCACTCCCAAGTCCTTCTCGTGAGGGCTGCTCTCCAGCCATTCTGTGCCCAACCTGTATTTGTGCCTGGGATTGCCGCATCCCAGGTGCAGGACCCTGCACTTGGCTTGGTTGAACTTCATGCAATTTGCACTAGCCAAAATATTACTGTGTTGTCAGCCTTAGGGGCTTCTTTGAAGAAAATTACTGTAGCCTTGCCCAGTATACACCCTTTTGATAGTTTTCCTTCCCATTTTCTCTTCCTAGACACGAGGATAGACTGAAAGGGCTTCCCCAAGTCTTGTGAGTCCTTGATATTCCATCCCAGGAAAAAAATGGAAGGGAGGGAGCTAAGTTTCAATAAATAGGGAAGTGATCAGAATTAGTATGGATGGTATGTTAGGCTCAGTGTGTGTCGTAATTTTTTTTGCTTGCCAGTAATGGGACAGAAAAGTTCTGTTTGGTTTCACTGGCTTCAAAGCCCAGTTGTTGGATTTTGCCTGAAGTCTCTCCAGGTACAATGAAGAATTTGAAGTTGAGGATGAAGTATGTTATTCAGGTGCTCACAAACCTGATACCACAAAGGCAGTCAGTCACGTACAAAATTAAATGTGTCTGAAGGTTGTTCAGAATTATTTTGCCATGGAAATGTTCCAGCACAAGATATATCAAAGACAACAGCTCAAAATGATTGTTTCCTGAGACCTCCTGGGATCAGTGTTTAGAAAAAGCATATTGTTTGCCACAAGTATACTATATAATACTCCTTTATAGAGTAAGTTTTGGTTTAGGCATTTGTAACAGAATTCTGAATGCACTGTTCCCTCATTAACCCAAACTAGGCTGCAGTGGGGCACCTCTGCTGAGTAACAACTTGTGATGTGCTGACAGGATTAGCCTGGTAAGCTGTCTCTCAAAAAGAAGTTGCTTCTTTCCCCTAAAAAAAATGTCAAATGTGAGTCTGATTTCTCTTCAGTAGATAACTACAGTGGTGCCCAAAGCGGTGGGGACCACCTGCTCAATACTATGCTCATTCTGAGGACCTTTGTCATCCTCTTTTTACTTCCTGGGGGAGTGACTTGCTTACCTAGCTTTTTCAAGGGAGCTGGCCTTTGATAAAGAGCTTTGCTGGGCTGGGAAAAGCATGGAGTGTGACTGGCCTGGCTGGGAGGAGAAGGATGTTGTGGGTGGTTAGGAGTCTCTGAAGTCCATAGTTCAAAATGTACAGGATAGAGAGATTCTTTTAGAGCACAGATGGTAACCTAGGTCTCTGATTGTTCTCCGCTTATTTTTTCTGTTTGAAAGATCTTTGGCCTTTACATTTTGCTATCAGTGTGTATGTATCTAGTGTGGTGTTTAATGGGGTGGACCTCTTGGAATAGGGGAAGGAATTCCTGAAATATGGTTGTGGTTTCTCAAGGAACTGGTTTGATAGCAATTTGTATTTCTCATATATACAAATATACTGAGAGTTGAAACAAACTTCTCTTTGGTTGAACTGCGATTAAATGTCTGAATGTTTCTATGCGATGATCTTTAGACTACTTTTTTTGTGATTGAAGCTAGACTTTATACTTGTAATTGCTGGAAATGTGTGACCAATCAGTTACACAAACTTGGAATATACACCCCAGAGTTTGATCAGTAGTAATGTAATAGTCAGTAGTCACGTGCTTGCATTTCTGTGATAGTCTTAAGTTGCTGAAGCTACATGAAGTTTGAGAATTGCTTAGGCTTAATCATCCAAATAATTTTGTGAATTTAAGTTTGATGTCTGTCATTTCCACTTGCTACTGATCTCTTTGTCTTTCCTCTGTAGTGCAGTGATTTCTGAGAATTATTTATAGGGTGTGGACATGTAGGAACCTCTCAGCTGGTGATCATTTTAAGTCTCAACAGGCCATTAACTTTACTTGGCAGTCAAACTTCACACATCTGTTGTTTAAACTCTTGACCTAAAACTTGTGATTTTCCATAATGATTCATGCTGTCAATATTTTTGCTTGATGGAAATACTGGAATTCAGAACCCTTTGGTAGAATCTACATGAAGTTTAAGCTTACCATTAGGTTTCACTTCCAATCTCTGGAAATAATTTTATAAAAGAACAGCAGCAAGAGTTAGTCTTGGGAGAATCTTCTGTCATTTGAAAAATAAAATATGTTTGAATTGATTTGTTCTCATAAGGTTAGTAAAACGCTACTGTGGAATTTCAGTGAACTCAGTGGTTCAAAGCTTAAAAATAGGAGGGTGCATCTAGATGCAGTGCTAAAACCACTATGGTTTTGCATATGAATATTGATTTGACAGATCTAGTAACACTCTATTTTCTTGTTACTCTATTTTCAAAAAAGACAAAACTGTGTGGTCAAAGCTGGTGTCTCATTCTTGCAGGTGCTTTGCTTGTTAGTGTGTACAGAATTGCAGCTTGCATTACTTCAGTGCCACAATATGCTTAATACTCTGTGACTTACAGATTCAGACCTTTCATTTAAAAAAGATTATTTTTTTTTTAGAAAGGTATATGGGTAAATGCTTATGTAGGATGGGCTAAAATGTCCACCCATGTCAGACCTGTGTCTTAATTGCGTGTTTGTATTATAAAGAGTCTTGCAAGTCTGGTCTAATATGTAGTCACAAATTTTCTACTGGCTGGTTTGGGAACATCATCTACTTTCTAGAAATGGAAGAGTGTTAAAGATGGAGTGACTTGGCGTGAAAGTATCAGTGTTTCAACAGTTTTGAAATATTAACATTTCAAATTACAATTTAATTTCAATTTTATTTACTTTTAAAATTCCTAAATATCAAACAAAATTTACAAATTACACTGTTTATATGATGTGTTACATGGAATATTGAAAATCAACTTTTGTCATTCAGAATTTGTTTGGACTGAAATAACTCTTGAAAATTTCCCAGCAATCCTTTTCTAAGAAATAAAGAGGTAAGAGAATCCAATATAAGAGGATTCTTATGGAAGAAGCAAACTAGATAGTTGTGTCCCATTCAGATGATGCCTGTAGCCTGCCCTCCTACCCTCCACTGCATGCACCAGCTAAAATCGCATGCTAGAAAATTACACGTGCCCCTGAGTATACTGGACTTAAAGTAACTATCTCTGAAAGGGAAGAATTCAGGCTAAAGTAAGGGCTCTTTGGAGACATGAATCGGGAGGAAAATTGGAAGACTTAAGTCTTCAACACAGGGCAATATACTGATAATGATTATAATATTATAAATGAGCAGCTTCAAAATTGTGTTTCAGGGCCTCTATTAATCTTCAGGTCACTTGAGGAAAATGCACGTAACTTTCAGTTGAGAGCAGGTAAAGCTAGTAAGTAGCAAAACATTTAAATTGCAGTAGTGTTTTTCTGGCTTGTCTTTTATTTTACTTTATTTTTAAAACCTCTGTCAAATCCGAAATTACAGACTGTGTAAAGAAAACAATTGCTAGATAGAGTTATTCAACTTGGATTATTAAAACATCAAAACTGGACCTTCAGTTCTCTTTATGCAGAGGAAGAAATCTCGCCTTATATGTCATTCTGCTGAGAAATTAAATGCAGTGGTCTAATTTGGGCTATTTTTGTAAGTCATTTGGTGGGGCAAATAGGGCACGTCAGTAAAGATTATGTCAGTACTTTATGTTTTGATAATCTTGACTAAGGGCCCAGTTGAAGAACTTTGGAAAAGAGCAGTGCTGTTATTAGCATCTTCCTTCTCACTTCCTGTTTTTTCTTTCTGGAAAAATACAGTACAATGCTTCAGATTCAGAAACTATTTAATTTGATGTTTGTCCATAGTCAGAAGGTAATTTTGTATGGGTAATGTTTATTGTTGCATTTTTGATGGTACAACAGAAATATTAAAGCAGGCTTTCTTGAGAGTGTTAGGAACAAGAATAGTCAGTAACTTCATCTCTTTATTACCTTCAAGTGAATACTTAAAAATGCATTCATATTAATAAAAAATTCCCTGCAGGAAATAATTCATGCATGAAGGAACAATTTCATATGAAACTGTATAACTTCATAATTTATAAATGCAACGGTAAACTGAATTACAGGGTTGTATCCTAATCTTACACTTGAGCCATTTGAGGTAAAATATTTGCCTGTCTGGAGGGCTTTTTTCAACATAATAAAGGAATTTGTTACTATAAGATTTTAGCTTGAGATTTAATTTTTTTTTGTTTGTGTACATTTTCTTCTCTACTCTTTTACGTTATGAAACTTAGACTGTCATTACATCATAACTAACGTATGTAACGCTGCTCCTATGGTAACTGAAATGTGAAAATAGTGTATGCTGTACTTCATGTTAATAGAGAACTTGATAAAATATTTGGAGGCTGTTCTTTTTAAAGTTACTCTGTGAATGGTGGTTTAGAGCTCAGTAATGTTTTACTTCTATAAAGCTGACTTTATGCAAAATAAGTCAATTTACTGATGTAAAGAATTATGACTTGTTAATTTTGTTTTTATATACTGTAGGATATGTTTTGGAGTTGCAGACAAAGTATCTTTGCTGAAATGAAGAAGAAATTTTCACAGGTAGACAGACAAAATCAACTTTGTAGAATGATAACCAAGATATGTAGTAACAGCATGATGCTGTCTGTAGCTTTTGTTTATTTTTTAACGTGAGCATGAGCTGTTGAATTTTTTTGTGCATGTTCGTGAATACAAAGAGTAATTACACATTAAATACAGGCTTAACAGTAGAAGCTTCAAACTGAGTATGTGTTTATATGCTTTTAGGCTGGTGTGTGTGTGTGTTCTTGGCCTTTTGCAGCTTTTAATTAAAAAAAGGAATCGCATAGCTGTCACAAACTATTGGATTATGTAATTACTAGAGTTAAGTTTTGTATTTACTTTGTGGACTCAGTTCGATAACAGCCTGTCAAAATAGTTTAGAGACCTATCACTGCCCAGTATTGTCTTTTACACTATTCTTATAGTAAATTAGCCACAAACATGATGTTTGCATTGTTCCCTGATAGTTCAGATGATATATATGAGTACTGGCTATGAATAGATTATTTTTATTTTATCTATTTACTGTGAGTAACTTGAAGCAGTAGCAGCATGAATGATGGCTTAATACCCTTTGCTGTACCAACCCTGGGTTAAACCACTACGGTTTGTCAGAATTACATCTGTGAACAAGGAAGAGAGGATTTGTCCGATGTGGAACATCCAGCATCCCAAACAGCAAATCTTCTGTAATCTTCTATAATTTGTTCACTTTGTTACTTCCATCCATCAGATACTGTGTGTCTAATTATTTTCAGTAGCAACTCCACTGTGAGTGACAATTGATCCACTATCAAAGGTACTGGAGGAATCATGAGTAGGAAGAGTTGAATTTATAGGTTATCTTCTGCACAGAGGAGGGGAGTTAAGGTGCTGGTTACATAAAGGCAGTAGGACAGCAACAGATTGAGCAGTGGAGAACTTCTATTCCTGACATGCTTGTATACAGTAGTAGGTCAAGTTGCAAAATCAGTGGGGAATTGTTAGAGCTGAGTTAACTTGTGTTGAAGCTGTATGACCACATGCCTGTTAGCATCTCTGCACTCTTATACCCTTGCTGGAGCATTTGGGACATTAGGGTAGGTGACTTTATGAGTTTGTTGGGTTTTAGCTGCTGCTCATCTTCTCCAGAAAAATCAAGAAAGTAGACCGCTGTACTGGGCCACAAGCTTCGTTTTCTCTTTTGTAACCACTCAATGAAAGACAAATTGTGTGCATGTTGTTTAGCCAAAAAAAAACCAAAAAAAAACACCAAAACAAAACAATAAAACAATGAAGCTCTGCTGGGAAATTTAAAGGAAAGAACCCAGGAGAAGTAATCACTAGTGAAATTTAATTTCGGTCTACTCAAGTACAGCCTTGTGTGTCTCTGTGGGAGCTATGGATGAAAATGGATATAATGTCAAAATTACTTTGACTTCTAAATTATGCTTGCTTCTTAATGGGTGGTTAATGTTTCAGGAACAGTTTTGTCTGTCTTCTTGGAAAGTACTCGATAAACATAAAATTCTCCAGTAAAGACTAAGTGTATGAAGATGGCGTTGCAGATTTGCTGGAAATGGTGCCTTGCATTTTTTTGAGCATGCAGTTGAAGATTTCCACACAAGACACTACATTCGATAAACACAGAGAAATTGGACTTTTAAAGTCTTAAACATCACAGTCTGAAGCAAACTAGTATAATAGAGATTGGGATGCGATATTATTTGCCCTTCTCTGACAACTCTTTTCTGATGATGGTAGCAATAGACACTGTAGTCAGCTAACATTGTAGTTGTGTGAAGACTGGTCTTGGAATTTTGTGAAATGAAGGGAGGCAGTGTGAGCTAAAATATTTCGGTTCCTTTTTAAAATATTTTATGATGTAAGAGCTCTCATAAGGGACTGTACTACTTTGGTGATTATCTTATGTGTTGTGAGGCTGGTTGTGTAGAATTACAACGGATACTGAAGGTCTTTAGACTTTCTTTGTAGTTATTCTCTGTAAAATGCTTATGATGTGGCTGACAGTTATAGCACAAGCACAGTTTTTGCTCTTTATTAATGTTTTTATCCACTGAAAATCGTGCTAGCACTGCATGTATCTTTACCTTTTTAGACAATGTGCACTATAGCCATGGACTGAGATTTGGGTGCTCTGATGTGCATTACTCATGCTTTCTGTGTGTTACAGGTTGAAAAGGCTGAGTCCTTGGGAACTCATTAATGCCTTTACTGACCTGATGCTTTCTTGTGTGACCTGTGTTTAAATATTAGTTATTCCTCATTATTCTACAACTTGGGATAATTGAGTTAATTGATTGTGCTTAGAAATTTGACTTCCTGGTATTCATGGTTCATCTCTCAGGTGGCGTTCCTAAAAATTGCTAAAGGTATACTTCTACCTCAGCAGGATTTATGATCATGTCAAAGCAAGATACGAGCTTAAAGTGGTGATTTGAAGCAGTCTGCTTACTGGATGAAAGTGGTGATTTGAAGCAGTCTGCTTACTGGATGAAATTCTGTGTGGAACGTGAGCACTTACTCTTTCTACACAGCAATTCACCCATCCAAATTCCGTCTTGTTTTGGGACACCTGTAAATTCAGTTTTCATAGAACAGGAAGGTTCTTGTTTTTTCTTATGCCTGCTTTCAAAAATACAGTCTAGTTTTAAGATTTCTAGGTTGTAAAAATATACCACATCTTACTATTGAAGTCTTATTTTGATTTTTCAACTGAACTCCAAAATGCTATTAGCTTTACTTGTTAATTGTTGCCTGCTGTCATTTCAGGTGGAAAGTGCTGCTGAGGAACCCAGGGTGCTGTGTATAATACAAGATACCACAAATTCCAAGACAGTGAATGAGCGTGTTACCTTGAACCTGCCAGCTTCCACACCGCTTAAAAGACTGTTTGAAGATGTGGCTTCAAAAATGGGCTATGTGAATGGAACGTTTGATTTAGTGTGGGGAAATGGAGATAATGTAACTGATACGGTACAGCAAAACTACTTTTTATTTCTTCTTGGTAGCAAATGTTTAAGTCTTCACATTATAGAAAAGTGCTGCCTGTATTGTGTAGTGCTCATTTAATACCTATAAGAATTTGTAGTTGGTGCACCAGAGCAGATTGACACCTCTTTTGATTTGGCTGCCATTTATTTTGTATTATGTGTACTTTTTAGTCTCAAGATGTGCTCATAATTGATATGTGTTTTTAATCATTAAACAAAATAAACTAATATGATTATTTGGATTTAATGCTACTTTTCATTATCAGTATGTATTTTTAATAATAATACCCATAATTAATCCTTTTATTTCTTGTGGCCTTCTCTGATATATGTTTTCTCCTCAGGAGAAGCATGCTGTGTAGTGACCTAATGTTTCTTATACCTATTTGAATTTATAATACAAAAATGTATAATTATTATCACTTCCGTACTTTATTGCAAATTGGGTGTTGGTTTTAATTAATGATTTCTGTAGATGCACCTAAGAAACTTTATAAGATTTCATTAAGAAATAGTTTATTTCAGGTTATGTTTATCCTTGCTTATATGTTTATCCTATGCTTATCCTTTTTTTCTGTTTAAAGAAAAAAAAAGTCTATGCAAGCTATATAGGGACCCTAAATGTTTTTTGATGTTTTACAAGAAAATTGTAGAGCAGTGTCTTGATTCCTGAATAGATTAACAAACTTCAAAGTGTAAATTAAGTTTTAAAGTACAGTTTAATACTGTCTTAAACTCTTCTCAAGTTCTTTCAGATTTAATGATTAGTATATTTTGTTTATACTGGATAATTATTTATTTTCACTTCATCTTAGTGTGTCAGAAACTACTTCAACCAATGTACTTGTTTATATATAAATACATATAAAAACAATGCCTGTTAATTGTATATTAAAAATTTAAAAAAATTAAAAATTAAATTTAACAAAATTAAAAATGTTGGATTTTTGCCTTTTTCATATTATTATTTTTTAGCAGACTCCCATAGATCAGAGCAGTGACAAAGCTATTCTTGATGCTGGTTTTGAGCCAGGGAAGAAGAACTTTCTGCATTTGACAGACAAAGATGGTGAGCAGCCTCATATAATGCCAGTAAGTAAAATCTTTGCTCAGATTAATTATGGAGAGAGATGTATGTCCTGTGTATTGCTTTTGAGTGAAAAATTAAATAAAAATGGACTGTACATTTCATAGAATAACTTCTTCAAAAAACTTCTCAGCAGACAACTTTTGGACTATTATTTTGCACTTCTAGGTTTCTCTTGAGTAGGACCAATTCCATCAGTAATGATTTAATGTCAATTTTTATTTGTGCTTGTCAAATATTTAGGTAATGCTTTACTGTAAGTAATTTTCTAAGGTTGTATAATTAAATATATCTTTGACATATTTAGGGATAAGTCTTAACACAGGTTTAATCATATACCTAATCCTTTTCCTCTGGGTGTTTGAAAGCAATGTTAGGCCTCTCTGACAGGATTCTCAGAAATAGCAGTCCTGTATTGGCAGCAGTTACCTACTTCCAAATTTACCTTAAAGAAACAAAATATGTGTATACATGGATGTTAAAGAGTTGTCATTGTAGCTAGAACCAGCTGTCTGCTGTAACAAAATATTTGAAATTTCCTATTTCTCAAATATGTGATGCAGTGAAAGATAGCCACAGCTTCTGTTTATGTAAATCAGGAATTGTATAGGCTAGTGATATATTAAGATTATTACTTAGCTTTCATATCAGCATAATGACTTAACCTTTGTTGTGGATGTAGTTACCCAAAAAGAAGAAAAAAATACTCAAATCCTATGTTTAAATAACTATGCACAAGGTCAGAATTTTGGAAAGATTCTGAATGAGTATAGAGTTGTAATTTTTATGTCTGGAAAAAAAAAAGTATCTCATTCTGTATTTCAGTGCATTGAAACTTGAGACACAGAAAATGCTAAATTGCAAACTTGCTTGTTGTATGTATTTTGGTACTGTGTCTGATTATACGGTATTCTAAAGGACATTTGCTCCTGCTGATGCAAAGAATGATTTCTCAAGGGCTTGAGAATTTGGAGGGCAGAATTAAAGTTCCTCAAGCAACTTGTATACGTGCCATTTTTTAAAATTTGTGGGATACTCTAACAAAATTGATTTCTTAGCAATGAGAGAAAAGTAAAACTTGCAGGTGCTTCAGTAAAAATTTGTTGTCCAATTTTTCATAAAATCAGTGTATTTATGTTTTTAGGAGGAGTCAGGTACAACAGATGACAGTGTGCAAGACAGATTTATAGGCCCTCTTCCAAGAGAAGGCTCTGTTGGCTGTACCAATGACTATGTCAGTCAAAGCTACTCTTATTCTTCAGTCCTGAGCAAATCGGAGACAGGTACAGTGTTCTCTCTTGTAAAGCTACTTTGTAATTATTTTAGCATATTTTCAAATAGTAGCACTTCAAGAGTTTTTGGAATTAATGGTAATTTATTTTGATACGTCCACATCCCTACTATGTTTTCCATCATGTTCTCTACAGTATTCTTGTTTAACTTTGGGAACATCCCATCCATTTCTTTCCCATGACAGTGCAATTTAAACTTTCTGTCGGGACCCTTCCTTTTCAGTATTAATCTGCTGCTGTGTTCCTAGTTGAGTAGTCAGGATTGTGTTAAAACAAAGCATTTACCTCAAGCTTTGTGTACACTCACTGCTTAATGAGTGCTTCATGCTCTGTTACAGAGGGGCTTGTTGCCAAATCTCTGCGCTCCATGTGTTAAGTCATATCTTCCTCTTTTGCACCTGGTTGCAGTTTCTGCCTGCACCACGATTCCCCACGAGGTTTGTCCTCCACTGCCTGGCTCCCCACCGGCAAGTGGAGACTCCCTCTGGAAGGGAAGCACAGCTCTGCCTCCCAGAGAAGTGCTGGGGCAGGTCCCAGCAAGTTGGCTGGAAGCATTTTCTGTGCAGGGGGAGACAGCAAGTTATAGCTCAGTAATGAGGAAAAGCTTCTCTGATAGTAAATTTGTTGAGCAGACAGAAAGACCATGTTCATGTTCTACACAAATTCATGCATTTTCAAGATTCTTTAGAGAGAGAGAAGAATGTTTATCTGACGCATGCCTCTTTTCATTTAATAAAACTCTGCATAGGTGATCTATGTAGAACAGACTAAGAAGTCAAATACATGTGTTCTAACTCAGTCTCTTCATATAAAATGCCTGTTTTGCATGGAGAAACTGCCTTTTCATTAGTAGTATGGAATAGAAATGAGATTTTTTTAATACTTACACCCATTTATACTCTGAAACTATTAGTATTTAATTTATTACACTATGCTTCAGGATATGCTGCTTATCAATTGTTATTAATACTGTATATTTTGGAGAAAATCTGAAAATTACAGTAAGATTAAAAAAGTAACTAATTACCTTCTCAGCTAATACAAATGGCACTGATTTATAGTAGCTGTTTTAATTAGTTATTCTGAGAGAATGTTCTAGAAGATCCATGTGTATGGGCAATTTAAAGATTTATTTTTTTATTTATGGTTCTGAGAGTGCAAATCAATGCAGGTGCAAATGATACTGACATTATAACGAGGATATTTTTAGTTGATAACAGGGAGTAAGCTGGTACATAATTATTTCTTAACAAATTCTAGATTCTTCAGTAAAATATTTAAATAAACTGTAAAAATATTTTCAGTTACCTATGTCCCCATTCGTGCAGTGTTCAACATTAAATATTGGTTACGATTGTGAAATGTAATTCATGATCACTAAAATAGCTTTGTGTCATTCAAGGAAATTATTTCTGTTGTGTAAATTCTCACTCTGTTGCTCTCAGAAGTGAGCAATTGTAATATTCCCTCAATTTTTATAGTGCAGATAATAATAAGTGGCAACAGCTCGATGCAGTTTTTTAATAAACATTATCACAAAATTGCTTTCTTTTCAAATGCTTTAACCCTTAAAGTGATTTCCCATCTTTTGCATTATTTCCTTCTCATTCTTGTATTTTTAGGTTATGTGGGACTAGTAAATCAAGCAATGACTTGTTACTTGAATAGCCTTCTACAAACACTTTTCATGACTCCTGAATTTAGAAATGCGTTATATAAGTGAGTATACACAATCAAAACCTGTTCTTAAATTTGTCCTGGTATATATTGGTAGGAGACCCTTCTGAGTTCCTCCTGTCAAAATTTCCTTGTTGGGATACCGAAAAGCATACTCCAGGACAAGCTGGATAGGCTATTATAAATTATATCTGCTTAAAAATCTCTGGATTTTAGTAAAATACTGAGGTATGTTACTGGCTGTGGCATGAACAAGCTTTTTAAAGAATTTACCCCATCTTGAAAGCATCAAACTTGAGATTAAGTTTGATACTAAGTGCACTTCATGTCAGTATTTGTGCCATGAATGGCTTCAAAACAAAACCAATTTCATTCGTGTTAGGTTTGTACACTTAAAGAATAGTATTGTCATTTGCTGTAAAAGTGGAAAGCAATTTGTTTTGACTTTGCCCAAGAAACAGGGCTGCATTTAACCTCTAAAATCTGGCAGACCTCTTGAAATGTAATAAATGTTGATTAAAATGCCTTTTTGGGTGATGTTTTCAAAGCTTTTTAAATTGTCAAATATATTGTGTTGTGAATAGATGGGAATTTGAAGAATCTGAAGAGGATCCTGTGACAAGTATCCCCTACCAGCTTCAAAGACTGTTTGTTTTACTGCAGACCAGCAAAAAAAGAGCAATTGAAACAACAGACGTTACACGGAGTTTTGGATGGGACAGTAGTGAGGGTAATATGCAATTATTATGCTTTTGTGATTTGCTTTGGCAGCTGCCTTTTTGGGGCCCAAATTGCTGTTAATGGAGAAAAATACCAGAGTAAATCAAAAGAATTATTAGAATCCACTTTGTTACAGTGCAAATAAAATACCCTTGTTGTGTGTTTGATTTTTAAAAAAATTATGTCTGTGAGTTTGAGGCTGTTAAAGTAAAAAAGCTTTTTATTTTTGTAATTCAGCTATCATTACAGTTGTTAATTGTTTCTAAAGAAGTAGCTTTTTATGAGAAACTTGCATCTGTTTTGAAACACAGATGTTAATTGAAATTGTTCCACTTTATGGAATTATCCAATATTGTTTTCTACCAAAATCAAACACTGTATATCTTTTTGACACTTGTATTGCAACTTTATCCTGTAATCATTTGATGATAAGGAGTTGCATTTCAGTGTCCTTATGCTTACNCTTAATATAAACAAAAAAAAAAAAAAAAAAAAGATTTTTCAGAGGATCAGTACAAAGTTGGAAATAATTCAGAACTGGTTTATTTTATAGCAGTGCATATTAGCATTTCTGTATATTTTACATATTCTTGCTTATGTACACAATTCTTGTTTATACATACACATTGTGAGCAAGCTGGCAGCTTATTTTCCTAACTTAACTTGCGAGGCAGCTGCTTGTGGAATTGAACACTGGCCCAGTATTGAAATTTGGGGCTAATAACATCTTTGGTTTTAATGAAGATTAATTTTAATTTCTAACAGCATGGCAGCAACATGATGTACAGGAGCTTTGTAGAGTCATGTTTGATGCTTTGGAGCAGAAATGGAAGCAAACAGAACAGGTAATTGTGTAAAAACTTTCTTCTGTTCATTCAGCAGCGTGGTATTGTGAGTTTTGCTGGGTTTTTTAAGGGTGATTGTGACAATCCTTAAGTGAATTTTAAATACAAGGTTACTGGAAATCTACAGTATTTGCCAGTTTTCTTGTTTGATGCCATAGTTAATCTACCCCTAATGTGCAGCTTTGGAGAGTGTGTTGCTTTATTTTCCATCCCTGGTTAAAAGGGGAGTATCCTGTACTCCAGATGTTTAGTTTTTTATTTGAACCACAGAAAGCGATTGTGTAACTCCTGTGATAGCTTTCTTGCTGTCAGTATTTATTAGGCTACTTTGTGGGCTCTTGCAATTCAAGCCAGTCTTCTAACCAAGGAGAAAGATAGGAACATATTCATAACGCATTACACAGGCTTCTGATGAGTGGCCAACTTATTGTAGGCCAGTTGTCAGATTTGTAGATTGTCAATTGCTTTTTTGTTCTGCTCCTGCCTCTGGAAGGACCGTGGTTATCAGTTGTTGTGCTGACAATGTCTGCAAGATCAGGCTTGTTTTTAAAAGTGGTTTTGTAGTCACTCTTAAGATGTGACCATAAAAGTATACTGTGAAGCTTATATAACTTGGTTTGAGAAACTAATTTGGTACATGTTTTGTGCAGTGGGAACTGTATTCCAAATGTGTAGCTATGCAATTCAGATGTAATTTTAAAAAGGCATTTTCTTGTGAAACTAAACAAAGGAAATATGATTTGTTTCATTTGTTTAAAGCTCTGTTGCATATCTGTTTGTTTCAGGCCGATCTTATAAATCAGCTGTATCAAGGCAAACTGAAGGACTATGTAAGATGTCTAGAATGTGGCTATGAAGGCTGGAGAATCGACACTTACCTGGATATTCCTTTGGTCATCCGGCCATACGGCTCCAACCAGGCGTTTGCTAGCGTGGTGTGTACTATTATGCTGACTAATAGTGCATCCATACACACATAGAATACATAATGCGACAGTGGTATAATTTGTTACATGGTAAGTATCATCCTAGATACTCCATCTTGGGGTGTTCGTCTTTGTGCAGTGAACCAGCTAGCAAGTTCTAGAAGATTTTTTTTGGCTTTTTGGGTTATTTTTTGGGGTTTTTTTTGTTTTTGTTTTTTTTCTTTTGCCCTTCAATGAGTCCTACTGGTGCATGTATAAGGGGAGGGGAAATGCAACTTTATTGCCTTAAGGCTGCAGTAATTAATTATTTTCTTCCTGATAAAATATTCAGCATTTACTTGAGATATTTTTATGAGATCACTAAGTTTTATTTGGTTTGTTCTCTTTATTGGCACATCTGCTAAATTTTCATAGCATTGTTGAAAATCTTAGTGAAAGAACAGAACGTTGGCTTAGAATTTTTAGTTTAATTGCCATGTTGTTGCTGTGCTTTTTAAAGTTCACTTCTCAAATACCATATGCTTTTAATAAGCAATTTAATGATAATAGAAAATCCTATCATACATCAGTGTTCTTGGTCACCTTTGCTCCAGCATTACTGATGTTGGCAAGGTATATATTGCCTAGTAAATCTGTGGAAGTTTTTTTGTTTCATTTTTTCCACCCTCTTGAAAAGAAGAGATTATAAGGTGTGGAATTCCACTGTTGTGGCTTAAAATATCTGTACTACAGATAAAGTGGTGAGGAAGAATAAATCAAACAAGTCTTTCAGTAAAGGTTGTTTTAAATGAACACTCATGTAATTGGCTTACCAGAATTATTTATTGTATATAAAGTATTTTTTCTTTTGTGTTTAGTTTGTTGGCACTAATAGTCTGTGATTCTTAACAGTAATTCTGTTAAGAAAAAAAGTCATTAGAATTAGGTTAAAGTGCAGTGTAGGTTCAAAGTACTTCATACTGTCAAACTTTAAATACCAATCTTGAGAAGTATTAAAGAGAAGGGACAGTGATCTCTCAAAAAGGATTCAAGTTAAAGACCTTTAAATTCTTTCTAAGACTGCATTAAATTTATTTAAAACTACCTAGATAATAGAAGCTGTATTTTGAGCTGCCATTCCATTGATACAGATTGGTATTTTATGTAGATGACCTCCCTTCTCAGCTTTTAAAGCTAATTTCTAGAAATACTTCCTAAAATAAAATTTTGTTCTCATTTTTATTCAGTAATTAAATTTTTCTGATCTGTTAATGAAAACTATTCAGTTAATGTAGCTGTATTCTGCATTTAACAATGCATTGTGCATTTGTCTCAAATTGGAATTTTTTTTAGTAGAGAAGTCTATATAGCAGAATGCTAAAAAAAGAGTGTATTTGTAAAAACACAGAAAGCTTGAACAATTAGGACCATAAATATCAGATTACTCTTAGTAGTATATGATCTTGTAAATCAACATTTACTGCATTTATTACATTGAGGAAAATAATTTTAAGATTTTTGTTAAACAGACTTATGTGGTTGCAATTTGTATTGATGCTTCAATTTTTGAGCTTTTTTAATTCATATTCTGATCATAATCAGTTGATTCTCCTCCCTGCATTTGTATTATCTATAGCAGATGTAATTTTTAGTTTTGTAGTCTTCTACAGTGGGGAGATATGGAGGATACTTGCTTTTGGAGAAGGGAAAAATCGCCTGTTTCTAAATGGAATTCTCTGAAGGTAGTATCCTCCATTGATCCATAGATGATGATCATTTAGGAGGTGTAGGTAAAAGGGTATGAGAGATCAAAAACTTAACACATGCGCTAATAGGGCTTATAGAAGGGAATGTAAAAATTTTTAGACCTTGCTAGTCAGCTCCTAAGGGAACTTGCAGCAGGCGACACAACCCAAGATAGGGGATCTAAGGAGGATACTACCTTCAAAGAACTCTAGTTAGAGGTAAGTGATTTTCCATTACTTTCTAATAAGAGAGAATGGATGTGTGAGCTTTAAGTAAGGTTAATCTGTAGAATGCCACATAAAGTGTATTATCCCACTGTTCGACATTGTGTACTACCAAAAACTGTAGATACCTCAAATGTTGCATTTACCTATAAATATGTATGTAATTCTTCTTAAATACATGGGAACATTGACAAAACGGGGAGGATACTGTTACGCTTTCTTTATTTCCTGATGCAAAGTAATTCTGAAATCACTCAGTATGTTTTTAAGGTTTGCGGTTTGAAATTTTTTTTCTGATTCCCCACCCCATCTCCCACGTTCATAGCTCATAGTAGTAAGACTAAATAGCTACAAACTCATTAGGGTGTCTCTGGAGCACTGAGATCTTCTCACTATTTATCTCAAGATAGATTTTTGAAAAAGGTACTTAAATGATCTGCATTGTTCAAGGGCATGGTTTAAAAAAATACTGAATTGGTCTTTTCTTCAAGTTAGTAGAAATATAAACATAAAAATATGTAACTTATTTCAAGGAGGTAAACAGGAGCAGCAATTCACATACCAATTTTTGTAGAGACTTGTATCTTTTGTCTAGATTTTAACAGCTTAACATAGAATTTAGAATGTATAGAATTTAACAGCATTAGACAGACTGAAAAGAGATCTTTGACTGCAAAACAAAAATCTTGCAAGATGAGGAGCAGCTGAGAGAAGAGTGGATGGAATGGGAAACTAGCTCACATGCTAAAATTATATTACATTACTAGACAGTGGAAAATGTTTTGTAATACCAGAAGACTAGTAATAATACAAGTATTCTGGAGATTTAGCAAATACAGTTTTGTCAGGTGTTGTTAGTTTTCTCCATCTTTTGTATGTTACCTTTTCTTTTGAGGGTGTAAATATGCATACAAGTAGACTGTTTTGGAGTAGAAGTTAATTTGGACTTTGTGTGAACTTAGTTTGTGGTGTCGATGCCAAACTAAAACTGTTGAAGGCAGTTAGAATATGGATGACATGATGTTTGCTGTTTTTTAAGGTATACTGGTAACAACAAGGCCTTGTATTTGTAGTTGAGCATGTTCTTTGGACATTGGAAAAGCAGATGAGCTCCGAAAATTTGAGATGGCAATTAGTTTCCAAAATTTTCCATTAATGGTTTTTCCTAATGCTATTTATTGTGTATCTTTTTTACCAAGGCTCTACTGCTTCTGTTCACATGTTTTATATAAGTGCTGGCAGTAAGGAACTTGTCAAACTACTGACTAGATCATAATGCATTTTTGTGAAGGGCAGCATGTCCTAAATGCGTATTTTTAGTCAGACAGAAATTAGTTTCAGCTGTTTGTTCTGACATTTTAGTATATTAAGTGTTAGAAATCTCATCATCAGAATACTAAAAACTGGATGTGCTCAGAATTTGGCTGGAAAAGGCCCTGGGCAATTTGGTTTAAGTTGGAGCCACTTTGAGCAGCAGGGAGTTAGAATCAGATGATCTCCAGAAGTCTCTTTCAGCCTATATTGTCCTTTTGTTTCCGTGATCTATAAAGAAGCTTAAATAGTTCTTGTTATACTAATCTATTGCTTAATCTTTTATGGTATATTTTCAAGTGTGCGTGTATTGGGAATGGTGGAAATGCTTACTGACTCTAAGACCACTTCACAGTTACCTCTTTGAAGATAACTTCAAACATAATGTTTACTCTAAAGTAGAGTTGCACAAAAATGGGGGATATCATGTGATAGGTTGTGCAGTCTTAGAAGCTTTATCACTGTTTTTGCTGAGTAAACTGTCCAAGTAGAAAATGGTGAACTGTGGTAGAATAGGAATTGCATTAAGAAACATCCTGATCAGCAGAGTTCACTTCAGTGTAAAGACTATACAGGAGAAAACCTGAGGAGACATACATGAGTACACGTGGGAAACAGTTATGTTCCTTATACAAGGACTGAAAAATACACAGATATTTGTACAACTCAAAACCAGTTTTTTAATCAGGTTCTTCAAAGCACAGCTTGCGATGTGTGGTAAGCAGTGAAACCACAAAAGTAATGTTGTAATACTTCATTCAGTTTTGGGGGATCTGAAGGTCCATTGTTTAGTTCCATATGTGGAAATTTATACTATGTTTCCTTGTTAAATTGCACATCACAGTCTGTAAACATTACATAACCATTTATGTCCCATCGTTCATATATTCCCATTCATTCATATTCATGTTGATACATGAATTGCAACTTTTTTCTTCACTTGAAATGTGTTTTTATTTTCTTAACTGGCACTTGGTTCATAACGAATAGTTCTGTGGTCATTATATGATGGGTTTCATATTTTCTGTGTTGTTTTTTACCTTTTTTTGTTTGTTTAAATAGTTCTGAATATTCTTTAAACTGTTTTACGGAGTGGTCAAAATGCAATAATCTCTTTCTTTGCCGTCCTTTTTAAGCAGGTTTGTAACGTTTAGGTTTTTTTCTTACCTTTTAGAATGAGATTTTTCACATCTCTGTGCACAGTTTTACTGAACGCTAGCTGGCCTCTGTAGTGCTTAAGGAAGTAAATGCATAGATGACAATTCAGTTCAGACTCAAAAATGTTTTCATGTGTCTAGAGAGTCTCTCTGCTGAACAGCTGTGATTTGAGGGCTGTTCAAAGGCTTTTCTGGCTGGATATGAAAATGGTAGTATGTGATGACTGCCTCCAGTGCACAGTTGTTCTGTGGAGTTTGGCATATTTTTTGTTTGTGAGTAGTTGTCACCTAGAATGCAGTCCCTTATTAAAAAAAAAACAAAAAAGTTTTCTCCTAAAACAGCAACAGCTTTTGGAAAACATCTGTTTTATTCTTGTTCTTGCTGCTTCTCTGCCTTCTCATAAAGAACAGAGAAGGGAAGAATTGGAGGGGGGTTGTCCGTTCTTTGATTTCTGACCAGTGTGGCTTACTTAACGCCCAGTTAAGGCCCCCCTTACTTCAGGGAACAGCTGGTCCTTTGTAAGTGGTGATGATTTTACAATATCTAAATTGTATTTGTTTTCATCTCCATAGCTGGATAACTTCTGGGTTCTGCTTAGAGTTCAGAAACCCAGAGCCTGTTGGCTTACAAGCTGACCGGGTTAAAGGTTTTAACTTGTAAAATTTCTGGGTAAAATTCTTCACTAAACCTATCTCAATATTCTTAGTGAATTTTGTTTGAACAAATTTGTTTCCAAGCATATGCAGCTTATGTGCAATACCATTGTTGCAAATTACATTATGGGGGTTAGTTTGGTTGCGTTTTGACTATTGCTTGTAGTAGAGAGAAGCAAAGTAGAAATTGTCAAACTCCTGGATTTAAGCATTATTTACAGAACTTTTAGGCAGCTGTTAGACAAAATGCCAGTTATTGGTCAGTTGCCTCAAGGTTTACGCTAAGAAGCTAGTCCTGTCTCTATAGGAGATGGCCATATCCGATTCTTGCTCCTTTGGGTGTGAAGCTTAAATATTCTCACTCTCTTTGCGCTACCTTTCACTTGAAAGTATTATCTTCAAATGTAGTTTTCCTAAGCTGCTTCGTAGAATGGGACTAATGCTGTCTTCAGGCAGGGCACTGAGGAATGTTTTTTTTTGCCACCTCCTGCCAACCCAGTAATTATTGGATGGTATCTGTCAGGAAGAATTCTTCTTGAAATGCAGAAGAACCATCTCAAAATTCTGGGAGAACAGGACCAAAGTGGTGTTAAAAAATAGGTTCATTTTCACAGCAGTTAACTAGACATGATTAAATGTGATGTGCAAGATAACAGGAGTAAATGTCATTTTATATTGTATGCTTATTAATTAAAAAGACAATTTGGATTCATCAAAAACTGAATGAAATATAGTTTAGCAGTAATTGTGGATTGACTGTTCGACTTTGGGGTTGGTGGAAAAGTTGGTTTCTCTTTATATTTTAACTGCCTCTGTGTCTGCATCAAAGTTTATATCAATACAATTATAGCTGTAGATTTAAATGAAGCAATTTGTATGTGTCAGCAATCTCATTGTAGATTTATCATTCTGATTTATAACTACACAGTAAACATTCTTTATAAATCAGGTAACATCTTTTTATTATTAGGAAGAAGCACTGCATGCTTTCATTCAGCCTGAGATTCTTGATGGCCCAAATCAGTATTTTTGTGAACGATGTAAGAAGAAATGTGATGCAAGGAAGGTAAAGACTGTCCAAATCATTTGCAAAACTTAATTTTGGTAAAAACCAATCCTGGCAATGGTAGCATAATCTTGTTTTTGCTTTATTTAGGGTTTACGGTTCTTGCATTTTCCATATCTGCTGACGTTACAGTTGAAGAGATTTGACTTCGATTATACCACTATGCACAGAATTAAACTCAATGATCGTATGACTTTTCCTGAGGAGTTAGACATGAGTGTCTTCATTGATGTTGAAGATGAGGTAAAGTGTTTTGTTTCAGAGAACAGTATTTTTCTTGATGTTTCTCAATAAGAAAATTAAAATGTTTGTCTAATAAACGCATTTTAAAAACATAATTCATCTACATAATATCTTCTTTAGCCATGGCAGTATTTTAATTTGAAATTTTTAAATCTGTCCATGTGGATCTTTGTTAAATTGAAGAGGAACCATGTTCTCTAACAACTACAGGGTTTTCATGTTTCCACAAACAAGCTGTTTCTAATTTCTTATATTGTCATATGAGTGATTTAAAAGCACAAGTCTCAGGGCTTCTTTATATGCTGGAAATTCAGAATGAAACATGTTTCTTAAACTTGAGGCTGAGTCTGTTTTGGTCACAAAAGATGATACAAAGTTTTGAAACTCTGATGACTGAGGCTGATCCAGAAAACAATGATTAATTCCTTCCCTCTGACTCACAATGTTATGTATGCTGTAGAAATGAGATTTTTAAAAAAAAATATTTTTCACTTAAATCTGCTAGCTTTTTACCTTTTTTTTGGTTTTGCCCATAATTTGTGTTGTGTAGTTAAATTCACCAAAAAATATTTAATGCCCTTTCTGCATTAAAGATTAGATGTATTCATCTAACTCCATTCCTGAACACATTATGTCACTTTACTGGCTTGTAGTGATGTAAGAGAAGTGCTCCATTGACATGCAGATGGGATGGCTTTTCTGACCCTGTACAAATCTTTGGTTTATGAAGGGTGTCATTTAAGCAATTTGAGACCTCTCAAAGAGTCTGAGGGGGCTAGATAGATTGAAGATTGATCTGGAGATAAAACTTGAGACAAAATTTAACAACTGTCAGAAAATCCAAAGAATAATTCTAAGGAAAGAGGCTCAAGTAAGAGGTGAATGTACTAAATTACCTGCATTCATAGAGTTGTTGACATCATGCTTTTAAGCTAACAGAACACTAATCAGTCTTACTGTAACACTTTGACTTTGTCTAATAAGTTGAAGTGGAAAAAAGCTTTTGTGTATGAAAATATTTCCCATTAAATCAGTTCTGATTATCTGGGCCATGTTGCAATAGGATTTACCATCTTGACATTAGACTTAGGTATTTAGTTGAATTAACAGGTAAATGGAATAGGCTAATAAAAGACACAATCTTGTTAAGTATGAGATCACGTAATTGCCATTCAGTTGCACACAAGACCAGAAAATACTGATCCAAGAGGTAGACTGAAGACAGTTAATAACAGAAATGAGTCCATTCTCAGTGCTGAATTGCAGAGGCCTCTAGGTTTTTGAGGAGTTTCATTATTTTGCAGGTGGGGATTTCTTTAATTTCACAAGCATATTATTTCTTGTTCTATGTAACTTCATATGTTGTATAATATTAGCGTGTGTGTCTTTACTTTTAAGAAGTCTCCTCAAACTGAGAGTTGCACTGATAGTGGAGCTGAAAATGAAGGCAGTTGTCACAGTGATCAGATGAGCAATGATTTTTCTAACGATGATGGAGTTGATGAAGGAATCTGCCTTGAAAGCAATAGTGCAGCAGAAAGACTTTCCAAAGCTGGTAGTGAAAAGGTATGTTTACAAAAGTGTTGTACTGGGTCTGGTTGGGATGGATGGGATGGAGTTCGTTTTATTCATAGCAGCCTGTATGGTGGTCTGTTCTGGATTTGTGACTAGAACAGTATTGATAGCACACAAGAGTGTTAGCTCTTGCCCAGCACCAAGGCTTTCTCTTTCATTTCTGCTCCTGTAATGAGTAGGCCTATGTGTGGGCAGGAAGTTGGAACGGGCACATGGCTGGGACAGCTGACTTGAATTGACTAGAGGAACACTCCATGCCATATTTCCTGTCATGTATGTCACGCTCAGCAGTAAAAACTGGGGGGTTTTCAAAGTAGCTGTTGAGACTGGGTGGGCCTTGGTCTGTTGGTGCGAGGTGGTGAGTAATACCTTTTGCATTGTTGCATCATTTTTTTTCTGCTTTCCTTCACTTATTAAACTATCATAATCTCTAACCACAAGTTTTCTCACTTTTGCTCTTCGAATTCTCTCTTATCTCACTCGAGGGGAACAGTGAGTGACTGGCAGAGTGGTTGCTGAGTTGCTGGCCACTCGTCTTGAGTTTAATATAAAGGAATTGAGCAGCAGGTCAGTCCAGGATACCAGCCATCCTTCTGTGAGACATAAATATTGACAGAGATTGTCAAGAAACCTAATTGCATTTTCTTGCCAGTACAAAGTTCATCAAACATCTTGAGTTTTATGGTAATGTCTGCAACATGCTGCATGGGTCTTTATTCAGTGAAACTTGGCCAGTAGCATTTATTCAGACTTGTTAGGAAGCTGTTTGGCTGTAACTGGTACTTCCATAATTATTTAAAGGCCAACTTGCATTTTTAAACTATACCCCTGTCCCTGTTTACCTTAAACTATTTGAGAGGGTTTTTTGATCAGTGTTCTGAATACTGTCAATCTTATCTGGAAAAAAGAAATTACTAGATAGTCACTTTATTGAAACGGGGACAGGGTATTGTAGTGTGTCTGTAATGCAAATGCCATTTCCTAACATTGACAGTAGCTGTGGCCAATTAATTTGTACTATTTGCTCTCAAGGCAATCTAGCTGTCAAGACATGTCGTTAGCTTTTTGGTTTGGATATCTTGATAATGGGTATAGCATATGCTAGGAATTTACAGAGCATTTCTGCTTATAATATAAAAATAGTACATTCTTGTAACACTTGTCTGAGTAGTCATTGATTAGTTTTATGTTTTAATGTATTTGCAACACTGAAGTTAAGGACTTAGTACTCTTTATTTCCATCCTTTGATCTATGAACAGAAAGGTTTAGGACAGCAAACTCAGAGTGCTGTGATAGAAATTAATGCAGTGTGCTGATAAGCATTGAATAGGGTGTTGCTGGTTTGCAGTATACATTGAGGGGCAAAAAGCAGTTTTCAAGAATGTAGAGATGGGTGATAGCAAATAAGCCTAAACTTTGTAGCTACAGGCAAGCTGGTTGTTTTGTTTGTTCTGTGGAGAAATGTTTAATACCTACCTAGCGCAAGAAGTCACAAGTTCAGAGCTTGTACAGAAAGGAAGTAACAATAATGCATTAAGCCAGTTCAAACTGTTTCCATGCTTTTTTTCTTAAGTTGTCTTTTCCCTCTTTCTCTTCCCACCAGCGAAAGGGAAAATTGCTCTTTATTTTCATTATTGCATACTCTTGTATAATGTTTAGCATATCATAGCTCTCATTTTGGTCAGAGTACAATACAGAAAACAGATCTGTTTTGTAACATACAACTATTTATGTATTTGGGTTCATGTAATTGTTTTAAAACTTCTGAATGTGATCATTTGGTTATCTATACTCACATATTTTTCTTCTCTCTCCAGAGTTCTTTACTGTATGAGCTCTTTTCTGTGATGGTTCATTCTGGAAGTGCTGCTGGTGGCCATTATTATGCCTGTATAAAATCCTTTAGCGATGACCAGTGGTACAGCTTTAATGATCAGCATGTTAGCAAGGTAAAAGTAGTACTTCTAGTTATCCTGTGTACTCATAGGTAAACCAGTAAGTTTTTCTTTTGTATGGGATTTTTCATGTCTGTATAATGAAGCTGGCTTTATGTGCAAGTATTTCTAACAGGTACTGTGTTTCATCTTCTCATCCTAGAGTCCTGCTGTGTACATATACTTCACTTGTTAGCTTGACTGATTTATAGGTTGTTTTTTTTTTTATTTATGTATGGATTTTTGTGCATTGGGGAGAAGAAGCGTTTCTTCGTGATGGTAAAGGGGGAATGGGTCATAAAGAAGCCAGGCTGGATTTATAATTTTGCCTTCTGTGCATGTGAAGAAAACTTCTTGCTTAGAGAAGTGTATTTGTAGATCTGTTACAATCTAGATTGTGCTGTTAAACCTGTCCTGCTGAGGCATTTCTGATGTTATGTATATTCATGAGTGTTATTACCATCAAGAACCTGAATAATGTTTTTCTAAGAGGTTCCTACCTCTTAAACAATGTAATTCTGTTTACATTAATTGTAAAATGAAGGAGCTCACTCTGAAACAGATTTCTTTTGCAGTCAACAAATAAACAAATATTTTTTTAAAATTAGAACAATTAATATTATATGCTAATTATGTGCTGCCGTCTTTCTTAATGTGAATAAATGTATCTCAAATAATGTGAGTTTCTCAAATAATCATTACATTGATTTTCCATTAGATAACTCAGGAAGATATTAAGAAAACGTATGGTGGATCTTCTGGAAGCAGAGGCTATTACTCCAGTGCTTTTGCTAGGTTAGTAGTACTGTAACATTAACTCTTCTTTCTGGTGGTGTTTTAGTGTAATCAAATGGATGGCCAAGATGCACGTGCTTAATGTGTTGGCTGAAAATGCATAGTAGATGCTTCAAATAGTTGTAAAAACGATCCTGACTGCTGTTTCAGATCACTAAAATAATGTGATACTTATTTTTGAAAATCCTTTTTGGTTACTGTGTTGCTAAAATGTGTATGACACAGCTCCTTACTGAAAAACAAAAATAAAACAACTTTTGATATTGTCAATATTGTCCTCCTATCTGATAAATTCAGGTAACTATTCTTGTCTCCACCAGCTCCACAAATGCATACATGCTGATATACAGACTGAAGGATCCAGTGAGAAATGCAAGTAAGTATGTTTTGTTAACTTGTAAGTTTCTGTTGTGGGATATGTTTTACATGTGGTGAGTCTTAACTTGCATAAGGATGGTGGCAATGGTATTTTGAGGGTAAGCTAATATACCTTTCATATAGGAAGCCTCCTTTTATATTTTTTCATTACTCTTACAGTAAACATTTATGGATCATTAGGAGGTCATCACAAAAAATGAATTTTCTAACTTCAGTGTTCTGGATGTCATGAAAATGAAGAGAAGATACTGGGTCACACTGAGTGAGCTATAGTGTAATGCTATACTAGTGTCATGACTGGTGTAGCAGAAAAAAAAACATTACTTCATTCACTTAAAAATGAGTATGCAAGAACTTCATAATGATAAAATATTATACTTTATAGCCAATCCTTACTGTTTGTGTTTTAGTTAGGAGGTGAGACAATACACTATAAGTTATATAGTCAGAAACAAACCGTAAAACAAAGGTTTTATTAGTTTGTACTCAAAAAAACCCATAAGCTTATCCTAAATTTTATTTTAAAAAATAAATCTAAAATTAATAAAAGTAGACTCGCAACTGCTACTGTATCAATATATTTTAAAACTGTTTTATGATGCTTAGTGCATATTAGTCATTTCAACATCCTAATAAACACAGACCACCTTTACTTTTAGCAGCAGTCTAGTTCATCATACATTGACTATTTTCAAACATGTTGTTATTATCTACTTTTCTTTTTTCTTTTATTTTTCTACTATTTTCTCCATAAAGTTGAATGATGGTATTTTCCTTGAGGAAATAGAGAGGGGGAAAATGAAGTATGTCACAAAATCAATTTTGACGACTTTTTTGTTTCTGAGAGTTCATAATGTAGGGGACAGTGCATTTATAAGAATATGTTATTTGATTTTCAAGTAACAGTATCTGAAGTAGATGTGTTACGGAGTTTTGAAGTTGATTCAGCACAAGAAAGATGCTGTTAAAACTTTTTTATCATCTAATTTATGAAGTAGAAATTCTTCCAAGCCACAAAAAATAATATTGTTTCAATATTTGAACCATTGAAACAGAAATATTCCTTCTGAACAAGTCATTGCAAGCTATATAACATTTAAGAATAATCAGCAGCTATAAACAAAGTCTATGAGTCAAGAGCTGTCTTTGGAAATCGATTTTCCTATAGATGCTGTGATTGTTAATTCATCATCAAACAAATAAAGAAACTGACCATGCTGTTTCAGATTTCTTGAATATGGCAATCCTATTTTTAAGTCCTGAAAAGTTATTTGTGCAGTTCTTTGTGGTAGGAGTGGCACCAGGATTGGAAGACAACTGTATTTTCAAATTTGATTTATTTTTTTTTTTTTTACCTACTAAATGTTCTGGTTTTGTTTCTCTTTATGAAACAAAATCACATGAAGTACACTAATCTGTATTAGGTGTAATTATTTTCTCATGATACAGATGATATCTTATGACTTTTATTATCAGGTAATTCACTTTCTAGAACATACTTTACCTTTATTGTAAAAACTGCACATTTAAATCATGAAGAAGAGAACAGCTCATGGTATAATGTGAAGTTTGAGTGGAGAAGAGAGAGGGAAGAAAGATAGCTGTTAAATATACTCAAGGACAAAAGGAAACCAGATTTAGGTTGGATATTAGGAAAAAAATTTACACTGAAAGGCTTACCAAGCATTGGAACAGGCTGCCCAGGGAAGTGTTTGAGTCGCCATCCCTGGAGGTATTTAAAAGATGGGCAGATGTGGCACTTAGCAATATGTTTCATGATTTGTTAGGGTCTTTATATAATGTTAGTTTGATGGTTGGACTAGATGATCTGATAGATCCCTTCCAACCTAGGCGGTTCTATAATTCTGTAGTTCCTGAGATGTTGCCCACTGTCGAAAAATCTAATTTTTAAAACTTTTGCTTTATTTTTATTGGCAGAATTTCTTGAGGCACATGAGTATCCAGAGCATATTAAACAATTGGTACAGAAAGAGAGAGAATTGGAAGAACAAGAGAAGAGGCAACGTGAAATTGAGCGCAACACTTGCAAGGTTAGAATTTCTACTGAATAAAGCAACAATACATTCTTACTAAGAAATGTTTCTACAGGAAATAGTAATTTCTCAGTACAGGGACTCCTGTGATACGTGTATTTGTATTAACAACTCTAAAATCAATTGTACACCTATTGGAAGCCTGTAAGCAGTGGATGCATTTGTTAGAGGTGTTCACTGGAGATTTTTGATGAGTTCATGTCTTCAATGTGAATTTGAATTGGTATTAAAATCAAAACAAAACTAGAGTTAATCTGACATTGCTTGATTTCAGCAAAATGAATTCCAAGCATATGTAATGTTGTATGTTAAGTGTTTCATAATGTTAAATCTTTCCATATTGTGACCCTTTGCTTTGTGAAGTGGTGCTGCTTAAACTAATTTAAAATAATTATTTGGTAGAAAGAGCAGAATCTTCTTCCAACCATAGAGCCAACAGTAACATACTAAACATGACATCTTTAATTTACAAGCATGACAGCTGGGCTGCCTGTGAATCAAGAGATTGTTTTATTAGGAGATTTCTCTATGGTTGCTAAACATGTAACTCAATGTGACAAAGAAATTTAATCGTCATTTTTCCTGTGTGTGTTTTCTTTTGGAGGATTTGCATGCTGCCTACAGTTTAAAGACTTTCTAGTTACAGAAATTGTACCCTAGTTTGCAAAAATATGTACATATATACACACTAGTGCTATCTACTGCACTTTTGACTTCTGTGTTGTGTTAACCAGCTGAAAGGAAGCTGTCTTGTAGCTGAAGTAGAGCTACAGTTGTATTTTATAATAAATCATTTGAATATAGCATTGTAAATTTAAATGTATTCTAATATGAAGGGCATTTGCAAATACCTTCATGGTTAGTTTTCTTTCTTTTGAATTTCATAGATTAAATTGTTCTGTATGCACCCTACAAAACAAATAATGATGGAGAACAAACTAGAGGTTCATAAGGACAGGACACTGAAGGAAGCTGTGGAAATAGCTTACAAGGTATGTTATGCATAACAGAAAAGTTTAACTCCTAAATGTAGGGTTCTTTCCTGCTGTTGTGTATATCTTTAGTTTTTAAATGTCTAATGCTGTGAGAGTGTTTGGGGGAGCTGGCTGTGAGGTTTTTTTGTTGTGGGTTGCTTTCGAGGGGCTAGTTTTAAAGGGGGATTGTGGGGTTTTCTTTAAGAGGTGTTGTAGCTGGGGATTGACTGAGTTTTCTATTAGTAGTATCAGATTATTTCTAATTGTAATGATATAGCTTGCCCTTCTAAAAGGGATTATGACTTTTACATACTCTTCCTTTAAAATCAGACAGTGAGAGCTGCTGTCAGGAAGTTGAAAGAATTCTGAATGCTTATATTTGTATAGCAGTAAAAAAGTGTTGTATTAGATCTGCAATAAGAGAATTCTGACAAGAAACTTCCTGCATAGCTAATAAAATAACATCAGGGGGCACCATTGATCTTTGCCTTTCACAAACAAGTAGAAGTTGAAAACATCTATGCATTCTTTGCTTCTTGCTGTATGTGCCTTTGAGATTTGAGAATGTGTTACAGATTTGGAATGTGTTAACATCTCCCCGAGATGCACAGAAGATAATTATTGGATATGATTTCCTCAGGCCTCTAAGATAGCATTTGGTATAACTGATAAGCAATGTATTCCTCTGAATATACTTCCAGAACCTGTCTTTGTGTACTTCATATATGTACGTTTCAACCTTCCCTCTTCTTTCTGATATTGAAAATGTATATATATTACATGAATGTGCATGTAATATATATGATACCTATGTTTTTTCTAAAACCAAATGGAAATTTGTGAATTCAAACGATTCTTGCATGTATATGTACTGAGATATTTCTAGCTTACAAGGGAAAAACTAAACCCACAAATGAACCATTATTAAAAGTTTTGTTGTTTTGTTTTTTTCCTGTGTGTGATTTAGCTAATGGATTTAGACGAGGCGGTTCCTTTGGATTGCTGTCGTCTTGTCAAATACGATGAATTCCATGACTACTTGGAACGGTCTTATGAAGGAGAAGAGGATACACCTATGGGCTTATTACTTGGAGGTGTCAAATCAACGTACATGTTTGACTTACTGTTGGAAACACGAAGACCTGACCAAATTTTCCAGTGCTATAAACCTGGTGGTAAGATACATAATTATGTATAGATGAGAATACACTAAAATCATATATTGTGTGATTAAGTGAAAATAAAACTTGTTAAACATAGACCTTCATTATTACGTGCAAAAGAAGAAAAACTTCATTGTGATTTTACAAAGTCAGAATTCTTACACATCCTGTGCTGTGTTGCCAACTTGCTTCTAATTGAAGCAGTTTTAAGGTATACTAAAATTTGTCAAAGTGAAATATTTTTGCCTCTGGCATTAAAACTGATTTGACAAAGAAATGCTGAAATTAGACTGCTTTTCAAATGACTGTCTGTATGTATTTAATGCAGGCCCTTTAATTAGTACATCTGTCAAGCATATGTGCGTTTTCTTCGCCTGTTGAATTCTCTCTCATATATATGTATGTGGTTTTGTTTTCTTTTTCCTCTTCCCTACAGAGGTCATGGTAAAGGTTCATGTAGTTGACCTAAAGACTGAATCTGTTGCTCCTCCAATAAGCATACGAGCTTATTTGAATCAAACAGTTTCAGAATTTAAACAGCTAATTTCAAAGGTAATTTACAGTTGTTAAGTCCTTATCTTAAAGTTTTCATTCCAACTGTGAAAATGTGTCATAATTTAAATACCTAAAATGAGAGTCTGCACCATTTGCAGTTTATGGTGTACGTCATGTCCAGTAGGGCTAGGTTAGTTATTACAGTTGAGCTTGTCTGCTCACGGCTGCTAAAAGTAGCAATGTGCTCCTGTTCTACCCTGGCTTTTGCACAAGCTTAGGCCCTGCCTGGCCATATTGCATACTAGCTTACCAGATAATAAGTTTTCTGGGGAAGCTGAAGAGTCAGGCTCGTGGGTTTTTTTGGATTAGTTACTTCAACCATCTCACTCAGTATCCAGTCAGTTACAGAGCTAGTGAAGTATTACCATATGACTGAACCAAAATGTAATTTCCATCACTGGCTTCAGTCCTTGAAATTTAACATCCAGAGCCCTCCTATTCTCCCTCCAAACCTTCCTTTTCATTCCAGCAGCCACTTGTTTAAGATGCAGATTGACTTAAACCATGGAATGTTTGGAAGACAGGCATTTTACTCAGTCAGTTCTGTGTAAAATAGTTTTGTTGGTGGTGTAACTGTAGTATTTGTTATGAAACATGATTTCAGTAGTTTAAATTCAGTCTTGTTAAGAATTAAGTGAACAGTGTGCAAAACCTGATGCTCAAAAATATTTTTTTTATTTTCAGTCTGTTCATAGTCATTAAATATTAGGTCTGATTCCTTGTATTACTGGACACTAACAATTTGCCAGTTCTCTGCAAAGTCAGACTATTTTTGTTTACTGACCCTTTTGAAAAAAACTAACATTTGCTACACATGAAAGGATGGAGGGAAGGAACTGGGACTGGACAGATTTGGGAGGGTTTTGTCTGTATTGTATTTTGCAATTTGTAAGCCAATAAATAGACCACCTCCTTTACCTATGAAGAATCTAAATAAATTAAATACATAACTTCAAATAGTGGAACAAGTTTAACATGTGTTACCTTATTGTCAATGCCTTTAGGCTACACACCTGCCCGCTGAAACAATGAGGGTGGTATTAGAACGTTGCTACAATGACTTGCGTCTCCTAAACGTTTCCAGCAAAACACTGAAAGCTGAGGGCTTTTTTAGAAGCAACAAGGTATGTGTTCTGGTCTTTAGTGTGTTCATTTTGTGTATTTATAGACTCCATTGTTGTGTTGTAAAAGGTATGGATATCTGCATAGAATCCATAATAGATCACACAGTATACTGTGAAATGTGTGACAGTTGAGTTTTTATAAACTAGCACATGTTGTGGTGCTGATAGAATGCTATAGGCTATATATGAAACCAAGTGTACATAGTGATGGCAATAATGGTGAGGTTAATGACCTTACAATGAAGGGTTTTGAAAGTCAGCCCTTCTTAGGCAACAAAGATTGGCATATTACTGTGAAACCTGCCTAATTATTTTCCTAAGACACCTTAACAGCTGTGCCTGTTCTCAGTATTAAAATTCTTGAGAAATAAATGACAAAACTAAAAGCAAGTTTTTGGTGTGTTTTTGCTTAAATGCAGTGAATTTTACTATGCAAATTCACATTGTTTTCCCAAAAAGACTTCTGATAAATGTTTTAAATGACAGTTATATAATTAATTCATTCAGAAGAGTAACTTAGTACTTAGATAACATCTGTAACATCCCCCTTTTTACTGTAGTAGTAATAGTGCCTATTGTAGCACATTTTACACATACTCAGTCTGAAATTTAAAATCAAGAACATGTTATCTCAGTGAAGAAAGGTAAGACTTTGGCTTGTAGCTGAGCAAAACAGCAGCATTAACTTGCCGTTCAGTTACTTCAAACCCTTTTGCGTTCATGTGGTCACACAAACAAAGTAGCCTTTGTCAAAGGGAAAAGAGAAGTTTGTTCCCTTGTGTTCTAATTTTCACTATTGCTTACCCATGTATACATTTAAAGACTTTTTATTTATGATGCCATACAAGAAAATAAAGCAAGACTGCCAGCTAGCTGTGGAGCTCATTACTACCATAGCTAGTGTTAGTGGTACAGGTCACGGGTACATTTAAAGTGATGTACACATGTGCTTCTGAACACAAAACTATTTACTGGAGCTGGTCATTCTGGTTGCAATTCAATCTTAATGTGATTGTGAAAATAAAAGTCAAATAATTATTAAACTATAGCCTCCTTAATTTATCTTTTTCTAAGCATATATTTAATTTTTTTATAAATGGTTTATAGTAAGTGTTTCTTGGTGACATAATTTGTGATGTGTGTGCTCAGTTCTATGTGCTTGCTGCTGTTGCTTTTTCTTTTTTTTTAAATAACCCTAATGATAAAACACTGATATTTTATGTTCAGGTATTTATTGAAAGCTCAGAGTCTTTAGATCGTCATGTGGCATATACAGATTCTCATTTATGGAAACTTCTGGATCGTCATGCCAATACAATCAGACTGTATGTTTCATTACCAGAGCAATCACCTGGATCTCAATTTAGGCGAGCAGTTTATCAGAAGTCTAGTGGAGATTCAGGCAACTTGGATGATGCCTGTGAAAGAATAAAAGGACCTGTAGGTAATATGAAGTCTGTAGAGGCAATTCTTGAAGAAAGTACCGAGAAGCTTAAAAGCTTGTCCCTGCAGCAGCAGCAGCAGGAGGGAGATAATGGAGATAGCAGCAAAAGCACAGAAGCCAGTGATTTTGAAAACATTGAATCCCCTTTAAATGAAATAGACTCTTCAGCATCAGCAGAAAACAGAGAACTCGAAAACCAAATTCAGATTTCTGATCCAGAAAATCTCCAGTCTGAAGAACGGTCAGATTCAGATGTAAATAACGACAGGAGTACAAGTTCAGTGGACAGTGATATCCTCAGCTCCAGTCATAGCAGTGATACTTTATGCAACGTGGACAATGCCCCACTTCCCTTGGCTAATGGACTTGATTCTCATAGTATCACAAGTAGTAGGCGATCAAAAGCAAATCAGGGGAAGAAAGAAACCTGGGACACAGCAGAAGAAGATTCTGGAACAGATAGTGAATATGACGAAAGTGGCAAGAGCAGAGGAGAAGCACAATACATGTACTTTAAGTCAGAACCCTACGCTGCAGATGAAGGTTCAGGAGAAGGGCAAAAATGTATGTATTCTTTTTTTTAAGTGCCTTAAAATAAGCCAGCTTTTATTGCTATTCAATTCATTTTCTGTGTTTAAAAAAGTCTAATGGTGGTATTGAAAAAAACTTGTCAAAGCACAATTAAAAATTAAAGCTAACAGAATTGCAAAGGTGGGACATGGTGTCATGTTCAGCAAAAGTCTAGCCTAATTCTGATCTTGTAATAAGTGATGACATATTTGAGGAGAGTCTTGCTTTTTTGTTTTTAGGAAAACTAAAAGCTATATCTATGAAACATTTATGTCCTTATATTGAAAGTGATTTCTGGAGAGCAAGCTGAGCTGTCTTCCAGTGAAAGGCAGATAGTTGCATCTGCTGCTGATTCACCTGTTTCAGAGTGCAGTTATTTACAGTGGTTCATGGAGCAATTATTCTCTTAACATTTAGATTAATAAACTTGAAAGCTCTTAATCATTTGACTGTAGAGAAAATTCACGTATACTTGAGATTGATCACTTAATTCACTGTTGCTTTTCATTGACTAAAGTACAATGGAATCATAGAATTGTTAGAGTTGGAAAGGACCTTAAAGATCGTATAGTTCCAAGCCCCCTGCCATGTCCAGGGGCCAGTCCAATGAAGTGTTTGGACATTTTCAAGTTTGGTCTAAAAGGCTGAGTAATATTTTAATTGTCATAAAGATAAATAATTTAAACGATACTCAGTACCTGCATAAGTTTTGTAACTAACAGAAGAAAATTAAGAATAGTAGGATATAAGATAAATATTTTGAAATATTTATTCCTGTGAATCCAGAAATCCTGAGGTAATAATAATAAATAGAGTAAAATCTTTTTTCCTTGTGTAGTGTTTTGTTGGTTTGTTATTGTTCTTGTTTTTTTGTGAACAAACATTCTAATTTTTAAAACCACAGAGAAATTTAAATCCAGCTACTGCAATTTTAATGAAACTACTCCTTTAGCCTGGAAGGATCTTTCTTTGGAGCTGATCTTGAACTGTTTTAATTTTTCCCTTTTTTTTTAGGTAGAACTAGTTGGATCCAGGAATTATTTGTTATGTTTTCATAGCACACCATATAAATGATTTTCCTGGGGGGAAAGCTTTTATGTATTTTTAGTATAACATGAACAGATGTGTAATTAAAATAATTTATTTGTTCAGTTAAATATTCTAAACAGCAGTTTTTTCATTCTAATGAGTCATAACACAATATAGTTGTACTGTAGTTTGAGAGTAGTCCAAATGGAATATATTTAAAAGCACAATTTCTGAAGACAAACTCTTTGCTTCACTTTCCAGAATTTCATATTATTACTACAGTAATTTTTCCTTAATTATGAAATTATTCCATGAAAAGTTCCTTAATCTAGACTTGAGCTTGCCTTGTGGTGTCTTGTGGCCTTCCACAATGCAAGAATTAACTAAGCTTTTTTAATCCTGAGAGCCAGGAGGGGAAAAAAAGGTTTGGTGGTATGTGCCTGGCCAGCTGCTGCTCCGAACCATTTCTGCTTATCCTTCAAGGCAGGGGAAACCTGTTGGGGGGTTATCTGCAAACGCTCTGTCTGATTCTCTCTATTTCTTGCCTTACTGAATGGAGGAGGTACTGCTTTGCTGCACTACTTCACTGTCTGCAAAATAGGACATTTTGGAACTGTCATGTCTTCCAGGAGTAGTAGCTACCTATAAACACGTAAAACAGCAAAGCTCTTAAAACTTTCAGTAATGCCCTCAGATAAAATGTAAGTGTGGTCGTTAAGTGTCATTTTGACTTTTTAGTACTATCTTGCTGCAAGTGATAACTATGAATATATGGAATTAATACATATCATAGTGTTTCATCCCAGGTAGTGCAATGTTTCATCCCAGTTCTATTTTTATTTTTGCTTAGGGCTGATGGTGCATGTTGATAAAAGAATTACACTGTCTGCCTTCAAGCAACATTTGGAGCCTTTTGTTGGAGTTCCATCTTCTCACTTCAAAGTCTTTAGAGTCTACGCCAGCAATCAAGAGTTTGAGAGTGTTCGGCTGAATGAGACACTTTCATCATTTTCTGATGACAATAAGGTTATTCAGAAGTTATTTTTAATAAATAAAAAAATATATTGGAACAATATAGATAAACTAAAAAACGTAATTTACAATTTTTTGTTTACTTGCCAGGTGAAATCATTGTGTTGGTCTTGGTAGTGTGTTGCAAAATATAATTTTGATACCAGTTCTAACAAATACTTGTTTTACCTTCTAGATAACCATTAGACTTGGAAGAGCCCTTAAGAAGGGTGAATACAGAGTCAAAGTCTATCAACTTTTGGTAAATGAGCCAGAGGTAAGGTGTTGAATATTTCAAGAATCATTCATGAAGATATTAATATTTGCCTTGCCTGAAGTTTATCTCTGAAATCTGGGGGAAAAAAAAAAAAAAAAGTTCCCTCTTTTTTTCTGCATTTTCCTGGATTTGGAAAGGGAACTTGAGATAATTTCTTTTTATACTGTTCCAAATATACAATTGGAATGTGATCTACAGTATTTGCCTTAAGCGTGAGTGCGGTGTCAATGGAGAACAAAGAAATTATTTCTTTGTTTTCCTTAAATGTATGAAAGGAGCTAATGTAAAACTCTTTCCAAATAAGAAACTGATTTTGCTCATGGCTGTGCTTTTTAGTAATTTTGTACTGATATAATTTGTTCCTTTCATGCACTGCAGACAGTGCCTATCAGAACGCTTACCTGGGTAATAGTCCTCCCTGCATAAGACAAGCCTGAAAAAAAAGAATCCCTGTCTTGCATTGCAGCTCACTTGCATGTTCCATCTTTTGGGACATGAAGAGTGTAGAAGTAATTTCACTATATAGATTACCAGTCTTTAAAAGTTGGCTTTGTATGCAGCTTAATTTCTGATTTTATTTTTTGGACCAAACTGCAGAATATATATTAGTAATGGATAAGTATAAAAGATTGAAGCTGAATTGATAAAGCAGGGAATAAGAGAAATTTGAAAGTAACTTCCAGTCATGGAGTTCTGATCTTGTCTGATCAACGAAAGCCAAGAAAGTGGCCTTTCTATTGTTAAATGGCTAATCTAACTTAAGAATGCCTTTTTACATTGTTTAGAATGCTAGTATAATGTAAATGGTAGCATTCAGTAATACAGACCCAAGATGCTATTTCTGCATGGCATGCGTTCAGAGGGTTTGAATGACCTGTCAAAGGGCTTCTGCTACACAAATTTCTTAAACCTAATTTTAATCCATTCATTGCTTACCTTGTTTCTGAAAAGCATTCCAATAGTCGTTTCGCTAAGGTGGGTGAGGCTAGTCATAAAACATGAGTGGGAGGTAAATCTATTTTTTTATTTTTGAAAAAATTGTCTTTTAGTCACCTTTTTTTTATGTTCGTTCACAGCCATGCAAGTTTCTTCTAGACGCAGTTTTTGCTAAAGGAATGACAGTCCGACAGTCAAAGGAGGAGCTGCTTCCTCAGCTTAGAGAACAGTGTGGCCTAGACTTGACTATTGACAGGTAAAGAGACTGCAATCTGTTGAAGTTACCTGATGAAACATTACCTTAGAATGTGGGGCGTTTTCTCTTGTGGAGAAGGGAATTTTTAAAAGGAGTGGAAATAAGTTTCTGTGATCTTTGAATCAGATGTGAATGTAAGCGTTTGTGGCAATTCTTGGCTTTCATCTCATGTAGAATGATATAGGCAATAATATTTACTTAGAATTGCCTGTGAGCAACATGTTTACAGGTTTAGATCTGAGAAGTTTTAGTCTCTCTAAGGACTAGTTCCTTCAGAAAGGAGAACATTAAGTAAATGAGGTCACAAAAAAAGCCACCATCTCTCTAGGTACTGCCTCAGTGTCAATCACTGCAGCAAACTGTCTTTTAGATTATCATAGAGTGTGCCTTTAACACAGGTCCAGCACCATCTTCCCTTTCCCCCCAACTGGTTACTTCATCAAGGTTGAACTCACTGTGGGGCTTTGGTTCCACATGCTTTGTGTAGTCATTTACAAGTGGTGTGGTGTTTACTCTAGAATAGCTGACAACGTATTCACTGGAATGAAGAAAGACCTGTAAGATGTGGTAAGCAAGCTGGTAGAGCCTTGACATATGCCTAAAACCAGGCTTGAGCAAAATGTTGGAAGACAAGTGTTGGCCCTTTCTTGTTGAGAAAAGGAGTAGAAACTTAGATCTGGACTGGGTTTTTCTCCTTTCATCATTATGACTGGGCCAAAAGATTTTTGGCTACTGTGCTTGGGTTATGTTATCTAGTGCCCTGTAATTATGGGACACATTACAAAACGTATGTCTGCTTCTGTGTGCGAAGAAACCATTGCAATTAAAGTTTTGTACTCGTGTTTAATCTCATTTTACTCGTTCAAACCTTTATTTACATCCCTACCTAAATCAAAGCCCCTCATTTCATACTGCAGCTGGATTGATGCAGAAGAACTAAGTACCTGAATCAGACAACAATCCTTTTCTAATCCTCCACCATATAGAAGTGTCAGAAGTGTTTGGGAATATTCTGTTTCCTTATCCTAAGCAGGAAACGGTTTTTGTTCTCCAAATCCCTTTGCATTTCTTGTGGGCTTGTTTTGCTTGTGTTCATGAATAATGCAGCACTATGAGCCAATAGTGGTACCTTGCTCTCAGGACTACTTCAGAATGTTGTTTATTCCTGATAAACCCAACCAACCCTCACGTGAAAGAGTTGTATTTCAGTTTTGTCAGAAAACATTCGGTTTTGATCTCTGACAGTGGGAAGTGTTTACGAGAAGATAAAAACTCAGTGTTTCCTTCATGATGTATTTACAGGTTTCGGCTACGAAAGAAAACCTGGAAGAACCCAGGCACTGTGTTTTTGGATTACCATATCTATGAAGAAGATATCAATATTTCAAGCAATTGGGAGGTCTTCTTAGAAATCCTTGATGGTAATAATGATAGTGTGTGGAGAGAAAGTAAAGATAACATTACAGATTTCATTTTCTTCAGAAAATGCTAGATAATGTACTCTCTATTTTTTTTTCTTAAAAGGCTGGTATTATTGACATTTTAATTACATTTTATTACAAAAAAGGTAAAATGCAAAAGAAGTAAAAATAATGGAAGGATTGTTCGAGTGCAGATTTCCTGTGGCTGCAATGTACTAAACATCTAATAGCAGCGCTATTTTATAGGTTTTGTGGAAACTTGCATATACTGCAGTACTGTTGGCAGGTTTTTTGCATATTTTTCCATTGTACGTAAAAATAATTGTAGGAGTTGCCTATACCTTATGCTTTTCTTTGTATTTCATTTTTAGAGTAGTCTTGGTGGTGGCTGTAGTTAGCTGAAATATGTGTGTATTATACATAATACATGATTTGTTTTTAAAGTCAGCATGGCTGTTCAGTCATTTAGTCATTTTCAGACAGGAGTGAAAAAACACTCTTTTGATGAGGTGCTGACTTCTTCAGCTGTCCTTGGTCATCAAAACAACTTTGAAGACAAATGTTAGAAAGCAGATTGTTTCTGCAGTTCTGCTTAAATATCATGAAAAATACAGAATTTCTTAAGTTATCCTTTGCATATACACATAAGATTTGGATTCTGAATGCAAAAGCGTAGGCCATGCTGGCTTTCTCTGGGCTAATAGGTACTAATTATTAACAGGTTAATGGGTAGATGAGGAATATGAACTCCATTCGCTTGGGAACTTTCTTCACAGCCATATCTGGCTTATGTCTTATTTAGCTGTTACTCCAGCATTTTGGCATCTGTGTTCAGTGTTGGTATTTTCAATTTTCAACAAAATGCAAGTTCCACAATTAGAAATTAAAATGGGAGGTTGAGGAGTCCTCACATTCCCAGAAACACGTCGTCTTCAGAGGTTTTTAAATATTTTTGGATTAGTTTTAGATTAATTGCTGTACTGTTTCTGTAGTGAGTAGGTCTCGGTACTGCTACTTAGACAACTGCGGCCCACCTAGTTCACAGACACACCATATTATAGACTACAGGGTTTTCATGTCTTCTCTTGTTATAGTATCTTGTATAGGTGTCGAGCTCTGTCCAATTTAGTTTAATCCAGTTGCAGAAGATGCAGCTATATCCCACTATAGTCCATGGAAATTAAGTTGTACGTATCCCTGCAACCCCAAAGGTGTTTGGAAGAGGGTAAAGGCAACTGCTTAAAGTCAGGTTTTGTACGGCCTGCCACCATCACTTTCATCGTGTTCTTCAGCTAAATGCTGGAGACATTAGGCAGGTAAATAATGCAACTTAGAATAATTTACAGTTAAGTTCCTAGCATAGCAGCTTTACATCACACTACTGCAGACATGTTTAAATTTTCTTCAGAGCCCGAGAATAACTACTAACTTAACTGCTTCAGACTTAAAATAAATGTGAAGAAGCTGTATCGTTGTTTAATACAATAGGTCAGTGTTGAAAGGTGGCACAAATGTAGTCATGAGACTGTTGAAGGTTTAACTGTGGTTGTGGTTTCATGCAAAACAAGCGTGTAACAGTGTTTAAGCCACAAATTCTTTATGCCAGATTACAAAATTGTAGACCGATTTAAAATAAAAAAAGAGTAGCCTCTAGATATCACTTCTGCTTATCTGATTGTAACATGGAACACTATTACCCTGTCAACCAGAGAAAAAGTTCTCTTACCTGAAACTGATACCAAAAGGCTTGGAGGCAGTACATACAACTCTTCAAGGTAATAGATGCAAAGTGGGCTTTAATAACAAGCATGTAGTTAGTGTGTGAAATCTAGAAGTCAAACGTGGAAAGTTGATTTTAGTGGTGAAGTGCAGGAATAAGTATCAGATTGCTGAGGAAGGTCTCACACAAATGCAAGATCTGGAGGGTCAGCTTCTAGTGAGGTGGATACGTATTGTATGCGTAACCAAACTGGGTGTGATGGAGAAATGTGCCCTAAAGAAAAAGAAAGAGCATGGCTTTTAAGACATGCTGACTATGAAAAATTGCTTGAAAGGACCTGATAACAAAGAAACTTTCAACTAAATCCAAGTTGTCCCCCACACCCCTGTTTTTTCTTTTATGTGGACTACTTGCACGCTGACTGGGTGCTTCGCTAGTGTATGTTTATCTAGTACAGTCTTCCATAGCTGAGTATGCTTATGCTGTGGAAAACCCCTAATTTTAAATGGGATATTTCTGATGTTAACATAAGAAATATTTTTCTTTCCTAGGAGTAGAAAAGATGAAATCCATGTCACAACTTGCTGTTTTATCAAGACGATGGAGGCCATCAGAGATGAAACTAGATTCTTTCCAGGAAGTTGTACTAGAAAGCAGCAGTGTTGAAGAATTAAAAGAGAAGGTAAAAGATGTAATTTGATGCAAGTTTCTTGTGGTATCTAAGAGCCTTATTGATGCCCTCTGTTGGGAAGCACAGAAATGTAATGGCTACAGAAATCTCGTTGTGTGGCAAATACTATTTTTTTCCCCAGGAACTGCAAACGTGTCCCATCCTATTACCAAAGCCATATGAATTATAAGCTTTAGTTCTTAATTTCCTGTAGGTTAGTATCAAAGTAGTCAGGTGAATGCCTGCAAAAAAATAACCAGTCATATTTTGAAGTTTAAGAAGGGTAATATTAACTGTGTTCCTTATCCTTGAAAGAAAAGCTACGCAATTATCACTTTCAGGTTTTTTTTAAGCCAGTGTTTTGGTAATCTAAAACGCCAAACCTTTCAGCCTCTTCCTATTTGAATTTGAGAGCTGTTGCTCAGGGACAGTGTAACTCTACCAAGTAGGTTGAACTGTATTTTGGTTGGAAAGAATATGGCTTTGGTATGGTTCTTTTTTTTCCCTTGCAGCCAAAACCCTCAAACAGGTAAGCAGATACATACTACTGTAGCAGAAAACTAGAGTAGAAGTGTGTCCCGTATTGAGACTGTTTTATTAACCTGGTTTCAGTCTTGGAGAAATGTTTATTTATATGTAGCAGATGCTTATTTATGGATTTATAATACGCAGATGTAAGAAGGCCACTTTGGATGTTGAGGCCAGCAAAAATCCTAGTACAAATGAAGTCTGCAAAGCCTTATCCAACTAAACCACAGCATTTGGGAGTTAGGGCTTCATAGGCTGAAAGAGGAACATTTTTCAGATCTCACAGAATGCGGCAGCCTTTGATTTGTGTATGTACACAGATTAAGTTATGGACCAATTTCTTGTATTCTTCAGGTAGGAATGTAGTTACAATTACAGATTCTCGTGTGCAGTCTTCAAAGTTTCCTCTTTGCTTGCATCTGAAGAAAGTAGTTGTCTTGTTTCCTTGTTTCAGGAATTGATGCACGGGGAGCAATTTTAGCAGCATTCTCTCTGAGAGTCCTTAATCTTTTTACTCCCACCAGTAATAAGAGAACTTTGAATTGACACATCTGTAGTAATGGAGGTGTTCAGCCAGCTCTTCTCTTTCAGGCAAACTTTATTAGCAGAGTGTAGGGCTAATCCATATCAGGATTTGTCTGCCTTTTGTCAGTATTGTTTGTTTAGCCTAAGTTCCTGAGGAAATGAGTGTTAGAAAATTAGAGTGGCTGTTAGCCTTTCTTTATGGTCAGTATATCTGTTTTAACAGTGGATTTGATGATGGAGGTAAGAACCTTAGTGAGGAAATCTCTTCACATTTGTGATGGGGGCTGGGTAGGGCTGGGCAGCAGCCGCAGGGAACAGGGGAAGGAGGAGGGGCTGGGCAGGGGACAGTTGCAAGAGGGCAGAGCAGCCGGTGGTGGTGGAACCGTGGGGTTGTTACAGCAGGAAGTGCAGATGTGTGGAGATGGGTTTTAGTCGTGTGCATTTTATGGCTTTGCCTGATCCTAAATTGACTTGTTAATAGTTTTCATTACATGTAAGAAAACGGCTGAGAGCTAACTGATGGACCTGAAGGATTAATTAGTTGTTCTGCCACCCCTTTGCTGTTAAGAGAAATGAGATTAAATCCTATCACAACAAGCATCACTTGTGACACATTAGTAACTTCAGACATGTAAAAAATATTTGTAACTCGTCACGGTAATTTTGTTTAAACACTTTGGATCGTTGGAGGACTTTCAAATATTTTAGTTTCCTTCCAGCTTTGGCAGGTCTGTTGATTTTATGTAGACAATGTGTAATGTTGTATAGTATTAAATCCACCATTTTTCTTCACTTTACAGCTGAGTGAAATAAGTGGAATACCCTTAGAAAACCTAGAATTTGCAAAGGTAAGGAAGATTTTGTCTACTTTACCTTTGAAATGGCATGGATGTCTGGTTATGTGTTTTATTTTATTCACCAAGTAATTGCTGCTTCTCAGGGTAGAGGAACGTTTCCATGTGACATTTCCATACTAGAGATTCATCAAGACTTGGACTGGAATCCTAAAGTATCTACTTTGAATGTCTGGCCTCTCTACATTTGTGATGATGGTGCAGTAATATTTTATAGGTATGTATTTTATTACAGTATAATAAACCATGCAGAAAATCTGTGTTAAGATTTGAGTGGTGATGTAATCAACAGAAGCATAAAAATACTCTTCTATTATCTTCAAGGAAGGCGTGTTTAAAACACTGAGCTGAAATGTTTGTGCTTCTCAGCTTCCTAAACAATTAATATTCATGTTTTTATTGTTTGTGAAAACAAGCACTGCCCCCATTTACTCAATCCTCTCTCCCAAGCCATCGAAAACAGTGCTGAACGCAAACCTAGTTGCTATGCTTAAGTGTGTTTCTGGATTTAATCTCTTAAAATAGAAAACATATCCCTTGTGGAGTCTGTAAAAGTCTTGCCACAGGTTTTAGACAGCAAGGATTTTATTTTCTGGGTTTATTTCTTTGAGAATTGGTATGGTTCCTCTGGAAAAAAAGGATGTTATGACAATTCTGTTAACATGACAAATGTTCATCAGCTGCTGGCAGTATCCCAAAGGCACTATTTGAGGACTCAGAGCTTGAATATTGCAGTTTCTGCTTATCTTGGTGGGTGGGACAACCTCATGAACACATTTCTACTTTAGTATTTTTTGTAATTACATGAGTTTGGGGGAAACTGCTGGTCGATAACGTACTGCCCTTGCAGAAAATAATTTGGGAGAAGAGCTGGTAGTTTTTAGTAGGGGCTGGCTGAGATGGTGCTTCCAAAGGTTGGTGCTGTGCCCAAATAAAAAGCAGAGTTGTAGTTCTGAAGAATAGGAGTGACAAGGTCAAAAAAGGATTGTAGTCTTGTTTCTTGCTGCATTCATCTCTAAGGAATATTATGTTTAGTTTTGTTTGGTGGTTGGTTTTTTTTTACTAAGTTGTTAATGTAATGATGGTTATTGTATTAATCTGAATTTTATCATATTTTAGGGATAAAACTGAAGAATTAATGGAATTAACAGATGAGCAGAGAAATGAACTGATGAAAAAAGAAAGCAGCAGACTCCAGAAGACTGGACACCGGGTAACCTACTCTCCTCGTAAAGAAAAAGCACTAAAAATTTATCTGGATGGAGCACCAAATAAAGATTTGACTCAAGACTGATACTCGCTATAGCATTTTCCCTGGGGAATTTTTTTGTTTAAAATAAAAAGGTTCACTACTACTGTGTAGTGCCGTTACGGCAGGACACTCATTAGGTGTAAAGCGCTGACACCAGCACTGGTTGGGCTGTGTTACCAATCAGAAGCGCAGTGCCCCCTTGGGTCGCTGTTTGACTTGGAATAATGTTGTGCACTATAGTCAAATGTACTGTAAAGCTAAAAGGGATGTGCAAATAAAAGATTAGAACTAAAAAGCGGGCGGGGAGGGAAACGAGTGGAAATTTTTGAGGACAGTGTGCACATAGTAGCTAGTGAAACTAGCCTCAAACAGGATACTCATAGCTTAATAATAAAAGCTGTGCAAAGGCCATGAAAGAATCCTTTTTTTCTGTTTGTTTCACTGATACACGCATTACCTCATCAGAAAGTCGGAAGTAAACGTTAACCCTTTGGTTCTAGAAAAGCAGCAGTGAAGAGTCGCAGGTGAAATGGAAGTGCTGCAAGTGTAAGGTTCTGGAATATTCTTCCATCAAACAGGTAGTCTGAGAGGTGTCTGCAGAAAGCTGTCAGCAGGTGGTGGTTCGTTTTGCAGAAGTGCTGTTGTAAGGTAAACTGGTTTTCAATAGGTTATGGAAGCCAATGAGCAGCTCTATTCTATTGCGTTCGATGTGTAAATAAAAATTTGCCCTATCCATTTAACAGAACCGCAGTTCAGCTATTCACCATGGTATTTCTTTTCACATATCAACATCTGTTGTGTACATTTGGAAGTATAGTTGCCTATTTAAATTTGTATTCATTTTATGTTTGACAATGCTGGGTACTTTAGGGTTGTATTTCCCCTCGTTAATGAAGTTTTTGTTTTGTTCAGCTACTTTTTGTACATTTTGTTTTTGAGACTATTACAAGTTTGCATCTTCTTTACCCGCTGAAAGTCATTTTATTTTTCCTAGAGTTAATTCCGTAGCTACGTGTAGTCAAATATTGGGGCAACCTCTAACACCTCAGCATACAAACTTGGTAGTTCAGGTTGTGGTGCAAAGACTGATGCAGTCAGTGTGATATCATTGCAAAGCCTAGGAACAGCCATTTTTTGCTTTGGTCCGTAAAGATCAATAGAGAACAATTCTCCGTAGTTTTTGGAAAACCACCTAATTTATAACAATCAAAAGATTTTGGTAAACTTTTTCATGCCAGATGCTGTTTACAACAATGAACATGCCAATAAAACATTTGTTCATTCTGTTGTGTTATTTTAATCATTAAATGCTGTGGGGTTTATTTGAAAAATTACGGAATTATTTCATGGCAGTAGACTTCCAGGGCCGCGTCAGATTTGCAAGGCGGTGTCTATACGAGTGTCTGTGCAGATGCACCGCCCTCGCGTCGTTGCAGGAAGTGCTTTACAGCCTGTCTGCTGCTCCTTTTTATTTACAATCACACCAGAGTTTTCCTTAACTAAGTTTCCAAGAATTGAATTCCTCACCAGTGCATGCTCATATGCAGCAACCTAAATCCCAGAGGAATCTGGCGGACTGAGAAGCAGGCACTACGCAGTGCGATTCCCTCGTCCCTCTGTTGGCCTGTGCCACCTCTTGGCCAATGCAGATAAGGTGGAAGCAGGAGCAAAGGAAGCATAGAGTGAGTACCATCCAGTAGGTAGAGAACTTCATTAACATATGTAAAAAAAAAAAGGGGGNNNGATCTTTGGAAGAGAGAAAACAAAATTATCAAATGGGTCATGAATTTTTTCAAACTCAGGCACTTGGAGAGGCAAAAATAAAGTAGGGTTAAGAAAAGAATTCCAAAAACTGCTTGCTTAATGTCTGGCCGTATTTGGGAAACTTCCATTGAACTTTGAAGAAGTTATTTTGAAACCTGTGAGACTCGATTGAAATCTGGATAGAGGACTGAGGAGCATCCTTATCATTTCCTGGCTGGCTGCATTTCCTTCTGCCTAAGTGTGTACTGGAATATATTCTGGGTTGTTCTGGGAGACATATTTGGCATTTTGTTTACATTCTGATAATTTCAAATGGTTTTGAGTTTTACCATGGGTATTTTAAAGAAACAACAAGCCTTGAGTTTCTAATTTGCTTAGTTCAATAGAAATCTCACTGAACTTCTCATGAATATGAGCACTTGAAGGGAGAACAATTTTTTCCTTAAGTAAGGCTGTGTTTACAGACAATTATTGCTCTCATGAAGTTTTGGGTTTTTAAACAGGAAAATTGCAATGATATTTCATTCCTTCTCTTGGTACAAACAGCACAGTGATTTTATTAGGAAAAGTAAATTCAGTGAGCTCTGAGAGCATGTGTATGTGTGCATGTGTTGATATGAGAATTGGTGGTAAAATTTATCCTTAAGCTGGAAGTCAGACTGCTCTGATGAGTATCCTCCCTGTTCATAATGGTAATTACTATTAACATTAATTCTGGTATCCAAGGAATTAATTGAAAAGCTTCCACACACCAGAAGCAATGAAAGACTTACAGGCCAGTAGCTGCTTTTGCTAAGTTACTGGTGCTCTACTGTTCCGAATTAGACCCAAGCAGTACAGATTATTTGGGAAGAAGCTCCGAGAAACATTACTTGGTTGGTCTTTTACCATGTGCGATAAGAGGTGGTGAAATCTGTACCCCAAAAAGCCATTAATTGTGGAAAAGCCATTGTAGCAAACTGTTTAGACAGCTGGGAGCGGGGGGGGTTGGCGGGGTGGATCGCATTTTACTCGTAGCTTGCTACTGATTTCTTAAATCATTGACCTGTTAAAATGGTAATGATAATCACATTTTGTAACATGCACAGATTTATATACTACAAAGTATATTAAAAGCACAAACCATTTCTCAAAGAGTCTTCTCTGGATTTAATAGAATCAAGTAGAAGGATAAGTCTCTAAATGCAAGAAGTTATTTAGGTTGTCTTACTGCTAAACTCAAATAATCAATTTACATTCCCTGCACCTATCTGAGAAAGGGTAGGCAATGATAGAATCTGGTAAACATCCTTTAATCAACACCAGCCAAGAAGGTATGTTGGTGGGGTGCAGAACGCTGCCATAGATGTGCCACCACACTTAGCTCTAGCTTGGGCACGGCCTTGTCAGTGCAGCAGCGCTTCTCTAGATACTGGTACTTTAAAGAGTGTACAACAGAGAATCGGTGTTACTCGCATTCAGCCTATTTAGCTGTTTGTTCTGCAATACTGAACAATACATTTTGCCCTTGAGAGACAGAGCCCTGAACAGTTGCAAGTTTCTAAGTAGAAACCAATGTTTATATAGATATAAATATGTACGTGCTATTTGCTGTTTGTATGGCAAATGTTGTAGGGTTTTTTTGATAATTATGTATCCTTATGCTCTGGGGAGGCCAATGACTGTTGAATATGAGTGTAAAACTCAAGGGATATTCTAGCTGGAACTACTGGTTCTTAAGTTACATCGCTGGCTGCTGCAGGACAAATGGCACCCATTGCACTCAGCTGAGAAGCAGCTCTGGCGATGTTCACCTAAAAGGGTAAGCAAAAGAGTTGGCATTCTTTTATCTTTTCCGTTCTTCCATGATGTGTGTGTGATTGGGGGGAAAACAACACCCAGAATATCTATGTTGCAGCTCCACTGATTGTATTTTCTAAAATTTAAAAATAAAATACAAGAATCTGTTTAAAATAAATGATTAAACCAGTCCAAAGTAGATGATTCTTACTCTAGAAAAAAGTGATTCTAAACATAGGTACTCAAAAGACACTTCTGCAGTCACTAATAACTTAAGATTCTTTATGCTTATGTGTGGTTTTTTTAATGAGTACAAGTACGGATGAGTTTATTTCTAACATACAAGGGGGAAGTAATAATCCAGAATAAACATTCATATATTTCTCATTTGTCTTTGACAGCAGGTTAGGTCCAAGGATTGATGTAATTCAACAATCATTTGAACATGCAGGTTTGGTGCACGGAAAAGGATGCTCATTGAAGACCTTGGTTATTGCACTTCTATCCAGCAGTACGTGTTTAGGGTTTATATAAGCAAGACACTAGACAAAAATTTCTAGAAATAACTAACTACACTGTCTGGTGTTTGGACTTTAAATTTCATCTCACCCAAACAAGTCATGAGGAGGCTTCAAACTTGCCCGGTTCTCCAGACCTTCTAATTCTTTACGCACTTCCTGAATAACACTGCTTTCTTCATAATCAGAAAGAGTATGTCTAGGGAGCAAGCTGAGAAATGACATCTCATCCACGGCCGGGGGATCTTCTTTTTCATTATCCCTGGTTTCATTGGCAGACAGTTCACACACAGATGTAGCGCTGTGGCTGTTGGAAAAAGAGACATCTGGTCATATAGTAGGTCTCATGGTTTTTTGCTAGTTCTTTAATAGAATTCTTCATTCCCTCTCCACATGAAAGCATGTTAAATGTATAATACAGTCTGATCTACCATAGCTGACTTCATAAACAGTTGATTTTTACATGCTTGACAAGCTGTACAGTTAAAAATGAGATTCCACATACAGAGCTAGAACAAAGATCCTAAGATCAAAAAGTGTTTGATGTTGGGACACAAAGTGGCAGTGGACCTCAGCACAATCTGGCCTTGCTACCTACAAGCGATAGTGATAACTAGTCCTTCTGTTAAGAAACAAGTGCCAAGAAAGGACTAAGGCCAGTCCCTTCAAGTTAAGAAATACGATACTCCAGCTTGAAAGGAATGCAGAAAAAAGGTTGTTCTTTGCCATGAAGCTGCAGAGTTGAGAAAACTGTGAGCATTTTAAGTTTGGTTCTAAATAGGGTAGCATAATACCTGTATTTGCTGCTGTCTTTGATTTGAAAAGTAGCTTCAGTTGTCTGCAAACACTTGTAGGAACTTTAAAAGGCAACAAGGGTGATACATAGTTGTTGATGAGGGGAACAGACCTTTATCATGGTGCATCCACTGTCTACGCTGCATGGGACAACAGGGCTACAGGCCCCTGTGACAGACAGTGTAAGGTGACCACTGCTTGTGCCAGGCACTCCTCTACAGCTGCTGAAAGCTGCAGCCTTTCTCATTTGAAACAAAAGGTAAATGAACTGAAGATGTTCCTGAAGCTTATTTTATGCGCATTTTGTATTCTTGTATGTTTTGCTTTCTAGGAGTTTTAAGACTTCCATTTGAAGGCAGACTATCCCCACATTATCTTATAATCTGATAATTTCTGTTTATCACTCACTAATAATACTTAAGCCAAGGGACATTTCAAGCAGAGATGGGCTGTTTCTTTTAATAAAAAAATGTTACCTGAATCTTCAAATTTGCCATGTAAATTCACAGTAGCAGCTTTATCTTGCTGTCTGTCAGTCACAGGCAGGTGGTATGCACAGTAGTATTTGTGATAACTAAACAGATCAATGATTCTTGTGACTATAGCTGGATGGTTCAGTTATATTCACACCCTAACTCATTTCAGCGTTTCTACATCTTCAGCTGAAATGTTTTCCTCCTTACTAGACAAGACATTTGCTGCTGCACCTTCCCTGAGGTTATGCTACTTGGAACATTAACTAAAATGTGGGTGCTGAAAGGCTGGGATCAACTCTGCTTGCTACCTTAGATCACATTCATGAAAGACAACGTAATCCGGTTACTTTTCACATGTGAAAAAAAAATGTAAAAACAGTTGAACACAGACAAAGAGAGAAAAATTAATCTCCATCTTTATTGCAGCTACACTCACTGTCGTCTTGTTTAAAGTTAATATAATGAAATGATAACGCACGAATGAACTGGGAGAGCTTATTACATAGAGAACATGTAGGTTTTCTAAAAAAGCTTTTAGTGCAAAACTGCAATGATCTCACTTTCTGCCAATGAAATGGCCGGTAATGCAAATAAATGTCATTTTTAAAGAATGATTAAAAACATAAAAAATACAAGCAGTTTGTTTGGCCAGTTTTGTTCTTTACCTCTGAGGTTGGCAGATCAAGCCACTTGCACATGGGCATCGCACAAGTGCTCCATCAGGTTCCAGTTCCCAGGTAATGAGGTTGAGAAGTCTGTTTGAAGGATCGTGGCAGGGTTCACCTTCTTCAGGTAATGGAGTGCACACAGGAAACAGTAGTTCTGCACACCAGAGTAAATTAATTTTATGAGAAGCCATTAACTACTAAACCGAGATGACCTAAATCTTTCAGTCTACATGCAAGATATGAAAGGACAGGCCTAACTTCCCTTTAAGTCCCCTTGCATATTAGGAAGACATAACTTAACGGTCTTTCCACTAGGTGGGAGTAAGACACTTGAAGTTTGTGATAAATGAGCAAGATAACTCCTGCTTCTTCATGAAAAGACTACCGTCAGTAGAGTATTACTGCACAACTCGACCCCCTGCAGATTTGAAAGGCTACTCAAAACCCAAGAAAACTGACGTTACAGTGAATCCTTGGCAAAGCCAGAGCATTAATGCTTTAAAACACTGAAAAGAGAAATACCTGTATATTTTAGAACTCTGATATTTTTCCTATTTCTTTGCAGAGGTTACAAATACAGATTGTTCAGAGACTAAAGAATGAGGTTACAAGAACTACTACATTTAATCTGTTACAGTAATTGTACAATAGGCAAAGCTGTCTGATAGCATTTGGGGCTTGGCATCCTTGTTTTTGCACAGGGGTGAATTTCAACCTGTGTAAGAAATTTAGAAGGATAAGTCATTAGGGTTTTCTTATACTAGTAACTTACAGTGTCAATCTTCAATTCAGCTCTTCCAGATGTTCCTGTCAAACCTCCCTTCTTCCTCTTGACTTCATTCACCTCATTTTTATTTTTTTTTTTTTTTGTGGTATGTCAGAATAAAATATGTGAAGAGCTTGGAATTTTAACGTTTTTTTAAAGAGCCTTGGCCAAAACATATATATGTGTGTGTATACAGAGACACACAAGCATGCTTTAGGTCCAAAACACATTATATTTTAAGCAGCAAATACTTCATAGTTTTATGTTCATAGTATAAAAAATAGACATGTAAAGACAGTCTAACTTTATTAGGACAACTTTTTGCAATACTCAAGTGGTGGCGAAAGGCCCTGAGGTTAGGCCTAAGCTGAAAAACCTAAAGCAATGCTAAAGCAGATAATTGTAGAGAATAAGAATACGTTGCTATTAATTGACAGCTCTAATACTAGTTTTCCATCAATTTTAGTCAATATTCTTATCTATGGTATCGTTCCTTCCCAAGTTACAGGTGTGTACCAAGTTTCATTTCAAGCCAAGCACTATTTATACTCCAATGAGTGTGAATGTCTTGTGCAGCTGAAATAATTGTCACAAAGACATAGCTTGTTTGGATCCCATAGGAAATCAGGGCTATGGAGGCAGTACTACTCTCCCAGCAGATGAGCCTAGTGCTGCCAACACCAATGAATGCATACTACTGATTTACTCAGCTTTGCAGCACAAGCAGAGATTCAGAATCCTGCATGGTAAAAGTAATAGTCATTTATTAAAAGTGTTCTTTCTGTCTCATTTCAGAATCAGAGTTCAAAGACATCTCTGATAGAGCTTGGAAAAATCTGTAAATGCTTTAGGCAGAAAACGGATGAAGAGGGAAATAAAACTGTCCTAATCCAAACTTGCTGAAACCAAACTTACTTAACATCGCAGGTCTACTATATAACGCTCAAAACCTGTAAATGGTTTAGGCAGGAACCTGATGAAGGGGGAAAACAGAACAATAGAATTGTCTAGGTTGGAAGGGACTATTAAGATCATCTAGTCCAACCATCAACCTAACTGATAAAAAAATAAAAAAAAAACCAACCACAGAAAAACCCCAGACATCACTAAACCATGTCAGTAAGCACTGTGATAGCCTGTCTTTTGACTACCTCCATGGATGGTGCCTCAACCATTTCCCTGGCCAGCCCATTCCAATGCTTAATAACCCTTATAAAACTGCTGTAACTAAAACTTGCTGAAATCAAACATTTGAACTTACTTAGCACTGAAGGCCTACTATGTAATGCTCAATATGGGCAAGAAAAAGTTGAGCAGACCCAGCTGCCTTTAAATGCTGTTTGAGCTTTCTCCTTTGTTTCCCTGAAATGCTCGAGTAGCCTTACCCCCCAGCCACCTGATGGTGGGACAGGCAACCCAATTGTTAGTGAAGGTACAAGGTCACTTCTTGCTCATAGCTTTTTTTTTTTTTTTTCCTTGCTCTTGCT
>VZRU01020230.1:649820-673039 GCA_013398155.1 Pedionomus torquatus | reverse complement strand
TCGATGGCTGACATCCAAGGAGGACTCTGCCTGTTCATCTGCCTTTGATCCTGATCCGAGCGTTCCTGACTTCAGATCTGGAATTCGGCTCCTGTCGATCACCGAGCCCAGTTTGGGACTTTTCCTGAAGCCTGCTGGTGACGTGGTCGTCATCCCAGGAGCTTGATACGGTTTTGTATATACTGTATATTCCCTTTTTTCCTAAATTTCCTTTTTATTATATTACTTATATTTTCATTAAAGTAGTTTAGTTTGTTCTAAACTCTTGAATCTCTTTAACTCCTTCCTCTCCTCTCTGACTAAAAGGGGGGAGGGGGGAACATCTGTCAATCGGGTTTCGGTAAATTTGCCTGAAACCACGACACTGATGTAGAAAGACAGTTGGAATGTACCTTGTCACTACAAAATTAAAGTGAAAAAAGTGGTGAGGAACTAGTGGGTATAAAGCAGTAGAAGAACCTGGACCCTGACAGAGCAGGATTTAGGACCGATTTTAGGCCTGAAACCTTCTCTTCCTCTCCTCTCTTCTGAAAATCAAGTTTCACGTTCCCATGTGGACTGACAACCTAATCTGTCAGACATCATTCTTCTACCTCTCTCGGCTGTCCTGTCAGTATTGCCTGGCATGGTGCCCTGGAAGGCTCACGCAAAACTCAGATTATGCAATGTGTCTGTGATCTTCTGTTGTCCCGCTTGCTGACATGAGGGGAAACCCACTATCAGTAGTCTCATTAATATATTTTGTGCATCTGAATTCTCTTATTTTTGTTCTGTCATTTGTTTTGTTTTGTTTGGTAATTTTTTTTTAATTCTCTTGGTTTTGTTTTGGTGAAAATTTGACACACAGGTTGGTCCGTTACTTGTTACATGTCTGAGACTCTCCTTTAGAAACAATAGATTTTTGTGTTTCTCACTCTGGTCTCCTCTCTAGCATGCAATAAGCTTTTCACAATGGTGAAAGCCATTGTGCACCCCTATCAGACAGTTTCTCACACTTAATTCTATTAACGTTTTATAATGAAGTTAACACAGTGTGCTCCACAAGCCAAGGGAGACTGACCTATTGATTCTGTGGAGATTTAACCTCTTCTCTTGGGTGAAAGAGCTAAGTATTCATGCTCCTGTATCGTAAAATGAATAGGATAAAAAGCAAAGGCCTCTGTACCTTTCTGAAAAGCGCAGCACATTCCAGGGTTGCAGTCATGTTGGTTCTCACAAATGGTGCCGTTCTCTCCTTTTGAAGTGGATTTCCTGCACTCGCCCCAAACGCAGAGCTCGTCTCCACAGCATTCAACATCCCGTGAGCAGGGCTTGCAAATGGCAAAAGCAGGTGATAAACCTGTAGTTCCCAGCACCGACTGTATGGATCAACAGATGGCTAAACACAAATTTAGACCCTGGTCCTGAAGATAACTGCATACGTGTGCTTTAAACGTATGCAGGTCAGACTCCTGGTATTTAAACAGAACTGCTTCGGTGCTCCATTTTAAGCATACATACATAGAATTATTTGCCAGACAGGAACCTCTGCAGCAAAGTAACAGCACTTTATACTATTGTACTTTCAATCTTACAAAACCTGAATTCTTGTTTTACCACTTATGTCAAAACTGATCAGCAGCTGGACATTCTAAGGTATCCTATGGATTTCAGGGCAGTTGTTTGGAATCAAGGAAAAAAATAATTGATAAATGAAACATTATCAATGGAAAACATTCCTGATTTTTTTTCCATTGTTAATGTGGTCAGGAATTTACAGTTTGTTCAGAAGGACTGCTTTCAGAAAGCAAAGCAAAAAAAATCTTACTAAAATCTAATTTTAATTTTTAAGAACTAGACCTCCTTTGTAACCTAGGCTCTTTGAAAAAAAAACCTGCTTGAAGAAAAATTCTCTTTGCAAATCAGAAATGCAAATCTCTTACTAAAGATAGCTTTGGGTGACAATTGTTCCAGTGTTTCAGCTATGCCCATTTCATAAATCAACCTAATAAAAACAGTGTGTCACTTTAATTCTTTCTTTAGGTAGTTTGATTAACATCTTAAAGATTCCTAGTAGGTCAGCATTTCAACAGCTTCTTTCTGTCTGTGTAAAGCCCTGTCTGGGCAGCCATGCAAAATCAGAATTTATTTTCCAGTGGATTAACACAGGGCAAGAAGTAGGACTAGGCTAGCACTATTAAGACCTGAAAATTAAGAAGAAAAATGTTTTGTAACATGGGGGGTTCTAGGTCAAGGGAATTGATCCCACCACCTTCAGTCTGAACTCATTTTACAACAGGAGTGTAGCAAGGACCCAGTTTTTACCTTCTGTATCCTACAAATGTTCTACTGAGAACTGCAAAGAACAGCAGGCCTTGGTGGGTTATGGGTAGGTGTTAGGTCATCCCAATCTTGATTTTTAATTATTCCATGTTAACATGAAAAAGTATCAGCTTAACATTTTCTAAAATATGAAGAATAAGCTTTTTAATGATACAAGCGTATATCCAGGACTTGTGTTTAAGCAAGCATTCAGTCCACCAAAGCCAATAGGGTTCCCTGAAGTTAACAAAATAAGTATTTAAATAATTTCAGGAACAGCCTGGTGCTTTTACATTATTATAATACTATTGATTACAAGACTTTACAGCAAGGTTTGATTGCTAGTAGACTTAACTGTCTGCAAATGCTTTGAAGTATGAATTTGTTTCACAGGAGGCCATCAGCAAAACTTGGATGAAAACAGGCCATCTGAAAAAAGGTCAGATGAATGGCCTTTTGTGACAGACTGCTCTCAAACCGAATTTTCACCACAGAGAAAAGCCTGAAATGAACTTCTCAGTTACCTATTACCTACAGAAGATAGGCAAACCACAGCTACTACCAAAAATGTTTCTCTTTTAGCACAAGAGACAGGAATTGACTGCTTCCTGAGTCTCACAGATTGAAATATTGTAAATGATCCATGTAAGAGGATCATTTACAGTAACAATTGCACTACAGCATTGTACAAGCTGTCAGGGAAGGCAAAAGCACAGGCCACTGCTATCTTTGTGAAATTGAATTTGAAGGCTTTGTGATTCAAGAGCTGGAAATGACCAACGTGTGCTGAGCCCTAGGACCTGGCACAATATTTCCTCTTTGCCTTCTCCACTGGCAACCTACAGTGTATTAAATCTCACTGTCATTAGGCCACTGAACAAATCAAGCTCGAATCAGGAGGCAGGGAGTGCAGGTTTTAAAGCACATGAGAACAGAAACCTCAAAACTTAGTTGTGCTAACGGGTAGGGAAAGAAGAAACAAAAAACAAAACAACCCAACCCAAAACACTACACATCCATTTTTTATTCTCATGCATAAAGCACTGCATCTTCCACTAGTTTTGACTTGCTGATGTTAGCAACAATAACATATGTATTGAGTTTCTAAAGAACACATAAAATCACATCTCATTCAGGACTTACTGTATACTGGGTTTTACAGAGCTGGCACTTGTATTCAAAAGAAGAGAACTGGCAATATTTCCCTGTTTCACAGTCTTCATCGATGATACATTCCTGAAGAAAAGGACAGAAGTGTAATTTGCCATTGTGTGACAGAAATCTATACTTCTTGAAATATATATACTTGAAACACCAGAAGGTCCTGATTGATTATATTTCTTATTTTGGAACCAAGAAAAGAAGCTTGCTTTGGTTCTTCATACAACCACAGTTCTGTAACATAGCAATGCTATCTTCCCAGCCTCAAAGTGTAAGGCAGCTTCACTTCTTGTGTCATACTAATACCAGCAACCTCAAGAAAATAAATTGTCTTGTTTTGCAGGCTTNGGGCAGAGTCTGAAGATATTTGTACTAAATCTATCATATTAAGAAGATAACTGTACTTCAGGACTTGTTGGCTTTTTTTTCCAATGGGAGGCAGGACTCGAGGAATGAGGCTACACTGCAGCAGCCAAGACTATTTTTACGCTCTCTGGGACACCATTCTGTAACAGCTTTCTTTTTTCCAGGTAGCTTTATGCTGCCCTCGCTCCTCTTCCCCAACAACATTAGTGCTGACCTCAGAAACCCCACAGCATGGTTGGCTTCCCTAAGCCAGCAAGGGAAGCCCTAAGGGAGAAGGAAAATGTGAAAACGTGTTTCCTTTTAGCTGCTCCTCTGCTCCCCTTTGCAAGGGGCAGACAAATTCTTCTCAGGCAAACATAAGCATCTTTGCAGTGCCTGAGCATTTCTGTCAGCAGCAGCTTGCATGCTGAAAAACGCAGTGTTTCCTTCCACAGGACTGCTAACATTAAACACTCCTGGGGCTTTATGGTAACCACAGCACTACCTTAAAGCCGGTGCTTCTGGCAAGCAGCAGATGTCATACACCATTGGCCTTCCTTTTCCTGGCTGATGGCAGCCTCTCATTACCCATCATCATAGCCCATCACCAGCAAGCTTACAGCTGCAAATGTCTAAATACCTACACTTGTAAATTGTACATCCTTACTTTAATTAAATTTGAATATAGCAAAATATGCAGTAGCAGCTTCTCTGCTGACAGCATTCCTCTGGCATCTCCCTGCTGGCAATGGAGTTAATTTGCACTTGGTATTAACATCACATGTTTTTGGAATGCACATAACAAATTCAATGTTTTCTCTCCCTTTGTTTGATGCATATGAGCATTTAGCAGATACTGTGAACACCAATTTAAGATTGACAGGTACTGAAGAGCCACATACATTTTAGGGGAAAAAAAAGCCCAAGGGTTCCCTAACACATCAGCCCTTTTACCCAGTTAAGACACTAAAGTAGGCCTCAAGCTAGCAAGGTGCTTGAGCACGTTCAGCTTTTCAAATCTGGAATAATTTCACAGCCTGAAAAAAATGTTCATGTGAGAGAGAGACACCTGGGTTCTCAACCTGAATCACAGGCTCAGACTGCAGTTTCTTCCCCTCCAAGCGCTGTGGCAGAGATGGCTCACCTTTCACTCACGCTGCACAGGGTGAACGCACAAATGACTCAGAAATCCTTCCCAGGTATGGCAGTGAGGGCAATGCAGCAGTAAGCATATATGTGTATATACCCCTAATGCACCTGGTTCACAGGCAGGGGGTGTTTTCCCATCTAACGGTTACCTCATAAAAATCTTGTGATTATCCCTGTTCCCTAAAATACGTTTTCTCTAGGCCAGACACAATCTAACCAACAGAAGAATAAATCATAGCACTGTTCTGAGCCATTTGTACCATCATACGGTCAATGCTATCTTTTTGCTATTAGTCAATTAAAAAGAAAGGGAAAGAAATAGGGATTACACAGAACCCCCTGAAGTCTCTTGACTTGAATTACACAAAATCCTCTGAAGTCTCTTGACTTCCCACTTGACTGCTCTTTGGCATATATCCAGTCTCACTTGCTGGAGAGATATCTGTCCCCTGTACAGCCCTTCTTGAAAGTTTTCACTAAACTTTCAATTTTCTATTTTTATATTTTTTAGACCATATCTCCCCAAACTGCTGACTTCTTCCACCCCATCCCAGTTGTGTTTCCGCTGAGCTAAAAAATTAACTTGGCAAGAATTGTAAGTGAAGCTCTTAAATTACTCTAATCACTGAAAGAGGAAATGTTTACACTGGGAAACAGCTACAACTGTCTTCAGATCTTCTCCAGATTAAACCTTACAGAAGCTTCTAGCCCTGTGCGAGACAAGGGTGTTCTGCAGGAAGCCCAATGCCTCATATAAGTTACCCATTTTGGCCACCAGAGATGTTTTCCCACAGTTTGATTACCCAGAACATAGAACAGAAGCCAAACACAGTCTAGGGCCTGATTCTTTTCAAGCCAATGACATGCTATTCAGGTTATACGTTTATAATTAAGAAGTGGTGATTTCAGCTATATTAAGACATCAGTTTCACCAACTCTAGGCTGTTATAAATCATCCTAATATTTTTGCAGCTTCATTATACCAGTACAGTGTGTGTTCTGCTTGTTTGCTTTTGTGTGGGTCAAAATCCAAATGTTACATAGTATGTTTGAGGTTTTGTGGTTCTGTTACCCACTTCTCCTCAGCAGCCATGCTCTTTCTGGCCAATTTTCTGTCTGTAGCTTTGTCAGCTTCTTCATGAATCCCTCTGTATAAACCATACCCAGAATAAACTATACCATTTCATTCCTGTTCCATCCACTTTCAGGCAAACAGCCAGGTCTCAGTGTAGTCAGTTTTTCCAATTGTCCCTCCCCATAGACGAGAAATCTTGCCATAATCATTTTTAAGCTCATGGAGTAACTCTCTCTAGCTCTAAACCCACCTAACACCAAAATTGCAGATCTCCAGTCACTCCTTTCTCCTCTGCTAACAAGTCCCCCACCAAAAACCTTCTTTTTCCCTCTTACTGAATTGTGTCCCATTAGGGACACAGACTTCCAGTTTTATGAGGGCTTTTAGTTGGGGAAAAACTCCCTTCACAGTTTTCTTTCCTGGCATGCAAAAAGCTTGCTTTCATATGTGCTCTGTGAAATTTTGTGCCACACTCCAAACCAGCTCCCTAGATATTATAATCCATAGTCAATGCAGAACTCAGTAATGCTTACAGATGCAGATGTGTAACTATACTTTTTTTTTTTTTTTTTTTTTTAATNTTTTTTTTTTTTTTTTTTAATAATTTATTTAATCAGGCTACAGATCTATTCTAATCAGGCTACCTTCAGACACAACAATTACTGGACAAAGCCCAAACCCAAACATCTGCTGTAATAGATTCTGAACAATCAATTTTTTTCCTGGAATTCTGCAAACTAAGTTACTTCTCACAATATTTTGTCTTTGCAGGAGTACTGTGTAAACTGAGGAGAGGGGGTGCTGACTACTGACAAGAAGCAGAGCACACAAGTTTAGCAGATAGCCTAAAGACAGAATTAGCTACATTTACAATGGTGTACATCTCTCTGAAATCCTTTATGAAGTTTTATCTGTTCATTTAACACAGCAGCAAAGGAATATGCTGTCAAAAAGTGCTAATGAATAGTGCAGAGTGAAAGCAGGACTGCCTGTTTATTAATGGGTATACTAGGACCCATAAACAACAGAAGCCAGGATGGAGAAAAGTATGCTGTGTACCTCTAAGTACGTATTTGGCATCCTGTGGGCTTTTATTATAATATTGTACTCTGCAATGGATATCCTGCAACACCTGAAAGCAATTTGAGGGTTAGGATCCATTCCAAAACCAGCAAGCGGAAAAAAAGCCCTACAAAATACTGAAAGTCGTGGAAAAGGTTCCCCGTATTATAAGACTGCTAAAACAACTGCTGCTGAAAGAAACTTCAGTTTTCCTGTCTTTGGCAGATTATGCCAAGTCATCATTTATTTTCCTAAAGAATGGATAGTTTCCACATTCGAGAATAAAAAAGCAAGTGATGTCAGTGATAACAAAGTACAGTAGGACCACAACTACCAGGAAACTGAAGCAGATGTCTGAGTGTGAGATGGCACAGGAGGGACAGGTCAAAACTGGGATAACAGGTTTTGACAAGAGTACTTTCCTTCTGACTGAATGTTTACATAGACATGGAAAGGCACAAAAGAAAAAGGTTTTCTTTCAACATGATATCACAATCTTCACGCTCCAGCGAACAGCATACCTTTGACCTAGAAGGTGCTATGGGCTATTTTGGCAGACTGTACTTGACCGGTGGAGGGTAGCCAAGTGTGGTGTGGACCACATTATCCTCTGCCCATATAACACACTAAGGACAAGTGTGCTAAGGATAAAAAGGCCAAAGTTAACCTGCTTTCACAGAGAAAACCCATTTTCATTTGCAACATTAATCTGATTTCTGAACCTCACTATGGTAGTACTTTTAATACTTATTTTGCTGGTCATACAGAATGTACTGCAATCATGCTCGTTTTGCTTTGCTTCCCTTATTGTCCTCTTCATTCCTAGCTAGCACCCTAAGCAAAGACTAGAAAATACGCCTGAGTCTATTCTGATGCCATCTGACTTTCAAAACATCATCGCTGATTTTAAGTTCAAAAGTCTTAAGTTCTATTCTCTCTTCCCACTCACACTCACCCTACCTCCCACATTCACAAAAAGTCCTTATTCAAAGATATTTTTAAATAAAATGCTCTCGTTAGTTTTCGTATCTTCAGGCAAACGACTGTCCATAATGAGCTTTCCTTTCCTTCTGGGCTCTTTACACTTTAGAAAGCAGAGGAAGGTGCTGCTGCTGACTTACATACAACTTTTCAATGATGATTTCTATATCAAAGCCAGACACTGAACACTGCAGGGGGGGAACAGGGTATATCGAAAAGCAAAAGCCCCTGTGGGTAAGGGGCAGCTGTAGCGGAGAAACTCAGTAGTAGTTGTCTGCCAGGGTCACTGCTCCTGACATGAGAACAGTAAGTGGGGTTCAAATAGGAGAACCCCTTTTCCTCTCCTTGTGCAAGCTGTACGGCCCGATTTGCTGCCTTAGTCTGATCCAGGCGCAGTTTGTCACTCTGAACCTTCTGAAACTGCCCAAGAGCTGAAGGAAAGGCAGGGTTTTTTTTTGTTTTTTTTTTTTTTTTTTTTTTTTTTTCCTTGGCACTGTTCTAAGCCAAAACAGCCGTTCCAAAGTGATCATGCTAAACCCTCTATGGATTTCAAGTTCACAAGCCATCAGGTATAGAGGCAAAAGTCACTGATTTCAGACAGGTAAGGAAGTTTTGCCAGCAGGTACATAACATAGTAAGCAATGCTACAAAAACAATTGGTACAGTAAGTAGAAAATAATTTTTAGTAACAACTTTGGAAATGCATGGGGGCCCCTCTCACAGTCTACTGAGACAACTACGTTTCAAAAGCTTCTCTGAACAAAAAGCCCTGTTACATGCTTCTTAAAAGCTCCTGATATAAAGACATATCCTTTTCTAAAACCTGTAACTCAAGTAAAAGTCAATGTTAACTTCCATAAATGGTAGCTGCAGATCCTCCCCAAGCAGATCAAGAGCTCACCCAGCTCTATCTGTGAGACAACGATAATTTCAGCCATGGCTGAAGTGCTCCATGAAAACCACTTCTTCACAGTGAAACAGACATTTCTTAGCATTAGCACTTTTAAGAGCTACTGTTTACTTCTGTGTTCATATTTTTGCATTTTAATTTCTACAAGTCATTTCACATAGGGCCGGTCTCCATTACTGCAGCAGATGGCAAAAACTGCTGAGTAGTAAGGAAAAAAACAAACCTTTAAAACTCTTTTATGTACTACATGTACCACATGTATTAGAAAGATGGCCAAATTGCATAGAATGGAATTTTGTATTATGGAAAATACTACCATAGTTTGAATTGCAGTAGCATTCCAGTTCCTAATCTCTTAGTTGTCTAGACAGGGCACATACTGCATTTGTCTTTAATGAGATATGAATTAATTTGCCTTGAAATACCTCAAAACCTCTGTAATACTTTCCAGCAGAACAAATGTCTTACTGCTGTCATGCCAAGTACATAGCACTCATAAAAACAAGGACTACTGTTAAAAAAAGGCATACTAAAAAGAGCAGACATGTGAGTTGCAAGCTATGATATTAGTCACGTCCCAGTGTTATGTGGGAAAGCCAGCTATTTGTGTGGCTGTTCAACAAGAATGTGACTTTTGAGCTCAACACTAATAAATAAGAAAACACAAATGACTCCCTCAGTTTTGTCTTGAACTTCTCCGTAGAACTAATATCTCACCCATTTCCTTTTCCCTGTCAAGCAAACAGAAACTTTTAAAGTAGAAGAACTTCTTTCCTGGCTCTCCATGTGATGCACTATGACAGAACACAAGAATGTCTACATAACCTAACTGAAGATGGCCCAGAGGCACTTGAGCCTGGCTTTAGGTACAAAAAGCAGCATAGCTACATTAGCCTTCACATGCTGCCAAAAAGCTTAGGGAATTAATTGAGACAGGCTATAGTCACCCAACAAACTGCCCGCCACCAAAATCGGTATAAGTCCACCACTTTCTATCTGTTCCGCTTTCTTCTCACCTCAAATAGAGTGATCCTGTCATGGATCAGACTCCTGTGCAGTTAATGTTCCAGGTCAAAAAAGAAGTAAAATGTCACATGATCAACAGCTTCAAGGAACTGAATTTCAATGAAAGAAGAAACTACACACAAAAGCAAAAAATAAAAGATTCATGACAAATGCCTCAGGATAATGAGAAAAATGATGCCTAGATGCTCTATCAGATCATGTTCTGTTCATGCATGGTCAAAATCTCTGTATGTCATGCACTAATTTCACGGCAGGTGACTCTTCAGAAGTAATCACTTTATTTTCTTCCCTCACCCCCTTTTTTTCTCAGGAAGCAATGTAATAATCTGATCCTGGCAAGACCACAGCCTCTGCAAAGTAGGAAACAAAGTGCAAAGTACTTATTTCAATCTAATTTGCAATGGTATCAGAGCAGGCACAGTAGAACAACTGTTCAAACTTGGTAGAAAACTCCCACAAATTATAATCTGACAGGTAATTAATTAATGTCAGTCTGGAAACTAAAATCTACCCAACCAAGATGGGAGCAAAGGTCTATGTAGGTGTAGATATAGATATAGATACACATGCACATATATATATATAGGGAAGTGACTTTCAGCAATAGCAGAAGCCTCACCTCATCCCACACATTTGCTGTAGAGCAGACAGGACAGGTTATAACATGACATTTCTCTTCTTTTCTCCTGTTTGTCAGGTGTACCATAGGAAAAAGCAGGATGGCAGAAATTCTAACAACAAAATCTTCCTTTAGGCCTTTTGGAAACCTGGTGCCATACTATACACTCTGTTCTTTTTTTTCTAACTATATATATATATATAAATACACAGAGACTATGATCTTCTATCTCCATAATTAGACAGAGAAGGAATATTCTGAAGTTGGAGAACCTGAGACCCAAAATCAATGGCCATGTGCTCCATGTGTAATTGATCCATGTTAAGAAAAGCTTTTTCACATAGTATGAGATTATCAAATGACATCAAAATACTGATGCATGTTTATAAACAAAGTTTTCCTAATTATTTTGCAATTAATTGCCTTAATAGAGAAATGCATCTGCCTTGTAGTCTTGGATTTTATTCTAAATGTCTTGAAATACAGTAACAGTTAGAGAAACACTGCAAAACTGTGCTACAAAGCTCTGAATTATTTCTAAGTAGTAAGTAATCTAAACATACAGCTTTCATGTAATGGTGTACCTTGGTGCTGAATTTTAAAGCAGGCGTCTCTTCTCTCTACGATTGGCAACTACAAAGTTTCCATGATTCACTACCAAACTATGTAAATTTTGAAAATTTATAAAAGCAAAACAACCCAGAGTAGATGTACACAGCAAGGATGTGAAACAGCTGTGCAAAAAGAAAAGCAGCTGAAAACAAGATTCCTCTACTTAATGACTGCTTTCTAATCTTAATCACTAAATTAAGAGTAGCACAATGAGAGTAAGATGCCAATCTGCGTACTACCCCTCACAGAATTTACTTCAAACCCTGAATCTTATGTGCTTTTGTTCTTACATGATATTCTTTTTTTGTAGCTTAGTTTCAACAGACTTATTTACTGTGTTTAAGGTGTCAGCCAAAGATAATACTACTAGAACAGAAATACATGAGTAAGAATTAATTTACAACAGATTTTGTCTACAGCAGAGTTGAAAGAGTGGGAGACTGCTGTTACTGTAGAGGAAAGGGAATAACTTCTTTTCCATGAGCTGTAGATGGACAAAGAAGGGGTTTAAATTCCAGCAATAGAGATGTTAGTGTGAGCACAGAAAAATATTGGAATATCCTCTCCAGCATTTGAGGATTTTGAGAACACTTGAGATGAATGTCTGTCGAAGGATGGAGTAGGCCTCTGGGTGGTAGATGTTGACTTTTTAAGGCTTCTTCCAGACCTCTTCTTTGTGGCATTTGTTGGGATTATAATAGAGCCTTTTTTTTTTTTTTCATGAATTTAATTCTCAGTCTAAAATCCTGTGCCTAGAAGATGTCAACAACACAAGATGATAACTATTCATAAATATTAATTTCATTTCCTAAGGACACTCCAATGAAGAAGAAATGAAAAAAGGTCTTCAGCATTCTTCCAGAAAGGACATAAGAATGTGAATGTATTACAAATTTTTACCAGGCATGAAGCTTACAACAAACATCTCCTAGGAGACCAAAGGTTTCTATCGATGATACATATGAAATATCCTGACACGTTAAAACCACTAAGGTTCCCCTTTGCCTGACACCATGATGTCAGCCCCTCTACATGCATAAGATGCTGCTTCCTACCCATGGGATGAGTAGACTTTCTAAGGGAACAAGTTTGAGTGATTCATAATGGGATGTNTGTGATGTAATTCCCTGGACAGGCTTTAAATCATATCCAGACAGGAAAAAAAAAAAAAAAACCAAATCTGAAATTCCCACCCTACTCAGTATATACTGTTACCAATTACGCTACATTATGACATGTTAGTAACTGGAAGGGAAAATAGGACTTGTTATTAAGGTAAGAATTGGGACAGGAAGGTAGGCTGGAGGAAGGTTCTCTCTATAAGATACACCGGTGAACAACCATGATTTGACAGCTGATGCATTCACTGGTGTGGCATTTCTCAGTGCTAACTATCAAAGTGACTCAGTCCCTCAAAATGTCAGGCAGATGCATCACAAAAGATGGAAAAATGCTGGTTTTGAATTAGATGGGGGAGGACAAAGAGAGCATTACTCAGCTAACATAGAAATGCATTTTTCAAGGGAAATAATTTGAAGCCAACATTCTGCAGTGCTTTTTCCCCCCACATTTGTCAAATATTTGATGAAAGAGAACTAAACAGAAACAGAGTTCAATTCAACAGTTTCCTTCAGTTTCTATGGTTTACCTTAATAAAAAGTAATACAAAACACCATTGAGCTGGGTTAGTAGCATCTCAGATGTCTTTCTGACCATAAACAGCTGCACAGAAGGCCAAGCAATCACAGATCTCCACCTACTCAGTGGTGTAAAACTAGTGACATTCTACTGATTTTGATGAATCTACCCCTCCAGGAAAAAAGACAAAGAAGACTTAGGCTCATCATATATGGAACTATGTGTTACTGGGCCAGTCTCCCAGTCCTGCTGAACTGGTATAATTCCATCACCTTACATACAACAATACAGATGTAAACCAGCTGCAGATTTACTTCATTCATCTGTATCCTTTGTACCTCTATCATTCTAAGATTGTGATGGATGTAAATAAATAAACAAATAATAAGAGAAAATATTTATGCTTGGCATCCAGTACTGTAGCTAAAATCTACTGACTAGTTAAATAACATCGTTTCAGCTAAACCCTCAAATAAGTATTCACTGGAGCCAATGGATTAAACCATGTAACCAAAACTTAGAAAAAAACTTAGACTAAGCTAGACCAATAGGATATATAAGAGATTTCCTACTCTTTTTTTTTTTTGTTTTGTTAATACCAATGTAAATTTACTATAGTTATCTGAATCACTTCAGACTCCCACTGGTAGAAACCAGAGCAGGATTTGATACCTTTAATTAAGAGTAACCCCTTGCTGTTGCATCAGTTCTTTGCCTGTAAATCCAAGCCACCATTTAAGACCAAAAAATGCAATAATGACCTGTGTTCTCTGACCTTTGGTTGTTGTGTTTTCAACTGAAACACCTGCCTGGTTTGCCTCCCCTCTCAGCAAAAGGCACCCTCCTTCTCTTCACTCTGATAAGGTCTAGCAGCTGTTTACACCTCCTTCTTTATTCAAAGTCACCACGCATGATATCTGAGTCCATGGAAACTGCAGTCTCACTTTTCTCCACATCATGGTGACTGAAGCACTACAGAATTACAAATCCATCTTCTGTTCATACACACTATCCATTTTGGATCTGTAACTTTCTACACTGCATTCTCTCTGAGAAAATAAGCCAACTCAGAATGGACTAAGTTCAGTAAATAAAGATGTGGACACAGAGCTGTATGACACACCTCGGCTAACAATTACAGACATTTCCCATCTTCTTCCTTGAAGAACTTTATTCATGTAGGATCAAAGGCAACACATGTTCTTCAAACTCCTTATGTCAGGTCTTTCCTTTCACTGAGGCTAACACTCAGATGTTTTTGGCTGCAGTCCAGCGAACATCAGATGACCAGTAAAAGTTTTGGTCTTAAGAGGTACGCTGTGACTGACAATAAGGCCATCCTACCACCTATGAGCTAAATTAAATCTCTTAAAAGCTTTTGCATCACTAAGAAGATGCTTATGGAGTTAGATATGAATATCCAGGGGTATGCACACACTCCCATCACATCTTTCATACAAGAAAGGGATGTCCCTTTCTCCACAGCAAGATTCATAATCTAAAAGTACTCCAGATTGATAACAGCAATTCAAAAAACTAATTGCAAATTTTTTCTCATCTTTGGCTACATCCCCTTTCCCTTTGCACCATTAACCACATCATTCTCTGTTCTAACAAACAGAAGCCACTTGTCCTCACAGGCTATTTGTACCTTCCCCTCAGCTTCATATTCTACACTGCCAAAACTGAAACTGAAAAGGAGAAAAAAAGGGTTTGTCATTAAAATGTTCAGAATCTCTGTACCCAGACAGGCTGAAGATCCCTGGCTCTCTAAAACAAGCCAGGGGGTGGATTTGCTTCTTTCAACAAAAGACACAAGTATTCAGGCTTCTCAGAATTGCTATCAGAATATGCTTTCACTAACAGGGCTCAAAAAGCCGAAGGCCCAGCCTCATTTTGTATGGCTACTCTGTACCTTTTCCAGCTAGGAAGAACAGTTTGCCTTACCTACTCCTGCACCAAGAACCACCTAAAGGATGGGGTGTTTTGAAAAGAAGTGTACTAGTCAAGGCATGAGTCATGCAATAAGTTACGTCAGCAGACCAGGATGGACAGTTCACAGAAAAGCAAACTAAGAGCACTAATGAATTAAATTATGAAGTATACAAAACCTTCCAGATTTAGATACTATGGGATTTTTGGCTAGACAGAGCCCAGGATTTCAACCCAAGAATGCACCTAGTATGTCTATTGATAGTTTAAGGTTGTTGAGTGCAAGTCACCAGGAACTAAAAATTCTGTAAAAAATTAAACAAAAAATTTAGAACCAAATGTAAGACTGGGGTGCCCAAAACGAGTGTCTTCCCTGAGACATAGCATGCCAAAGGGAATAGAAGTCAACACCAAGATACTGCATGTTCAAACTTCTGCCATCAGCTGCTCTCCTGCAGTGTTGCTGATGGAAAAACTGCTATTTCCATTCCATTAATGCTTTCTTCTCAATTTTAAAAGCTTCTTTTCTCTTCATCACTGTCAGGAATTCTTCCTCCTGGAGCAGTATGAAAGAGCAAAGAGAGCAACTCCAATGTATGTGGCTGAGAACATTTTAGCGAAATCATATAAAAGTTGCTCAAATAGGAATTAAGCGGTTACTTTAGCAGTTCTGGATGCCTGCAGAGAAGTGGAAGCTTAGTTATGAAGTGCTACAGCTTAGCCATTTGAAACAGATTTTTCTCTAGAAAAGGAAGGAAATAGAACCCCAGATATTAATGTTTAGTTCTCTTACTATTTTCTTTCTTTTTACTATGAGGCTAAAGATAAAGGCTGAAAAATGCCTTAAATAAAGCCATTATAATGGGGATGCTAACCATTCTACTTCTACAAAAAAAAAAAAAAAAAAAAAAAAAAGTGACCAGACTGACAGCCACTTCCAGAACCTGCCAAATCATCTTTTAAAGGCAAGTGACACAGTTCTCCCTGCCCAAAGTTGCAGGGATGCAAACAGCAGCCCCTTACCATGGAAATAAAGGCCTGGTATCGTGGGACCTGGGAGTGTTTGAAATTACTTCCTAACCAGCTCCTGTATTTACAGAAGGTGGGTGCCAAACAGATGTGTGCATATAGGCATACCCACCCACCTTCACAGAGAAAGAACAAGCACCTTACACAGAATCACATTGAAGGCACCGCTCCTTACTCCCCCACAAAAAAGCTTTGACCCGTACTGTATAACTAACGAGAAGGCGCAGTCATGCCCTCAAGAGTCTCTATCATCAAGGACAGACAAAAGAAATAAAAGTTTTTTGTAGTGCCACAGACAAATGAGAAATGCATGATAGTCTTCCAGTACCCCGGTACACCCTCCCTAGACACTAGCTTCTTTAAAAATCTCTTTTAAGAAAGAGAATTGAAAGCAACCACATGTACTTCCATGAAAGTCTGGAAAAAAAAAAAAAAAACAAAAACAAAAAACCCAACCCCAAAACCTTGCTAAAGAGAAGCTGCTGATATTTTTATTATCAAATTAATACAGACAATATAAAACAATTTTAAGTAAACCAGCTTTGAGCTAGAAGAGAGAGCTTACATAAAATGCTACTCTTAATGCAGCTGAGAAGAAATGCATCTAATCTTTGTGCAGAAAATCTTTCCAGTACCAATTTTGTTTCCTTTTATTTTTCACGCTTTTCATTCATTAGGCTAACGTATCACAACTGAAACAGGACAAGTCAACAAACCACTTTCATACACTAATAAAGAGTGCTGGTACTTCATCTGTGTTCTGTATTTGAGCTCACTACTGAAATTACTCCATTAATTTTCAAGCAAACTAATGCTCCCCAGAGAAGTAAATTATAGAATATTTAAGCTTTAAAACAATGAGCAAGTGGATGTAAACCTCTGCACAGACATAAAAACATGCACATCCAGCTACCTCTTGCCTGTATTTGGCCTCTTTAAAGATACAAGACTGTTGGATCAAAGCCTGACATGTATGCTGGTGACTGTCAGTCCTCACTGACATCTGAGAAAGTGAATGTTAGTCTGGGAATGTAAATGGCGCCTCCAAATAATGCAGCACCTCTGAAGAACTGGATTGCATTGCCAGAAATGGCAAGCAGCCCAGTTCCTTTTCTGGAGACTTAAAATACTGATAGTCTTCTGGCCACCAAAATATTGTCAAGTGAGTCTAAAGAGAATACTTCTGTCATGCAAAGCCAAGAAGAAATACTGTCTGAGAGGCAAAAGTATGTGTGTGAGGAAGATTATGCCTTACATCTCTGTAATAGTGTATCAGCATTACATGTATGTATATGTACTTACATGTATTTATATGCACTATATATGTGTGTGTATTTATACCTTTTTGCGGGAGGACATAAGGGTGGCACAGGCACTGTGATTTAAAAAGCAGACACAATCTATTTCCCCTGAAGCTGCTTCTCCATTGCCAAATTTAGTTCCCTCCATTATGTAGATTTACTGTTACAATACAGACTCATTGCACGACACATCTTTGCCCACCTGTGAGGCTTTTGCATCATGCCTCAAAATTGTCACCGGAAAAACTTCCAATGATTTCAGTGGCTTTGAACTCAGCTCAGAGAACAAATATGAACTGAGGGTTGCAGGGTTCCAGTTACATAGTTTACACCTCAGAGCAGATAGTTTGCTGAGATGTTTGATGAATTCTTGTATTTACCACCCAATTTTGTACATGAGGAGCAGGAGCTCTGGGAATCTTTAACTTTTATTACATAAACCTGTAAACCAAACCCATGAAACAGGCTTAGCTTTCAGCATTCAATTTCCCAACAAGCATAGAAATTGAGCTTGTGTGATAGCTACTGCCTATTTCTTTTACTTGGCAAATTGAAAATAAAAACAAAAATGCTCCTCTAAAGATGCATCAATCTGAAGGCTACGGCAGTAGCCATCAGAAGAGAGGTCCTCTTCCCAATGGCTGGCTCCCTACAGCCTCTGCTACCAAATTCTTCATGCCCAGAACAAAATATCACTATTGCCCTTTCCAAATAACAATACTTATAGCTAAAATTATACAAACCTCTTGTTGCATTATACTATGCAGCAGGATGAATCACTGATGGGTATTAAGGATGTGTACTACAGAACAGCATATACTAATTGTACTCAGAGGCTCACCAAGATAATCTCCAAAAAGACTTCCAAAGGTTTCTGTTTTTAACTGCCTGGAAAATACCAAAGTAATACACATATTACTTTGTTGCTAACATTTAAAATAAGCAAGGAAGAAGCCAGATTACTCTTCCAGTGGTCTGGGAAGCCTGCAGCCTGGAAAGTGACTGGGACATTCCAAAATATCACATGTCATTTCAACCATGAAAATTTATGTATATAAAAATGACCCAAGGGGCCAGTGCAACCGTTTTCTGCAACTCATATTCCCAATACTTTTAAGTTTACAGATCTAAGCAATATTGCTTTTTAATTTGGACTAAGTTTTTCTCCCACTTAGTACATTTCCCCTTGGCAGCATGTTTTTCTTGCTGTAACTTAAATTTTCCAATTCTCAATCTCATTCCATTACAGCTACAATAATTCCTCACCTTGGTAGTACTCTAAGTAATTCATATTCCTCCTTATTGGCTAAAGTTTTCAAGTATTTTCAGATTTACTTTTGTTAGGCATCTCTTAGTCAAATTAATATGTGTGTGTTTTTGCTCTCTCTCCTTAAATAACAACCAAATACATCTGTTGGTTGCTTTTCCCATTTAGCTTTTTCTCTAACTTGGCAACCTCTAAATAAGGTGTTTGTAGCATGGGCATGCTGAAAGTTCAAAACGAGTGTGAGAGGGAAAATAAACATTAACAAATATAGTTTTGTTTCAGCAGCTGCTGCAGTAAGGGTGTTGATGAAGAAAGCACCCCAGGACTAAAATGAGTGGGAGTTAATGTGATCAGTTCTGACGATGCTTACTTCATAACTGAATAAGTACTACCACCATCAAGTTTGACAAAAATTTGTATTCAGCCCTCAAATTCTTCAGCTAGAAGCCTAATAATGGTATTAGCTCTGGATGCAGCATTGTCTTGGTAAGTGAAGCAGCCTTCCCATAAGGAAAATGCAGAGAATGTCACTTGATATATAAAGCTTACAAGGAACTTTGTATGATCACTGGGGAAAGCTAATCTAGAAATATTTTTTACAGCAGTGAAGAATGATTAGACACCACAAGCAAGCCAAATACATTATGAAAAAACACTAATGTTGTGTCCCAGTGCTAAGGAGGTTGAAAGGTTTGCCTTTGTACTCTGAGGTTGAAGATCATGATCATATTTGCTTGAAAAAAACATTTGCCTTCATTATACGTATCACATTACTAAAAAGCATTGTGGAATATGATAACACTATGTATAAAACCAATCTGTAGGTTAGGATAGTTGCAATTTATTTTGTATCTTGACTTACCACTTAATCTATAAACTTTGCAAAACAGTAAAGAAAAAAGACATGTACAGCATACGTGAGCAACTTTAGCAGTAGAAAAGTATAAGCTGAAAGAGGGAAAACTTTATTACAGTGTGATAGCAGAAAAGACGTACTAATTTCACATTTTATGTCCATTAAAATAGGAGTGACCACTATGATTTTTCTTTTTTTAAGATTTTATAAAATAGTTAAAGAGCTTCTTCTGTGAGAGAACTGGAAGAAAGTTACTCTAAAAAAAAAGTCAGAGCATGTTAAAATAAATTAAACCACAAACCAAAGTCAGCAGAGGAAACACCAGCAAGTCCTGTCTTAAGTAAAAGCATCAAAAAGTCCATTTTGGTAAGACTGCAACCAAAGAAAACCTAACAGTTGTTCTAAGTAGAACAACTGAATTTTTTATGGGAATACTGATGTTTAGCAAAGGTAGCTGTTTCTGCAAGACTCAGATAAAGAATATTCTTGAACTTTTAATCACATTTGAGAATCCTTATACAACCATATTTTCTGAGAGGCAGTGGATTTATTGTCCTGCCCCTCTCCCCCTCCACTGAAATTTCACAACTAGCTGTCTGTCACTGGGCTAGGCCGAAAAGCAAATAGAGCCATATGTTTTTCCACAGAATCCTTATGACATACAATTTGGGCTTTATTTTCTAGTGTTAGAAGACTATAAAGCAATTTTTCTTTATGAAATCCAAAAGCACAAAGAGGACATACATTAAGCACTGTTACACCAAGGGTTTATTCACACTAACTGGAAAAGGCTGTGTAACGATCTTTGCTATTTCAGTACAATATTTACATTTGACAGACAAATTGAATGTTCAGATCAAGCACCTCAGTTAATCACAACACTGAAATTCTGCTTTCAATTCATAATAAAATATAATCTGAAATATTACAATAAATATAGTGAATACTATTTGTTGTATTAATAATATTAATGCATTCTATATTAATAGAAGTATCTTAATTTAAAAAAATAAACACATTTCTGACTGCTTACCCCTAATGGCTTTGTGTGATTTAAAGCATTCAGAAATTTTCTAGGTAAACTGTATCACCTTCTTCTGAGTCATGAACCCGAAATATTTGTTTAATATTAAAAAGGAAAATATGTGTTCACTTACATGATTTCTTTTGTTTTCTCCATCTTTTATAGATGTAATGACTGTCTCAGAAAAAACTGTTGATCCAGTTTTGTTATCTGTAACCTGATACGGCAAAAGAACAAAATATCAAACTACATTTTTTTATTAGTCCTTTGTTAGTGTCAATCCTACATTCTGCAATAATTAACCCGCACCCCCTCCTCCTCTTTTTTTTTCCCATTTTGCCGCCATTCATATAAAATCTGACTGGGAAAAGCAGATGACAAGGATACTTTCTTTCCTGTTTAAAATGTCACTGTAATGAAGCAAACTGAATGGGAGATGGTCATTCCTTGGTGATGCATTGTTCTGTGTTCTACTTCTAGCAGGCACTTTTAAAAAAAACAAATTATTATTTCACATTAACCTTTTATGACACATGCACCTACACAGTGATTAGGCAAGCAAATACGATACAATAAAACTGCAAAGTAATTATCATCAGGAAAGTGTATGCTCCAAATTATCTTACTTTGCCCCCAAAATGTGCAAAACATTTTCTATTTTTGAAGTAAAGGTTATATAAGAACCAGCAGCTTGCTATACATGTTTGCTCATACCTTGTCAATTTCTTGGTGAGTCTTAACAGTTTTATTACCAATTCTGGTTTCCGTGTTAGACTCATTATGGTAGTTGGGAGGTAAATTTTCAAAGTTTACTTCTGACAGTTTTTTTGCCCCCTCCTCTTCAGCTTCCATCTGCAAATTTAAATAAACCAACTGAAAATTAGCAACAATTACACAGAAGACAACAAGCGACACTTCTTGTACAGCTCTTAGTAACACCCTATTTAATTATGTGACACTGTTAATACAGATCCCCCCTGCATGGGAACACTCACTCAGTTGTTTCAGTGACCACAGTAGATCTTGTAGTGGAATAGAAAAGCAATGGAGAGCTAAACCCTTGAGCTCTGGGCTGTTTAAGCCCAAATTAATCCCTGAGAGGAAAAAGGGTATGAAGACTAGTGACAATATGGTATCTGCACAGGCTGATGCAGATCAAGAGCCCAGCTTTCTATTTTCCCCAGAAAAACATGATATACTTAAGACAGGCTCCCCCATCTGACAAAGAGAAAATACTCCGGCAGGACAGAGACATAGCCAAAGCCCCTTGATGTCAGCAGCACTCCTATAGATCTAGGGTGCAATACACCCAGAATCTCATTCTCCGTTTCAGTTGTTTGCCAGATGAAGACTCAACACAGAGAAGGAGTGCTCTTGGCATCAGCAAACAGTGTAAGCTCAGCAAAAGGCCATGAACTTTGTAAACAACACAGACTCTGAATAAGTGGTGTGACTGTTATTTGCAACTGCTGTAAAAGCTAGGAGGCCACAAGTTCATTCAGGCAGAATGGCAGATTTTTTTTTTCCCCAAGACAAAATTTCTGTTTCTGGTGCATCTGTTTCTTTTAAACGACTGCTACAAACCTATCTAGCGTGACACCAAGCATATCTGCTAAGACAACAGCTCAGACAATCCACATTTTGTGCTGTACACAGACTGTTCCTCAGTCCAGAACTGATGACAGGAAGAGTGAAACAGGCAGAAATCTTGATTGCACCTTTATTTATAAGCAAGCAGATTTTCAGTAAAGAATACTTCAACAAAAATGGCTTGTCTCAAGGGGGTTGCAGTCTAAATGAAGTAGATGACAGAGACAGATTTCAGCAACTGTCCAGATGACAGTAAAAGTTCAGAAATTATCTAATTAAACTAAACAAAGGTCTGTTTCCCCAGTGGGCTGTCAGTAAAAGGTTTTTTTGGACTCTGTGTTTTCGAATGAGAAGAAAAGATAACTTGGAAGGAAGATTCTTAAAATGAAGGATGAAAAAGTGAGAAGTAAGGGGAATGAAGGAATAAGGTCCTTGACAGAAGACAAGGACTTGGGGCTTGGACTCAGTTCCTAGCTTTGAAACAGGTACTGTATGGATCTGGGCAAAGGATCTGCAATCAATGGAATAACACCAGAAGTGAGCTGCTTCTCCACAGAGTTTTCAGGAGTGTCTTACACCTGTGAATCCTGATTCAGGGTAACCTCTTGTGTCTTAGATCCTGCACCATTAAGACAATGTTTAGTTTGAAGAAGAGGTGGCTGAGGGGAGACCTCACTGCCCTCTATAGCTACCTCAAAGGAGGTTGTAGAGAGGTGGGTGTTGGCCTCTTCTCCCAAGTGAAGAATGACAGCACCAGAGGAAATGGTCTGAAGTTGCAGCAGGGGAGGTTTAACTTAGACATTAGGGAGACTTACTTCACCAAGAGGGTGGTCAGGCCCTGGAATGGCCTGCCCAGGGAGGTGGTGGAGCCACCATCCCCGGAGGTATTTAAGAAATTTGCAGATGTGGCACTTCAGGGTATGCTCTAGTAGCCGAGACTGTTGGGTTGGCTGACTTGTTTTGTGGGGTTCCTTTTTTTTTTTTTTTTTGCGGTATGTGGTGAGGACGCCGAGGTGGCCCGGAGCGATGCGAGACGCGGGGGGGAGGAAGCCCTCCTGCGAGCAGAAACAGCGCCCCAGGCAGAGCGGGGCGACCAGCGCCGGGACGCCCCGCACCGTCCCGCCTGAGGAGGGCGGCAGCCCCGGGCAGCGGACGCCGAGCTGAAGGGATTCTCCCGCTCTCCTCTGCCCGGGGCAGCGGCTCCTCACCGCGGGGGAGAATGCGGGCAGGGCCAGCCGCCGCATTTCTTCGTTGCACGCATCGGCTCGGCTCCTCCGAGGGCACACGGAGAGGCGGCGGCTGTCAGGAACGGGCCACGGCGCTGCCCGCAGGTGCGGCCCC
>VZRU01020230.1:605878-649716 GCA_013398155.1 Pedionomus torquatus | reverse complement strand
TGGGTGGAGGGGAAGGACAGTGGGGAGAGAGGCTTGGGGAAGGGGCAGTAGGAGGCTCCCCCTCGGACCCTTCTGTTTGTTGGGTTTTTTAAACAGGTTTAATGGGAAGAGGATGGTGGGAGGTGCCCGACATCTCCATTATGCATTTTGCTTTCCAGTCTTCATCCTTCAAAAGATGTTTTCAGCTCCGAGGTCTCAGGGACACGTCCTGTGTCTGGCTTGCCAGCACCGCACACTCCCTGATTGTTCTCGTTCAAACTTTTTTTCTAAAAAAATTCGGACACCATCATTTTGTATCTGTGTGTGTCGTCCCCAATTTCCACATTATTTTTCCTCTTCATGCTGCACCCCAGGAATTTCATGGGCTGTTTTTGAGGCAGTTGGCTCACTGCCCTGGGTCAACATTGTGCTAAGAGGGAACCAGCCTACACATCTCATTTTATTTTGGATCCTGGTTGAGAGGTAATAGTAAAGAATTTTTGCAGAAACTACTGAAGTCCTGAAAATTTCCTGCAAGTGTTTTTTTACAATAATCACCGATATAAAATCCAGTGTTCTTGGCAACCTAAGGCAGCTTCAGTCAGCTCTGATCACTAACAGAAATGCAGCAAAGAGCAGTGGCAATGGGAAGGCCCTGTGCCCCTCAGTCTCCCAGCCACAGCACCTCGTACTTCTGTTCCATGCCACAGAGGGTTTAATTCCAGAAACACCATAAATCTCAGTTTATCGATACGCTAGTTAGCATTTTTAAATTTAAACCTCATGGACTACACAATTTAAGCAACAAAGAATGTTAGGACTTATTTGGAATAAATTAATAGTTTAACTATGTTCCATCATGTTGCAGGAAGTATAGCATGTGAAATAATCCTGTACCAGCAGAGAAATATTTAGACAACATACATTTCTTTTCCACCTCTGTCTTTATGGTTAGGTTTCCAGCTCATCCACTGCCTCAAGTCAGCTTAATAATATTGACGATGTACAGGTGACACTTAAATAACATTTAGAATTTTAGTTGTCTTAGGTTTGAGGGGTAACTGAAGGTGAGATCAGATACAATGAAACTTTTTTTAAAAAAAAAAAAAAAAAGACCTGAGGCCCAAATTCCCAAAAGTGTTTAGTCTGAAACAGACTAAATGGAACAGAAGCTAGATACATTTTTTGTAATATCTTTGTAAATTTGGGCCTCAAACCAGTCTTCCAAACAAGAGGTTGGTCTAAAGACATGACATTTCTCTCTTGCCATGAGATGAGGGCCACAGCTCTAAACCCTGGCTTGTAAGCAAGACCTTTCCATGTAGGCTTTGATGAATGTGGGTTTAAGAAAAACAACCAACAAAACAAATCACAATTACTGTTTTCACAGATTTGAACTCAATTTTCCTAGCTCCTTTGAACGAGCTTTCTTTGCATGGGGATTGAGCTGAGTAGTGAGGGTGCAGTTCCCAGAATGGAAGACCCAGACCTGAAGTCAGTGCACAATAGCGCTTCTGGTTTTCCATTGTCACCTTGGTTTACTTTGTAATAATTTCTTTGTGCACACAAGGCTTTAAGCTGACTATGATTATAGCCAGGTGAGCCAAATGATGTCTTCTAAGCTCAACCTGCAACAGCTCAGAGCATCTGTTTAGATTTGCACTTTGCCCTGGGGCTGCTGAAGTCCCCTGCACACATAACTGTGTCTGCAAAGGACAGCGGTGGGCACGGGGGTGGTCTGCCTTGCTCATGCATTGAGCAGTTGAGATACAACGCAGGTCTAGTTCACAGTGACCCTGTGTTGTACCTGAGCTCATTAGCCTTACTGAAAGGCAGGTATATACAGTGGGGCACAGTGCCACGCTAGCAGCCAGACGTGATTCCCAGCATGACTAGGTTCTTTCCAGCACTTGGAGCTAGGTGCTTTTCCCCTCGGTATCATTTGATCTGCTCAGGATAAGGACATTGCAAACTAAGAGGGAAAAACTGTCACAGCACACCTGAAACTTACAATTTGTAATGATTAATCCTTTTCTTCCTTCTTGGCTCACTCCTGATTTCCTATGCTGAAGGATTTATCTGCATGGAAAATTTTGAGGGTGCACATGTACTCTAATATGGTTGCATTACTATAAACCCCCAAGTCTGTACTCCTAGTACGCAGATACTTTTTTCATTTATAGTTAAGTCATAGCAAAGCATGCAGCTAATGTGAGAGTTGTTACTGGTTTATTTTTCTTTCAGCAGAATCTGAATGCCCATGTAGAATATTACACCTCTATAGCTATGTGCACAGTAGTCCAGAAAATAGCTACACGTGTATACTTATATTGACATACATCTAGCTCAGGGCCTTAGGTGCTTTATTTGCCTATACTAAAAGTGTTAAACCTAGATTATCTCTGACTGAGGCTAGTGGAAAAATTCCCATAACTTTCCGTGGGATTTACACTCCATCTTTAAACTGAATTACTAAAGATCAGAAGGAGCTTGTAGTACTGATCACTTCTTCTGGTCATTTGTTCCACCATTTTTATCTTGTGTGATTAAAGCAACAGTGACAACCACAGCAAAAACAAACAAACAAAAAAGCATGTGTTTAATGTAACAGAAGCCTGTAATCAGGTTCTCTCTACTTCATTTTTACAGCAGGAAGAAAGCCATGTCTGTATTGAAAATACTGCTTCTGTTTAAAAGCATGTTTCTGATGACATAGGATTAACTATGTCCTGTTTTGTATGTTCTTATGTTGCACTGGTGCAAAGTCTTGTTTATTATGTTAAGTAAAAGATGTCAGAGAATATGTTTTGGACTATAACAAATTTTTGTAGCTAAGTTGCAGCCCGGAGAGCTGATGCTTTTCTAAGAGAAACTAATACAGCTAAAAAACATCTCGTCCTGAACACATATATTACACAAAAAACCTGCGGTACCTAAAACCACATATGATTTCTTTTTTTGTCAAGATGTAATTTATTCTTCACATTAATTTAGAAAGGAATAATAAACTGGGATTATTTGAGCTGGCAACATAGTTAGAAAAAGCATATCCCAGAGGTACTGCATTAAAAGAATTTATAAGACTTAGGTCAGCCTCAATACAAAACCCTTGAGGTGGATATGAGGCAAAAATGGCCCCCCGTCATGGTGAATGAACTCTTGTCAAAGGCAGACATCATCTGAATCAGTGATTCTGGAGAATAGAAACTACTTTCTGGTTGAATGAGTTTTGAGACAAAAGACCGTATTCCTCAAAGCAGCAGGGTAGGGAGTTGTGCATGTGTGATATTTTTTTCCCCCACATATTGTTTATTCATTTAAAGGCAGTATGTTATATTCTGTTTTCTGTGTTTCAAACATCTGTTATTTTGCCTGTTCATTTACCAATTAATTAGTAAGTTATTTTCCTTTTCCAACAATTGTACTGTGAACAATCAATCAATTAGGTTGCTGCAGAAAAAAAGAATAGCAAGATGTCTGGCTAATGTGCAACCTATAATATGAAAAGAAAAGGCAGCCTTCCGAAGTATGTAAGTATAAACAACATCAAACAACTCTGCAACAAAGACAAAGTCTAGCACCAGCAGGCAAAGATTCCAGAAACTGAAAGCCTAAACTTCCTGCTGAAGGGAAAGAGAAAACATCAGAGAGGGAGAACAGAGTTGAGAGAGAGACTTAACATCAGAGTGTGGTTTCTGCTGTTTAAATTCATTTGTGTCTCGGCTGTTGATGTGGATTTCCTCACAGAGGCTGTGCCATGCAGCTGGAGTCGGGCTGCTGGGGCTGACACTGCCAAGGGATCTCCCCGCTGCTGGGCTGACCCTGTCACCTGCAGAGCAAATTTCCCTTACTCCCCTTACTCCCTGCAGCGCTCCTCTCCCTGACTCCCCAAGCATGCAGGACACCTACACCAAGGTACCCATTTGTGGGCCATGATGATGTTTTGGTATGAGGCTTATGGGAAAGCTGGCCAGTTTGATGATGGGTGGTCAGTGGAGGATCATAGTTGACATCTTGCAGGAGACTGTGTTGTGCCCAGTGAGCCCCTGCTAACGGCAGCTTGAAAGGCCAGGTGTGACAGCAGCCGAGGGCAAATCAGTGCAGCTAACTGACAAAGTGGAATAATGACAAGTGACAAATCGAATGCTTACTGTCTACAGTGAATTTATATAGTCATACAACAGACTTGAAAAATACTGCTTAGCATGTCAGCAGTAAGTTTAATTCTTGAGTGAAACTGATTGCTTTATTAGTAAAGTATTGGTTATGGGGTTTCCTTGGGAGAGACGCTATCCAGACAGATCAAGATGTGATAACAGTATTAATTGTCTACTCTTTTTACAGGCAATTTGTTTTATCAGATTACTTGGATTTACAATGCTCTGAGTTGCAGTAAAATTATTTTTCTACTCATACGAGGTTTTACAGTATGGAAACTTCCAAATGTCAGGACTGAATAGCTGTAAGTATAAAAAACCACAGAGTTATTTTGCTGAGTCAGCTCACTGTTTAACTTTCTGACCATTTTTATAAGCTAAACACATATAATTTTTTTATGATCAATCTGATCATCAAATCTGATCAAATCTAGGAACTTTAGGAAAGAATTAGGGATTTCAAAGCAATTAGAGCAGAATCATTTAATTATTTTAATTTTTGTTAGGTCTTGCTTGAGTAAATAGATGCTAAGGACACTGAAATGCTAACATATGTTTGGGAAAAATATCGTTACAAAATATCAATAGAATTTTCCTGGAATTATGGGTCCTGAAAAATTCCCAGTGCTTTTTGGGAATAACTGTACCTCATTCTAGTTTAATTTAACTTGCTCTGAAAGTTGAATAAATCTCAAAGTAGCAAGACAGTAAGACCTTGTTTAAAAAGTGCAAGAGCATCAAACAGATTTGATTATGAACAGTTACTGTATTTAACTTCGCAGCTTGTCAGAATCAGAGTAACGTTCAGGTGTAGGTGAATGCTTTGTGGGCCTTTATTTAACAGATTGAAGAGATTTGTGGTTTGCTTAATATTATTTTCTTAAAGAAGAAAGTGATATGTGTCAGTTTTTTCTTCAGAGCTGCAGAGTTTAGAGTGAAGCTCTATTATCTCCTTCTCATGGATGATCATAAATTGTTCTAGAAGTTAAATTATCATATGACAAGGGTTTATGAAATATTGACCTGTTGGCACACAGTAAATAATTGCCAGTCTTCAAACACAGTCATCATGTGTCAGCTGTACTTTACTCAGGAAAAACAGAATTATGCAAATACAAATATCGTTCAGTTTTAATGGCACATTGTTTAGCAAAGTAGCAGCTATGCATTTGAAATATGAAGATACTTTGATCTCATTTTTATTGCTTTGTGGACTGCATTTTCCTTCTGAGGTATTCTAGGTTTTGTCTGGTGAAGACCTAGCTAATTAAGAATCTCTATTTTTTTAGCATGCCTTGCATTGTCTCAGTCACTCATGACCGGGGCGGATGGAGCAGTGAGTCACCTACCCCACATTATTAGATTTCTGACAAGAAGAAACCAGATGAAACCTCTCAACTGTGTCTGCTTTCCAGACCATGATAATACAGCATATTGAATTTGTTCTGACTTAAAGGGCAAATTACGTACATAGACAAAAGCCTGTATTGTACTACATGTCCTAGGCGCTTTAAATGCCACTCAAATCCATTGGCTCCAATTAAAAATAATGTCCTATGGCAATAAGGTTCTGAAAATTACAAGAAAGTATTTATTTCTATTGCATGTCCATGGCAGTGGATGGAAATCTTTTTGCTGCTCAAATATAATTGTCTATGGGCATTCAGATGTGTAGATGTGGCACTTAGGGACATGGTTTAGTGGTGGATTCTGCAGTGTTAGGTTTACCGTTGAACTCAATGGTCTTAAAGGTCTTTTCCAAGCAAAATGATTCTATGATCTATACAATCAAATTACACTTTAAAACTTCTGCATGTCATATTATTCTAACTATACAGGAAGTACAATATTGTCTGATAAATGAAAATGTAAATTCTTTTTACAGAAGTGTACACATAAGTTTTTGTTGGGGACTGGTGAAAATGTCAACTGACAGCCCGTAACTACAAATACTCTCATGAGAACTATCATAGTATTTCATGTTTTTAAGATTTGGTGTTTAAGAAAACTGGGAGTGAGATACAGAACCTCTGTTTTCTGATCATTTTTAGAGTGTATTTCACGTCAGTATGTAATGGTTGAAAGTTTTTAGTGGTTCATATAAAAATAATCAGTGTTTCCACTCAGTTTGTAGCAGATAGATGGTAGATAGCTTTGTTGACACCAGTTCCAAAAAGCAAGAAGGTTGGGTGTCATATATGAAGACATTCTCTCATGATCAGATGAGATTCTTCCAGGCCACCATTGAATCGTATTGCCTGGATAGCAGAGGGAAACAGGTCCCCTTCTGTTTAGAGGTGATATGTGTAGAGGGAAGCTGTCCAAGAGTACAATTTTTTTGTCTATTCCATGATGTTACTTCATGGAATCATAGAATGGTTAGAGTGGGAAGGGACCTTGAAGACCACCGAGTTCCAACCCCCTGCCATGGGCAGGGACACCTCCCACTAGGCCAGTTTGCTCAAAGCCCCATCAAGCCTGGCCTTAAATACTTCCAGGGATGGGGCAGCCACAACTTCTCTGGGCAACCTGTTCCAGCGCCTCACCACCCTCGCAGGAAAGAATTTTTTCTAATCTAAATCTCCCCTCTTCCAGTTTAAAACCATTACTCCTTGTCCTATCACTACACTTCCTGACAAGGAGTCCCTCTCCAGCTTTCCTGTAGGCTCCCTTCGGGTACTGGAAGTCTGCTAGAAGGTCTCCCCGGAGCCTTCTCTTTTCCAGGCTGAACAGCCCCAGCTCTCTCAGCCTGTCCTCATAGGAGAGGTGCTCCATCCCTCTGATCATCTTTGTGGCCCTCCGCTGGACCTGTTCCAACACTTCTATGTCCTTTCTATGTTGAGGACTCCAGAGCTGGACACAGTACTCAATGTGGGGTCTCACGAGCGCAGAGTAGAGGGGGAGAATCACCTCCTGTGACCTGCTGGTCACACTTCTTTTGATGCAGCCCACAACATGGTTGGCTCTCTGGGCTGCCAGCACACACTGCTGGTTCATGTTGTGCTTCTCATCCATGAGCACTCCCAATTCTTTCTGCTCAGGGCTGCTCTCCAGCCATTCTCTGCCCAACCTCTACCTGTGCCTGGGACTGCCATGTCCCAGGTACAGGACCCTGCACTTGGCTTGGTTGAACTTCATGCCATTTGCATTAGCCTAGCTCTCAAGCCTGTCCAGGTCCCTCTGGATGGCATCCCTTCCCCCCAGTGTGCCAACTGCACCACCAGGCTTGGTGTCATCAGCAAACTTGCTGAGGGTGCATTCTATCCCACTGTCCATCTCCAACAAAGATGTTAAATAGTGTTGGTCCCAGTACTGACCCTTGTGGGACACCACTCATCACCAGCTGCCACTTGTACATTGACCTGCTGACCACAACACTTTGAGTGTGGCCATCCAGCCAGTTCCTTATCCACCGAGTGGTCCATCCATCAAACCCATGACTTTCCAATTTGGAGACTAGGATGTCAAGTGGGACAGTATCCTTGGTGACCAGTCCTGTTAACTTCAGTGCTTTGTAACATGAACTTAGATATGACCTAAGTCTTGTTACAAGTCTCATATCCTAGCTTCAGTTCCTCTATTCTGCTTCTTGAAATTGTACTGTAGGCAAACATAACATGCATATATTAGAGTTAAGACAAAAGGATCAATAAATGGGCAAAGAACTTCTGTGAAATCTAGCCTGTAACTCATTAAGAAGGTGCCTGCAAGAGAAGGAACCAAATATAGTAGGAGATTAAATAGTACTAAGATAAACAGAGACTTATACAAGGAGAATTGAAAAGACAACCCCTAGAGCAGTAGGGAAGTTTTCTGAAGTGATTGGGAGAAGACTGGCTTTGGATATGGGAAGAGATAAGCAGGGTAAAGGAAGAGCTGCAGAGAAAAAGTGCTTGGGAACAATTGTATGAAAGAAAGTCCCCTTGACAAATCAGCTATGGCAGGGGAACAGAAAAGTTAGTTCATCAAAACAAACAACTTGGGGAAGGGAAACCCAAAGCTGGTTTAAAGGAGAATGAAAAGAGAAAATATGCTTGCATGTAATAAAGACATAGGACAAGAAAGAACCAAATGCATAGTGCAAAATGGACAACTTTTTTCCTACATGTAATACACAAAAGGAGACATTTAATTTGAGGAAAAAAGTGTTTGCTTGCCTCTTTAACAAAACATAGGGAATCTAATGCATAATAGTACTTTGGTTGTCAATGAGGATAAATCTCAACCCTTGGGCAAAAATGTGTATCATACATTGGCCAGTTTTCTCTTCTTTTGTGCTGTTGTGCACTTACTGGTACCAAAACCCGCAAAGATAATAGTTGTGTTAGGAAACATTATAGATCATGTATCAGCCATCCACTTTCATCTTTGCACATTCTAGGCATTCAAGACATCCCCCAAAGGTCACACAACACTTTACTCCTCAAGTCTTTCTCAAAATGATAAGCAAGTAAACAATGACAAAATGCATATGAAGTTCACAGCTTGGCAGCAACAATTTCATAGGTGACTCACTAGGCAGTAGGTTGTCCAAGAACCTGCTTAATCATACAAGCAATCCAGTCTTCCTATCTGTAGATTTAACGAAGCTATGTCAATGTTATGCTAGATGGTGTTTAGCCTCATATTGTAAACATTTATGAAGTCAGGAGAAAAACAAAACTGTATCTTAAAACATAATCAAAAACATCAGGTATAATTGATTAGGACCTAACAAGGTAATTTGTCTTCTGTAATGTATAAAGCCTTTCTCTACCAGATTTCTACTCTCTCTCAATAGTGTGTGATAAGTAAGCATCATTATTCCATTTTGCTGATTTAGTACATATTAAAAACTTAGTGTAGTATCATTGCCATTTCAAAAAAAAATGAATGCAAATGCTGTGATAAAATGCAAATGCTGTGATAAAGCCTTATGAGAAATTCACTTCTTCCTATATTCTGATTTTCTGTTTCCTATTCTGAATATATTTTATGAATATATTTTCCCCAGCCTGTGTATCTATCATGTCAGATCTTTATGATTTATTTATTTCACAAATGACAGAACAGAATTTAAGCTAAAATTGGGCATTATACTTTACTGTCACAGTTTTTAGCAGGTTTATATTTATTTATATCCATGTAAGAGGAATGGCTCCAATACTCAGTTTTAAAAATTGTCTGCATTCTAAGTTATGGCATTTTTTACATCTTTCCATTATGGAATTGAGGTTTGCTTAAATTAGTATTCCTTCAAGGATGGGTATTTCTGCCTTTTTTTTTTTTTCCCTGTTTCATGCCACACAGGTTTTAGTGGTTGTTATGGTGAATAAGTTTGTGTATTAAATAGAATTGAACAGAAATCCCACAATAAAGGTTAGCCATTCACAGCTGGCTGCTTCCCTGAGGCGAAAAAAACTATGAAACCTTCATATGGAAAGATTTGACTTTTAAAATTCATAAATTAAAAATGCACTAATCCATTTGCTCAGACTAGGACTAGCCAACATTCTCAGTTGACTCTGTATCTTCAAAGGCACTAGTGCAAGCACAAAGTCGTTAATACACTGATATTTAACTTGCATATGGTCCTTGTTAAAGTAAACAAGAAAAATCCATTAAATGACTCAGAACAAAGAAATGTATTTCATTAAGAAAAAATTGGTCTCCCTTCATCTTGTCTCACTTGAGTTCATAAATCATTATATGATCCATTTTTTTTTCATGGGTATGTTTTTTAACTGGAGCACATTACTTCCCCACATCATCTGCTTTTCAAGGTTGTTGTTAAAGCCAACAGAACGGGGATTCCTCTGTGGAAACCAGTTCACTCAATTTCTCTTGCAATTTTCCTTTTCTGATGAGAAATGATCACTGGTGACTCCAGCTCTCACTTACATTAGAGGACACAGGAAGGGCATAGGGAAAGGAAAAGGTGCTGGACCCTGGTATCACAGACCATTAAGATTTGGAAGACATCCTTCCTGTATCCCTGCTTGCATCTCCTACCTCACTTTCCACTTGCCTGTTGCCCCGACTCTCTCTTGTAGCAGTTCGATTGTTGCTCATCCCCAAGCATGAGAGACATCTAACAGAGATTCCACTAAAAGGTGACATTTGTGAGAAGGTGTCAGTTCTGGCCCCACTGGCTCCAGCCACCTTGCAAAACCAGCAGCAAAGAATTGCAGGAGCTGGCAACACTCCCATAAATATTTTGAGATGTGTTTTCTGAGATAAGAGAAAAGAACTCAAACCAGCATGCTGTCTTGAATGTGTATGCAGTTGCTATTTTCGAGCTTTTTTTCCAATATTCTTCTGGCAAGGTGGTTACTTTAATTCCTATTGAAATACAAAAGGAAAGGTTCATAATCCATATGGAATATCATTTGAAAAAATATTACTGTGTATCCCTCTGTAAATTCATGTTATCTGCATTATATTGGGGGTGTTATTATTATTTAGCTTTAACACAAAATTATTATGCATACTAAATAATTTTAAAGAATTTTCTCTTAATTTCAGGATATTTTAAAATTTGAAGTAATGGATTGTGATATCTCTTGTAGATTTTGAAACTAAATTTTTATTGTTTACATAATAAAACATAAATAAAATAACAGAACTAAAATGTTCCTACTAAAATAACAGAACTGCACTAGGGCAGTTACATGGAAACATTTTAATAAGCATCTTGTTTTTTAAAAAATCAAATACTTCTGTGTATTTCAACACAGGGGAGGACTCCGCTTTTGATGGAGGCCCAAATCCTATGTTATTTAAGAATCAGAAAGGATCTGGGAGCAGAGGCAATGAGCAATCTACAAAAATCACAGCAAGTACTTTGTTTTGCAAGTTACTGTCAAGACCCTAAATGCAAGCGGGCCACAGTGGTACTGTGGAGTGCAAATAAATTTTTGAGACCTTGTTTTAGGAACAGGAGCCATCACCCAATACAAAATAAAATCTAGGTGACAGTTACATCCCAAGTGGCCAAAAGGAGAGGTAAAACATGTTAGAAGAGTGGCATCTGGAAAGCTATGGTAACAAGAATTGCTGCAAGAACTGTGAAAATAAACAGCAAATGGTATCATGAAAGCAATCAGGACAAAACCTCCCAGAACACGAAGGTTGTCATTGTCCATAAAATGCTGTTAAAACGGATCATCAGAAACTAGAAATAAGCACTAAAAGGAGATACTTTACTAAGAGCAGATGGTGCAACACTGCAGCTGGAAGGAGCTGGAAAGTGATGACACCAAAGCAGCTCGAATGGAGGAGCTATTTGCCATTGTTGCCAGGTGCCATAAATGTTATCAGTAGATGTGTGGCTGCACAGCAACAGTTGAAGAGGATCACAGACTGTTAAAAAGTGTTACTGACAAGCCTTTAGCTTTTGCACTTAGTGTGAAAGTTTTCTCCTTATCAGAACAATGAGTCCACTGAGCATGCAAACAATCTTACTCTGGTTTACAAGAATGATTTTTATATCCTTACATATTTCAAGGGGGCTGCCTTGTGATTTAGAAGCAGAGTTTTCACTTCTTTTCTAGACTCACACAGCCTAAGGTGGGCAGCCCTCTGGCCAAGAGCTGACTAGGAAAATACCACTGTTACTTCAGCTTCTATCTTTCACAAGACTGCATTCTCTCTTATATCTCTGATTGACTGTTCCCAAGCCTCCAGTCAGGCAAATATAATGTTATTGTGAAAGTTCTGCAAAAGCAAAGCACAATTTCTGATTGCGCTATATTCTTCATCCCTTCTCTGATACATATGACACAGACGTAGCATCTTTTTTCTCATTTCCCATAAGGCTATAGTATTGCCAACATTTAGGGCAAAAGAATTGTTAATAAGCCATTTGTCTTAAGGTTTTAATACACTTTAGTATAAATTATACATGACACAAAGCACAGGTTATCCTATGACTTTTTAACATGTGTATATTTGCATAATGCACACAAGTGGATTTGTATATATTTGCTGCATCCACGTGCATTTGAAGGAAAAGGATTTTGCTGTAAGTTATCTACTTTTGCAGTGATGTTATTTAATCTATTCTGATCTTTTTTAGCAATTGACACTCTACACTTCTTTGCCAGCTCCTGCATAGAGGTGTTTCTTTTGACTGCCCTGTCATTCCTGTATGTGCTTATGTTGAATATGTTCTCCTTTCTTTCTCTCGGCTGCTGCACTTGGAGCCTGTCTTTAGACACAAAAATCATACCATTAAACTAGAAGCTGTAACGTTAGGGTAGCACACCTATGCTGTTCCCCTAATTAATTTTTACAGGTGTGGCATTAGTTCTTTATTTGAGATATTCTGAAGTTGATATGAAAACTTAGAAATGTGCAACCTCTTGGTGGTGATTTCAGTTACTGCCTCCCTCTTATTTCTTTTCAGATTCCTTTTCAGGGCTCAGGCTGGTATGAACAAATGTGTCTGAAATTAGGGTAGGAGGGATGAGTTGAAGACTGGTTAGTGGAGCACACTGAGCTCACTCCTGAACCTAAGCCTGGGTCAGAACTGGGTGTAATTGATCTGGCATGATCAGTATCTCTACAGCTACTCAGCTGGTGAGGCTGGCTTTTAAATGACAGTCAAAATGGTTGTTCTAGGCTCTGTGTTTTATTTGATTAAAATTGTTTCACTGCCCTGTGGTGGGAATGTTGTGGAAGCATAAAGATGCTGTTGGGTGATAAAGAGCTGTGAAAATGAAAATCGCTGACGAGCAACACAAACCATGATACTGATAACATTTTTATAAAAAGATAAGAGAAGGTCATAATTGCAGTGTGGAATACAACAAAGGTGTAACAAAAGCATTTTCTAGTGACTAATATTTTGTTGTAAATGACAGTTAAAAACCAATTCATTAGAAATCACTGTATTTACTGTTGTTTCTGTGTAATTTCATATATTGGCTTGGTCTAGATTCTCAATTGCCTATGCATTACTCTCTTTTCAGCTCCATAGGACTGGAAAACAAAAGTGTCTTTTATTCTATGGGATTCTGTAACTTCTGTTGAACTGCAAGGCTGTGCTCCCCCATGCTGAGAACTTCTTAGAGGGCTCTATGGCACCTGGGAGTCTGCACACCACACATATACTCATCATTGCTTTAATGTAAAGACTACTGAACTGTGTCCCTGGTAAGTGCCATCCTGCCTCTCCCATAGTGCTAACCATGATCATGGGTTTCCTTCAGTCATAGCTGCTGGACTGTGATTATAATGTTTTGGTTTAGAGTACAAAAAATATTTGTAGTAGAACCCAGCCAGCACGGGTTCATGAGGGACAGGTCTTGCTTAACAAATCTGATCTCTTTGTATGACAGTGACCCGCTTAGTGGATGAGTGGGAGGCTGTGGATGCTGTTTATCTGGACTTTAGTAAGGCCTTTGATACAGTCTCCCACAGTATCCTCCTGGAGAAACAGGCTGCCCATGGCTTGGATGGGAGTACTCTTCGCTGGGTTAAAAACTGGCTGGAGGGCTGGACCCAGAGGATGGTGGTGAATGGAGATAAATCCAGTTGGTGACCAGTCACGAGTGGTGTCCCCCAGGGCTTGGTACTGGGGCCAGTTCTCTTTAATATCTTTATCAATGATCTGGACGATGGAATTGAGTGTACCCTCAGTAAGTCTGCAGATTACACTAAGCTAGGTGGGAGTGTTGACCTGCTTGAGAGCAGAAAGGCTTTGCAGAGGGATCTGGACAGCCTGGATTGGTGAGCTGAGGCCAATGGGCTGAGGTTCAATAAGGCCAAGTGCCAGGTCCTGCACTTGGTTCACAACAACCCCAAGCAGCACTACAGGCTTGGGGAAGGGCAGCTGGAGAGCTGCCTGGCAGAGAAAGACTTGGGGGTGTTTGTTGCTCAACTGTCAGCTGAACATGAGCTAACAGTGTGCCCAGGTGGCCAAAGAGGCCAATAGGATCCTGGCCTGCATCAAGAACAGAGTGGTGATCAGGACTCAGGAGGTGATTGTTCCCCTGTACTTGGCACTGGTGAGGCCCCATCTTGAGTACTGTGTCCAGTTTTGAGCCCCTTAGCACAAAAAAGACATTGAGGTGCTGGAGTGTGTCCAGAGAAGGGCAATGAGCTCTCTTTAACTACCTGAAAGGAGGTTGTAGAGAGATGGGCGTTGGTCTCTTCTTCCAAGTCACATGCGATAGGACAAGAGGAAATGGCCTCAAGTTGTGCCAGGGGAGGTTCAGATTGAGTATCAGGAAAATTTTTTACACAGAAAGGGTTATTAAGCATTGAAATCAGTTGCCCAGGAAAGTGCTTGAGACACCATCCCTAGAGGTATTTAAGAGACGGGTTGGCATACTGCTTAGTGATGTTGTTAAGTGATGGGTCATTGTAGTTGGAGGGTTTTTTTATAAGAGTTAGGTTGATGATTGACTAGGCGATCTTAAAGGTCCCTTCCAACCTAAACAATTCTATGATTCTATGATTCTATGTCTAATACTGTCTACCTACTTCATAGCAAGATTTCACCAGGGGTATTTCTGTCTTTGGAAGTGTTTCGCTACATACTTGAGAAAGAATCTTAACATTGCACATGAATGAAGTTAGTTTAGGCTTTTTTTTAAAGCACATGCAATGCCATGTAAGTATCACGAACAACTTCTTAAATGGAGTTTCTGATTGTTTTCTTGCAATGGTGTGTAGGGAAATTCAGACATAAGTTATTTCCCAAAACAGTTTAAACAACCTAGTATTTTTTTAAGTTAAAGTGATGTTACAGTTGGAAGAAGTATGTGTTGGCTAATAAAAAGGAAAACTGGGCAAACACTTAATGAAAACATGATTTTACAAAGAGGATCTTGCCTTATAATAAAAATTGGATTTATCTTGCCTTAGACAACTCTTTCTGGCAATTCCACTGGATTATATTGCTGATACTGGAAAGTTGTTCAGAATTAAGCTTGCATTTATTATTGAATGTTTATTTCAGGAAAACTGCAGGCTGTGGATAAAATGCCAGTTTCCTTACTCATGGTTTATGTAAGTAATGAGATAGGACTGGTTTGTTGTTTTTTTTTCCCATATGTTATATATGGTAGTTTAATACATGCCTCTAATTTGCCGTTTGAAATATTTCTGAACAAACAAATTCAGAGAAGGAGGAAGGAAAGTACTTCATAGAATTTGAGGAGCACCAAATACTTAAAGGAAAGCTAGCTATGTCAAAGAAATATATCAGAGGCCAAGGAGTTAATCTGTTCTAGTGGATCATCCCTACATACTTTTCCCAGCCACCATCAGAGTTATTTCTTAAATGCCAGCCAAGAACTACTTGCAGCTGGCAAAAATCCACAGTTATCACTGCAATGGAAAAGGAGTGATATAAAAAAGAGCAGTGTGGCCCTGTTGACAGTGAGGTGTGGGTTCCTGTGCTCTTATCCAGTTTGCAGGGGTAAGAGAACAAATAATTAATGAAGATAACATTTATACAATGATTCAGCTCAGAAGTATGTGTGGTAATTTCCTAGTTCTCTGGAATTTGTTTTGTGCTGTGGAGTATATGGAGTTCACACAGCACCTGTGGAGTATATGAAGGACGTGGTTTCCTTGTGGTTCACAGAAAGACCATTTTAACTGTAAGTGATCTTTAAAAGTTCCAAACTAATTCTTCAATTATTTTGCGTATGACAGGTTGAGAGGTGGAGGGAGCACAGGTTAAATGATAAAATAACATAGAAATGCCAAGTACAAACACAGGCTGGGTAGAGAATGGAGCAGCCCTGAGAAGGACTTGGGGTGTTGGTGGGTGAAAAGCTCAACATGAGATGGCAATGTGCACTTGCAGCCCAGAAAGCCAACTGTATCCCGGGCTGCATCAAAGGAATTGTGGCCAGCACATCAAGGGAAGTGATTCTATCCCTCTACTCTGCTGTCATGAGACCCTGCCTGGAGTACTGTGTCCAGCTCTGGAGACCCCAGAATAAGAAGGACATGGACCTGTTGGAATGCATACAGAGGAGGGTCATGAAGATGATTAGAGGGCTGGAGCACCTCTCCTATGAAGACAGGCAGAGAGAGTTGGAGTTGTTCAGCCTGGAGAAGGCTCCAGGGAAACCTTATGGCCTACAGTGGGCTAAAGAAAAGATGGGGAGGGACACTTTATCAGGAAGTGTAGTGATAGGAGGAGAGGTAATGGTTTTAAACTGAAAGAGGGGAGATTTAGATTAGATCTCAGGAAAAAATTCTTTCCTGTAAGGGTGGTGAGGAAATGGTTGCCAAGAGAAGTTGTGGATGCCCTATGGGAGTGTTTAAGGTCAGGTTGGATGGAGCTTTGAGCAACCTGCTCTAGTGGGAGATGTTCCTGCCCATGGCAGGGGGATTGGAATTTGATGATCTTTAAGGTTGCTTCAAACCCAACTCATGATATGATTCTGTGATTCCAAATCATGCCTATGTGGTGTTCTTGCAAACAGAAAGCGAGCATATCTAGCAGATCCCTAAAGCTCCCCAAACCTGTGCAACATAGGGTGAAAATAAGAGGTATTTCCAGTTCCAAAGGTAACAACTATACATAAAATACAGCCTCATAAATCTTGACATTTTTGTAACTCTTTATTCTTTGTGGAGTCCATTGTATAAGGAAGTACTGATCAGACTCTTACAGACTGAACAAAAAAACTGGGCTGCCAAAAAGGATTTTAAACATAGTCAAATCAACCTTGGCAATCAACACACAGGAGAAAGTGACCCATGGAAGATTTAAACTAGGGGTGAATATTGCTTTTTCAACTAACTAAGAGTACCAGATAGGAAAAGCCATGCTTCTTGTGGCTGTTTAATCACCGTGGTGAGCTGATCTCTGTAGCTTGTATTAAGGAATTCTGGAAAATCAGACCACTGAAGTTACAAAAAGCAAACAGCATTAATGCATTCTGGTGCCTTTTTCACCATTGTCGTGGTGGACAACCATATTGATGACCATTTAGTACACTAGATGTCTCTTATTCATTGTGTAGTCTTTTGTACACCACATACAGATAAGCACACATATATGAAGTCAAAATGTCTTATTTTCAAATATACCTGAAATATTTTTTTTTAAAAATTGTGACTGAATTTAACTTATACCAAACATATAAGGGCCATTTCAAAACTAGTCTCAGCCAGAGTCTTGCAGGTCTTAGTTTCCTAACTGTTAAAGATGTACCCCAACTAAGAAGCAGTAGGACCTGTGGAGCTAGGCTCTTAAACACATCTCTGTGTGCAAGTATGTATGTGTTTGTGTGTGTGTGCATCTCTTTTTTTCTAATGTAAAAAACTTACTTGGATCTGTTGCTCTTTAAAGAGAAAATCTCCTCAGGCTATCCCAAACTGCATGTTACTGCTCTGAATTGATATTTATGACAAGTTAGCTCTGATCCTATCCAAAACTTGAGAATCTGAAATGTGAATATAAGCTGGTGTTGGTACAGTTGTGGAGCACTGGATGAACACTTCCGGGGAGGCCAATGCCATCCGAGAGTGTCCTATGGAAATATCCCCATCTAGTGGGTGTCATTGGGCTGAGGACACTCCTCTGGCATTCCAGTACAGTGCCTGTCTACTGTTTATAAAGCAGTTGCATATCTGTTGTTTTCCTGAGAGAAAACAGGAACCTCCTATTATCTCTGAAATTATTTCAGATTTTACATGGGTATGCTAAAAATATGTACAATATTTAATATGATCTTTCAATGATAGACTGTTCTGCTTTCCTCATTGTGGTGTATACTGTGCCTTTCCCATTATGCCTAAATAGGCTGAATTACCACTGATGGTTTGTTCAGGAATTTTCTGAATTAGTTTTAAAAGAAATGAAAAACACTGAAAAGTTTTCAGGCTTGACATACCCTTCTGAAAGTTAAAGGTACTGCTTTTCTAAGAACATATTTTACATAAGGAGAAAGAGTTCAGTGGAATTTGGGAGCTGGTATGTTTGTAAATATTCATTATTTTCTTCAAGACTATTTTACATTGCAAGAGCAATGTAAAAAAATAATGTTATCCTGACTTGAGACATGGCTACAGAATCCTATAACTACTCTCTCCCCTGTCTTTTCATGGGAATTGTTCTTAGCTGGTGAAAAAAGGAAGTTTATTCCTGGACCTACTAAAATTAGTAGGAGTTTTGACATTAATAAAGTTAGGACTTAGTGGTGAATATATCAGGAAGGAATACAGCACAGCAAAACCTGTAGTACATTCAGTCCTAAAGAAAGCATAATACTCATGTATTGGTCACCTAATTAATGCTTCTTACTTGTCTTTCTCAGAAAGGATTAGTGGCTGGAATAGTGTAACAGCTATTTAAGGATGGTTGAATAGCATACTGGCATCTAACGAATCAGATGCTTAATGATGATATTTGTAAGCAAAGCTCCAGATTCTCCAGCAACTCATCCAGGGCAGGAATTTCTGTCTTAAATCTGGGCTGCAGGACATTCTGGTATTTAAGGTAGAAAGTGAGAAGGGTTTCTGAGAGGAACTATGCACACCTCATGTGACTGGGTTTGTAAAATGTCCTCATCTCTCGTCACACTTTTTAATGCTTATCCTATTATCAACATATACAGGACATATATAGTTTTACTCACACACATACATATTCCTAAGAATAGGGAAGATCCTTTATGATTTATAGATATCTGTTACTTTACATTTCTAGATATTTATAGATATATATATACACATTTATAGATATTACATCACATTTGTAGATGCTTGTTACTTTCTTATTCAGGTGCTTTGTTACAGGTATGCATGTTTTTTCTTCTCAGCAAGTTTTCCCTCAAAATAGTTTACATTGCAATCTACAAGGTATTGTTTTAAAATGTGCATTTGAATATTGTGGTTATGAAACCAGGAGATTAACGTCATTAGATGAAGGCAGGCACCGTGGAGACAGGTGCTGTGCATGTTTGTCCGCGTAGCTCTGCCAATGCACATTAATCTTGATCGGCAACATTCCTGCTATTCCAGTCCCAGGCCCCTCTTGTGCCAAATCTTGTATTTTATTTGTTTATAGGTATAGCAATGCTTCCATTTAAGTGGAAGTTATTGTGAATACCTTTTACTCATTTTCAGCTTTTGCTTTTCACTCTGCTGGTATGATTTGTCTTGTCCACGGAGCCTGTTAAGAAGGGAAGGGCCCAGATGTGAGGCTGACTGGCACTGAAGTAGTCCCATGATTTTGCATGATCTGAATGTCAAAAGCAAGGAACCCCAAAGTTAATCATTGCTTACAATGACTGACTCAGCCTCTCTAATCCTTTTCTATCCTCAGCCCTTGTCACTGTGCCACTTGACCTGCTTCCTTAGGGCTGGACTATGTACCTCCACCATGTATTGCACAGGAATCCAGTCTGGGACAGGGAAATGATTTTTGCAAAGCTTTAGGGGCCAACTCTGCTCAGCCCAAAAGTTGTTGACAGAAGGGAATGATGCCTTTGAGCTCACTATACGTAAAACATCCTATCTCTGGCAGTTACTCACCCTTCCCTGCCTGTGCTTGCAGCAGAGCTACTTAGTCTTTAAGTAGAGAGAAGTATTCAGTTTCAGACAAAATGGACTTTTGTACACAAGAGTTTTGCCTCCAGGACTGGGAGTCGAGATAGTCTCCTGCCACCACCACACCTATTCTGAATCCACAGGAAGTAATTTTTTTTTTCCTTTCATGCCATTCATCATCCCTGGCAAAGAGATAAGGACAACAGAACCCTGCTGAGCGATTGACCTGGTTGTGTTGCTCTGTATTAAGAAGTAATGTTTTTGCGTCACTTAGGTTACACATTTCTAGTGTATTCTGTTACCCACAATTTAACCCTTTCAGGATTTTTCTGCCAGCAGAAAATGATATGGTTCTTGTACTCCTCCTAAGAAATGATACACATATTTATGACAATAACAAGGTACAAGTTTGTCATAGACTCCAGCTGGACTAGAATGGTCTTTGAAAAAAAAAAAAAATCCTGTGAGGTGATATCTAGATTTCTAAAACTTTTTCCCTTGCTTCCCTTGTGTTACTGTTAGCACCCTCTGCTAGATCAGATACAAGAAGCAACCCTGCAGGAAACAGCAACGAGCTACAGCAATCTGCACGAGTTAAATATTCTTGACACTGGAGCATCTGCCCTGACATACAGGGCTCTGCCACTTGCCTAGAACATACCGATACAGCTGGGAGCAATGAGACCAAGCTCCTTCTGCACCAGCATTTGCACCCATAGGGGCGAGGGGGCAGGTGAGGTGGGCAATCCCTTTCCATGTGGGACACTGGTATATATTGTATCACTGGCATGAGATCTCACCAGAGGCAGTCAACATACGGATGAGCATCCTTTGGTAGTTCCCAGATTTCACTTGACCACTTCTCAACACAATGAATAAAATTCAGCAGGGTCATCCTCTTGTGCACAAGGTTCCAGGTATTAACACTTTACCAGCAAGACAAAATAGTGTACAGGACCATAAGTCATAAGATCATTTTGCCAATATTTCCAGTTTTAAGCAGTAAAAATCTGTATCTTAGTTCCTTAGAGCATCCAGCTGGTGGTGCCAAATAGTAACTGGAAAGGATATTTTTCCTGTATTTTGAATGCTTGAAATATAAATTGTTTGGATAAAGGCATATTTACAGTTGTTTCTTAGTCTCTTTTTAACAATAGTTCTTCTCTTTCTCAGTGAACTCAGCAGATCAGCTACTAAAAATGACTGTTGTGCGTTTATGCCTCGCATGAAGGGATGTAACCCCCTTCCGCTCTGATTTATTTTGAAGCTCAATCTGTGCATGGGGTGTAGAAGTTGTATATAGATGTACATGGATGATAAGCAGTGGAGGATCAGGCCTGGGATATTTTGGCTGGAGTAATGTGTTTACTTCATAAATCATAGTAAACCTTAAGAACACATACACCTGTTTTCTTGGGTAGTGAGTATCTCTGTACCTGGCATTTATATAACTTCTATGATCTGAGGTCTTGTCCAGGATCTTTAACACATTTATTATGGCTGTTGATGAGTCAGCTTGTGACCTTCTTTTTCTGTGAGGTTCAGTAGTTAAAAGTATTTAGCTTGGAAGAAGATACCTGTTTTCAAATTTAAGAAGGGGGGCAAGGGGGAAGTGGTAAAGGGACACCGTGTTATGTTTCATTGGCCTAACAGTGACCTATAAAATGTGCTGGTGAGAACAGAAAATGTAAGGCACCAATGACTGCAGGCACAGTTTGTTTTCATTCCTTTTGATATTTGATTATGAAGGTTAAAGCAGGGGAAAGGGAGTGCTAACCTGAAGTGCTAGCTTTCCTATGGCTGCCTGCCACGTTAGGTCGGTGCTGATTTGAAAAGGTCGCATTCTTTGCCGGCAGGTGGGAGGCAGTGAGGAATAGACCCCAGGAAAGCCAGTTTTTACAATGGTCATAGATATGGTTACTTTAGGAAGCATTTCGCCCTGGTCTGGAAAGTACCCTCTGTCCACATGGGCCTCCTGCTTTCCACTGAAAGATTGCAACAGACTGCTGCTTGCACAAGCCGTGGCTTCTACTGAGATAGGCTGAGCAGATGGCAGAGTATGACCAGTTGGGGCAGGGAAAGCAGCAGAAAGGTGAGTCAGGCAGAGAGAGGCACGTGGAGAATGGCACGAATCATGCTTCCCTCACTTGGGCTGCAGAACTGGTGGACTCGTGACCAATGCAATTCATCCAAGGCACTGTGAGAGTCATTTTCCAGAGCATAATACTCAGATCTCTGGTCACTAAAAGAGAGCAAATCAGTGTTCTATGCTAGAGTGAATGCTGAGAAGGACCTGGATCCAGAGCATCTGCTTAAGATTTCCATTTTTCCATGTTTCAATTTATCAAAATCATTCCTTAATTTGGTCTCAAGGATGAAGGCACTTCAATATGCATGTTTATGGTAAAATCATGATGATATGAGAAGGAATATTAATTACATCTTCGGGAAAAAAGAATATGTATGACCATTGTGACTTATTTGTTCAGTATTTTATAAATACACTGTGCAGTAGAAATATTAGAGGAACAACTCGCGCTGTTCTGAGACCTTGTGTATGACTTTGTGTTGTTTTGCTCTGCTAAAATATACCTCATGAAATCTCCTGAAGTATTCCCCTTGCAACTGTGGAGGCTAATGATTTACTCAGACTCATTAAGAAAATTAAATCCTCTTCAAAGAATTATATCCAATCATTCTGCAGATGTTTTGAAACACAACAGCTGCACTCTGTCCCCAGTTGCTCTTGTGAAACCCTGCTGTAGTGAATGGAGGCTACGTGTGAGGACGGGGCTGGACTACATCCTGTCAGTACCGGCTGAGCAGCTGCAGGTACATTTACAGCATTTCTTTAGGGAAGTAGGGAGCCTGTTTAAAATCCTAATGATATCAGTTGTTCTTGCCTTCACAGTACCTTGAATCTGTGTTACAAGAATGGCTTGAGATGCAGCAGGAAATATGGGACTAGTTCTATCTTCTTTTACATCCACATAAACAATGAACATGTTTGAACATAGAGAGGTAAAAGAGCAATCCCTGCTTAAGCTCTAGTTGCTCATGCCTGGGCTGTGTGACTACAATTAAGAACAGAATGTAGCTGATTGTCCTTATGTGTACAGTCATTTGACATTTGAAGAAATAAAGAGGATAAATTGTACCATTGATAGAATTTCTTCAACTATGTATGTGCTGCCTTTTCTCCTCGGGTGTTTAGTTAAATGAGGTTTTCCCTTTCCTGCAGGCAAGCAATTGTTTTCTTTTTTCCATTTGATCTCTCAGAATTCTGCTTTTTTAGCCTGCCTGCCTGCCTTTTACTTTAATTCCTTTTGATAATAGAGCTCTTTTATCATGCATGCTAAAATTGTTGGATGGGTTTATTTGACGTGCCACGATGAAACTAAATAAGCAGCTTTTTTAATGTCATGTGTCACTTCATTTTTCCATATGTGTCATCACTGGATTTCACAATATCATGAGTGTCATGATTTTTGCTGGGTTTTGTTGAGCACCAGCTTCTGGATTTTTTTTTTTTTTCATAAGTAAACATAAAAATAGCTTACATATGGAACTCTTGTAGTTGCAGAGAAGCACTTAAAAATCTGCTCAGTTGTATGTGAAAAGGAAGTTAAAAGTTATTTATTGTGAAAAAAACTTCTGATTGGGGGCCCTGAGTCACGATTTTAGAATGCTTGGGAATTATGATATTTCATACACAGCTGTTTGTTGTTTATTAGCAGATAAACAACAGGACAGGGTTTCTGTACTGGAGAATTTTGGGCCTGGAATTTAATGACTATTTAATCACGCTTACAGACTGTGCTGTTTTAGGCATATGGTAATTTTCAACAGACCTAGAAATGTAACCAATAATTTAGCCAATTACTATAAAAATGAAATGTGTTTTTGTGGGCTGGTCAGATGATCTCCTGTTTAGGAGATTTTCTAAACAAGGAATATCTGTGCTACTTAACGGGTGTGGCCTTTAGTTAGTGAGAAACCCCTACATTGAACGTTGTATTGTAAGGAAAGACTGGAAAAAAAGTAATTTGTAAAACTTTTCTAAGAGAAATTCTGTTATTAGATAAAGAATTGTAAAAAAAAAATAAATCCCAACTTCCAGGATTTTGTTTGGATCAGTTCTTTTTCTTTTTTCTTTCTAGGCTGTTGTGTGGTTTGGAAGCAGCAACCTATTTTTCTACCCTGCACTTTCATTCTAAACAAATAAATTAGCATCCAATTTTCCTATCCCAGTCCAATGATCACAGTGTTTTCTTTTGTAAATAATGGTAGCATCTCCTTTGACTCTTCAGTCAGAAAGTATGGAAAGGTACTTTAATTAGTACCTTGATTTTTTGTCTAAATTTTAGAAACTTGTTTAAAATATTGGGAAAAGACTTCTATCGGCCTTCAATCTGCAGGGATTTAAGGACATATGGGATCTTGATGAACTCTAACAAGGTCATTTAGAAATGACAATTCTTTTAGCATTTCAAGATCTTAAGATTAATACTTCTAATATCTCACCTTGAATTGTGCAGCAGACATCCCGTAATGATATGGGGGGGACTTTTATCTGTTTATCAGGAATGAAATTAATATACAAGCACAGAGGACGTATTTAGCTGTGAATTTGCTGTGGAAGCTGCTCTCTGATAGCAGGGACATGCTGTTATAAAATAGCTTGCATTTCATAACCTCAGTTTTACAAGCATCGTATCACTGCAGCCTATAAAAAAAAAAGGAGTTGACCCATTTTGTAACTGTTAGAAATGAACTAAAAAGGATAATAAGAAGTGATAACTTCTAAATAAGCATTCATACCAAATGTTTCTGTTTCCAACGAAAATATTTTTTACATGTGTTTATAAAATAGATGGATTTATTTTATAAATAAAGGGCAGGTTCTGCACAAAACTAGATTTTGGTGACATGATAAAGATTGTTGCCTTATACAAGCAATACTTGTACTGTTATAAGTATTTGAATACTTATACATAATTTTTAAATAGGCAGGGATTTCTGAATTTATCATTCATACTCTGATCTTGCCCAGTTTTTCTTCCAATAGTAACTGTATCTTAATCGTACACTGATCTACAAAACCAACAGTAATCACTGTTAGTTTTTCTCTGGTCTTATTTTCTTCATAATGAATAAGTAAAAAATATATGCAATAACTGGCATTAATTCTTCACGTATAAACTGAATAAACAAGATGACAGGTCCACATAGTTCTTTTACTCCTCTTTCATTTCCAGAACACTTTTCATTTCTCTGAGAGTGTTTATTTCTAAAATATTGTATGATTTTATCTCTGTGAGAGTTGTCTTAGCAACAGGGCAGAGTTTTTCTAATGACAAATGCAATAGCAGATCTCCAGGTAGAAATGCTCATGCAGAATGAGATAATATTTCAAAATTATCCAATATCAAACTCAGCAGTGTCCAAGAAAATACTTCTCACCTAATACATCTGTAGTCTGACTGATATTTTAGAGCATATTTTGTTTGGACACCTCTTTTTCTGCTCAGTTTCTTTCTACTCCTGCAAAACTCTACAAAACTTGTTGAAGAAATCCTACTGTTTTCCCTTGATTTTAACTTTCAGTAGTTTACGCCTAAGAGGCCAAATCCACCACCAAAATTTTCTAGGTGGGAAGGACAGGGTAGCCTAGCTCAGCTGAGGGCTATAAACATTCATTGCTTAGCTGTTAAATTAAAGAGTAGCTTCTCTCTATCAGTTCTCCTATTTCTAACCTTATCTTGGTTGTTGTTGTTACAGGTAAAAGCCTCATAGAGTTTGTACTCTGAGGTATCCAGGTAGGTATCCTGTTTGATGGTTTGGAGGGTGAAGGTTAAAATAGTAAGAAAAAAAAGGAGGATTAGAAATAGAGGGGAAAAACATTTAAATAAGCTTTGGGTCACAGTGGAGTGCCGAATATTTGTGTCAGAAGAAAGACTGCTATGACCCAGTCCCTATCTTTTGAGATATACTTGGCTTTGCATGATGATTAAAACCCTTTGAAGGTGATAGGACTGAATAGTTGTGGCTGAATCTAAGCTGATATATATGGCCTTAAATGCTGTGTATTCTTGAGTATCTACCAGAAGCTACCCTAACCTTCTTCTTATTTCTGTTACGTCCTTGATAGATATAACCAAAGCTGGAATTTGTTGAATGTTCTGACCCTGATTTTCCAACATCCCATTTAACGACTCACATGATAAAGTTATTTGTAATTGTTAAATCTTTGCAGGATTATGATCTAAAGGAGTATTAGAGCCTGATCCAACTACTTCAGAGGACTGCCCTAGATTTTGGTGATCAGCGTATCAGAGCCATACTAAGGGGATTAAGATGCTGCCTGTGCTTACTGAAGATACAGTTTTCCTAAAATTGCAGTTCAGAATTCTAGTCTTGACACATCCATAGCATGTGATACAACAATGCATATTATATAGTATATCTCACTATACTTAAGCTAGTGTAAGTGTGGTGGTTTACAGTGGCTCTGGTAGCCTTCGCTTTATTTATGCTTTCATAGTCCAAATGCTTAGCAGTGTAAATATTTCTTCTGTGTGGCTATACACAAAGAAATGTATTTACTTATATAATGTGTGAGGCTATGTCACGGAGAAACATGCAGTTTTTACTAGTGTCTGAGATGAGTGGGTTACCTGCTACAGCAATGTGGTGGAGGGGTTAGGCAGACTGCCAGGGCCCTGTCCCAGCAATGCCACCATGCCCAGAGCTCTCTAGAAGACTAAGCCTTTCTTCAGAGAAGGTAGCATTGTAGTAGCAGAATTATTCTTTATAGCACTTTGGCAGCCTGTATATATTAAGCTTTTGTAAAAAAGTAAAGGAAGAAAGCATTAGAACTCTTCCCACTGCTGTTACAAAAGTATTCTGGGGTCTTCTTTCCTTCATCCAGTTGTATTTTACTTCTCTGCCTTCCCTTTATTTCACAGACATCGCAAGTAGGACTGGGGAAATGATACAAGGAGAGATTTGGCACTTCTTTCTTTCACCAGATACCAGGAGATGTAGCCTGTAGAATATTACTGAAATGAAACCAGGTAACTGAAGAACAGGCAAAACCAAACAAAAAATATTGTAGTGAGTCTTTTTTTTCTCTGCATGTGAGAAATCTGCTAATGAACCAGAAAGGCTGGAGGCCCACTAAAAGCAGGCAACATGCTAGACTCTAAGACTCTATATGAAAGACTTATGTGTGTGTATATATATATATATATAAGTATTTCTTTTTTTCTCAGTTGGTTTGCAATTTTTGTTAGGACTACAGAAATTACGTTATCTTGTCCAATATGATGATAATTCTGCTACACTGTGCTATATAGCCATTCCATCCAAGCAGCTTTTCACCTGTCACAAACAGTAGAAGGAAAAAAGAAAAAAAAAAGTTAAAAAAAAAAAAGAGTATCACTTCTGTTATGTGGTGAGGAAGCTGAGGGTCTACGATATAGCTATGCCACATGGACATGGAAAATTTGTTGCATTCAGAATACAGGTTCCCTTGCCAGATCTAAGCACCAAGCTTAAGAGTACTTCCTTTCTCATTACATGACACCATCACAAACAAACTGATATTATATGACATAAAACCATCATTCTTGCATAATACCTTTCATCTCAGGATTTCAAAGCAGTTTGCAATCATTAATCTGTACCTCTTAACCCAGCAATCACATGAGTAAGGTCTTCCTCACACAGAAGACACTTTTCTAAATACTTTCACATCCTGTTGAAGGTGAGAGGAGAAGCCAAGTTCACCTAGACAGGAACTGGGATTAAAACTCAGTGCATCTGCTCTCCGTAAGCATCTCTCTTCCTTTCAAATGCAGCTGTAGATCCAACAGTCTAAATAAATATTAAGATATAGGTGGTTTTGGTGCATTTTTGAAACCTGATGCTTCTAGGTTTAAATTTAGGATGTCCAGCTGACGCAGGTTTGTTCTGTTGCTTCACGGAGGGGGGAAAAAAATATCTGTCCTGTCATGCATGTAACCACAGCTGTTTTGTTTGTTTGTATTACAAATGGCTTTCTTCACAAGCTGGATTTTGTTCAATATGCATTACCAATTTTGATGTATTTGTCAGCTGTGTTTAGGACAAGCAGAATACTTATCCAAATGAGGTCTTCTCCCATGTGAATAACTATAGTGGCTTCTAATCCACTTGGTCACTCTACATAAAGAAAGCATAGAAACAAAATCTATCAGTGGGACAAGAGCACGGCTTAACCCAGAAAAAGCTTTCAGGTTTAAATTCTTCATAGAAGACAAAATATTGCTGCAACTTTTCAAAGTCAAATGTTATTTGTCATGCTTTATCTTCTGATTTTGCCCTGATTTTGTTTTAGGGTTATATTTGTTTGCTCTAGGGTGAATGGGCTTAGGGCCAGTATAAACCTGGACTTACTGTCTGAGAGTCAGGTTCAACTCCGTGAATGAAATTGTTTCTTCTGGTTGATCTAACTCTGCCATAGAAATCCATGATATCAGGTTTTGATCCCTTGCATAGCAAGCATGTATGATCCAGTGCAGCCTTTCACTATCTTTTTCAGCTAAGTCTTGGCCATCTTTGTGCTTGTTTCTTATGATCAAAAAGATGCCTGTTTGATGTTATTTATCTTTGGAAAGAGGAGAGTTGGCAAAAACTCATTACCAGAAAAAAAAGTTGGCCCTAAGAACTTCTAAATATAACAACTTAAAACTGTTACCCCTTGTCCTATCGCTCCACTTCCTGACAAAGAGTTCCTCTACAGCCCTCCTGTAGGCTCCCTTCAGATACTGGAAGGCTGCTATAAGGTCTTCTTAGGTAGGGATATTGAGAGCAGAACTTTATAACCTTTTTAACTTTCAACTCATGTTATTTTATTATTGATGCTTTGTGTTGTGTGATGATATGTTTCCCTCTTGATTCCTACTTTTAATTCATTGTGTACAAAGATACGTTTACAGCTTTGATTGTAGTCCAATATTTCACAGGATATGGATGGAGTGGTTAAAGAATTTTTTGATCAAGTAGTATTTTTACCAACTTATATGATACAGTGGACTAAGAATAGATGATATGGCAATGTTAAAAACGGGAAAACATATGGATCATGAACTTTAATTACTTGAAGACTGCTAGAGGCAAAATCATACAAAATCTGAGATGGCTTGCAATAAGAAAACAAAATTGATCATAACATAATTAATGCCAATTGAAATAGCTCTATGGGTGATAGAACTTGACAAGGGACGTTGGCTGCATTTGTAAGTGTGGCTAATAAACATACCTATGTTGATCTAATATCAATCACCCTAAGGACATTTGGCATTCTGATTTTTTTTTAAAAAAAAAGAGAGAGAGAAATACAATATTAAATAGCTAGTTTGTTTGAAAATTAACAGCTAATGCTTATGGAGGAAGAGTGTGACAAAGGCTAATTTATTTGTTTAATCCAAGAGTTAGCATTTACCGCAGCCTACTAGTAAAGAAAGGTGCCTGTCAGTTCTATAATCGAGTGAAGAAACACCCTAAATTTGGAAACAGAAACTAGATACATTAAAGCCACAAATAACCTGCAGCAGCAATTTTTTAATTCTGAGGCAAGCTAGTTCTTGGTGCAATCTAATTTGGTATGCAGAAGCTTCTTTAATACTTGAGCCTTTTAAATAAAGACTAGAATATTTCTAAATGGGCACTGTAATGCAAGCAAAAAACATATGGTTTAAAATTAACAGCCCATGTTAGATGGGAAGTCAAGTTAAGTGATGGTAAAGTTCCTCAGGTCTTAATCTATGTATTTATCTTCCTTTTAATCCTTTTTTCCCCTCTGATTATTAGTAATCTCTGCTATCAAGGGTGTGTTCAATGTGTGTTGAAACGGTAGAAGACACAGCCTCTTTCCTGTTATTTTCTATGTCCACATACACATACAAAAATTCACACAGACTATCAGAACCAGCAAAGGTAGTGAACGGTTTTAAAATAAGCCAATACTTTGAATGCTTTAATGTTCAGTTTTGGTAAAAAGTGTGACTTAAGATTAGCAATTTCCTTTGCATGATAATGAAATTGTTGTCAGCTGAGGTGCTGCATCTGGGGGAGTAGTAACTCCTAACCAACAGGACTTAACTGAGTTCAGAAGTCACTAATTGTGTGCTGTCTCCAGCCTTATTTTTTTGTCAAATGTGAGCACTTCCTGAAAGAGCATCAAAGAATATAGTTGTAAGAAATTATTTTCTTATCACTCAGATGCAGATGTGATCCTGCACCACTGAAATAAATGGAAGTGGAACAAAGGTAAACAGGTGTTAGTCTTGTGAACTTTTTGTATGTGCAAATATATGATGCTGCATCCTTTCAGGTTAGGATACAGAGTTCCCTCTGAGGCTGGCAAGACTTTTTCAGGGCCAAGTTAGGGAAGAAGATTTAATCTGACTTCTTTTGGGAATTCTTCTCTCCATTCTTCTTGGTGACAAGTTTCCTCATTTATTAACTGAGGATGACCCTCTGAGTACATGGTGTCGGTACTTCTTTAGAACTATTTCTCGTATAATTGACAGATTCTTACTTCTTGAGCATTTCTTAACCTAAGGTAAAATGATATATTACCCCTTGCTGAGTGTTTGTGTTTATTGTTCTGGCTGGCTGGATATATATCAACAGTACTTTGTTGTGTTTCTTAATATGCTTTGTCTTGATGAAGTTTGCTTTTGTGACCTCACTGGAAAGGTACACTGAATTACCTATGGATGAGATGTGGTCAACCTGAACTCTGGCTGGTTTGTTATTTGCATCTACTTCTGAATTTGCCATATAAGAGTAGTGGGAAAGGTGGAAAGGAGAAACTAAGCAAGTTGTTCTCCGCAGAAGAGGGTGAAGGAGTTGTTTAACAACACGATCTGAACAGAGGCCTTTGCCCAGTATTAGTTTACTTTTTGTTTGGTACTGTGTATGTCTTACTTTGCTTAATCTAATCTAAAAGCTGCACTTGCATAATCAGTTTTTGTTAAATAAAGGGTACATTGTTGAGCTGTTTAATCATACTTTGATTGATTTGCATGTATTTTCAAATCCTTATTTCCTAATAACTTTATAGGAGGTGGGATTTGCCAAGGTGTCTGTTAAATTATTTTGCCTAGGTGTGGAGTTTTTAATCAAATTTCCTCCCTTTTTCCCTCTTCTTTCCTTTTTCTTCCTCTTTCCCCTCTGTTGCAGAACACAAGTGCAGGCATTCAGACTCAGGCAGTTGTCCAAATCTATTTTAAAACAAATTTTTAAATCAAAGCTTCTTGCAGCTCTAGGGTGAGGGTCACAAGTACCCTCCCTGGGTCACCAGGAAAACTTGTGATGACATTGCAGAACCATCTGTCTTTCCTACTTATCCTAGTAAATACATGCATAATATAGAGCTATAAAAATGTTTATTTTTCAGGAGAAGTTGAGATTACCTTGTCCCTTATAGGACCAGCAGAAAAAACTTTGGCTCAGAAAAAAGAGAGAAGGTAGTCATATCTTACCTAAGAACCTTATTTTTTTTTTTCCCTCATTAACAGCAAAGATTTAGCAAAGCATGTCTGTATTTTGTAGTGTTGACAAACAGCTTCATTATTACCATAATAATATCACTTGAAATACAGAACCTGAAATGCCATTCAGCGATGGGAAAAATCATGGCATTTTGCAGACACTGAGATATACAAAGCTATTGTAAGGCACTGGTTCACCGTTCGCACCTTGTGTCAGTTTTCCGTGCTGAACTCACAGTAAACCTACAGTGATGCAGAAAGGTAGACACAGAACAAAACTTGGAGTAGAAATATATAGTAACACATTTGAAGCTGCATTTGTAGCTGAATACATTCTAGTATTTTGATGTTTCTATGGTAGTTATCCTTGTATGATTTTCTGCTGCTTTTGAGTCACTTTGCTCTACTGCTGGCTGTGAAAGCAAGAGAACAGCTTCTGCAGCTGAAAGGCCAGCAATGATAGCACTGGAATGTGACCTCAGACATTTATCAGAATGACATTGCCTGTCAGATGATATGACATTCTTATTTTTCCGACCACTTTTGGCATGGAATCAGGTCAGTTCGGGATGAGGGCATATATTGCCGCACTATGCATATACCCATAAAAGGCATATTAAGACTGTTAATATGAAGTTAACTCAGTTAATATGGAATAAGTTTAATTTCAAAAGTCCTCTGTGTGTGTAGATATTTAACATGTTCCTCTGTCACCTCTAAACTGTCTTAAAAGTCTGCTTGAAAGAAACCACTGGGATTAGAGAGAGGCTGATTATTCCCTCAGGGGAAAAAAAAAAAAAAGAAATATCTAATTAGGATTTTTTTTTTTTTTCTGTGAATCATGGGTATTCTGCTACTTGATAGACCAAGGTCTTATAAACTGTAAGTGGCTATTCCTTCCTTCCTCGGAAGATTTCGGAAGCATCTGAAACAATAACAAAGAGGAAGCTGTTATCTAAAAGACAGATTTTGAATAAATGATGTTACTTGGATGTAATCTCCATAGCTTCCTTCTCCCTAACTGCAATTGAAAACAATGGAGGCAAGGGTTTGGTGGGTAGACTACGAGGGTGAAAGGTGTGACTATGCAAAAGTATGTCAATTCCATTCTCAGCCTGGCTGTCGATTTGTGCTTTAAGCATTTATTTCCTTAAGCCACAACATCCACAGCTGCAAAACAGGATAAGATTCGAGTCCTCAAGATAAAAAGCTGTCCTTTGTAATGCCAAATACTATTATTTCTGTGGTACTACTTATAAAATGCTACAGATTTGAGATTTATTTGCAGATTGTGTCTCTTGAGATATTCCAAAGGGCCAGGAATATTTTGAGGTTTTGTTGGTGCACGCAGATTAGAACAACAGTTTAGGTGTGGCTGTCTTTAAGCTAAATGGGTGAAATGCCAGAAATTTGGTGTTTTTAAAACTGAACGAAAGGAAATACTTCTACTGCTCTTCCTCCTTTACTGTATACTGTGGAAGAAATCCTGTGGTTGCTTCCCCGATGAATCATGCAGATAGTTGTTACGCAGTAGTTCATGTTTTAGGATGAAACTCCATTCTTAGTTTTTGATAATGCTTCTGCTCTTGAAAGGAGTGTTTAGATTGCTTGTGCTCTGTATTCCAGTTCCATCTCTAATTTTTTTCAGATGAATATGCTGGATGATGTTTATGGATAAGTATTTGAAAAGCATTCATTTTTGTGCATAGAAAATGTAATAAGTTCTCTGATAATTTTAGAGCTGAAAAATTAGCAGTGAGCTAGTAAATAAGTAAATTGAACATGACCATTTTAGCCAGTTATGTCTTTGTGTTTCCCAGATAGCTTTTTACGCAGGCTAAAAAGACGTAGCATTTCTTCATAATAATGCCCACACCACACCAAAGAGGAGCAGCGGGAGAGTTACCCATGTTTCAAATCTGTCATATATCTGTTTCCTTGCTTGTGAAATGATATTGTGGTACAGTAATTACAGAAATAGAACACATTTCAGAATAAACAGATTAGTAAAATATTCTTGTTCTTGCTGAACAAGTGCCTGGGTGCTTCCAATGATAAGGTGAACAATTTTTTAACATAGTCCTTACCTAGAAAAAAAGAATCAGTTTAAAGGGTATTTAGACTCCTCAGTCAAGTTTTGAGCATGTTCATAATTTTATCACTAGTTTTGAATTCTATGTTTGGGAAGTGCCTTGACTGATTGGCTGAGTCATTTTTCTGGTGATTAAGTGGTATGTCTGAACAGGAAACATACTGCAAAAGCCTTAAGGGGGTTTATAAATAGAAAATGTTCTGAGGGAAAATCATTACTCAGAAATCAGATTCTACTGATACATGACTGCGCAGATGTTGTCTGTTGTATGAGACCTGTATTTTTTAATGCAAAGTTCTATGTCTTTAAAAAAAAAAAAAAAAAAAAAACAAACAAACAAACAAAAGCTTTGTAGCTTAATATTCTTTACATCTTTTGCCTTATTCACATGAATGTGTAGGAAGAGTAATCACTTTTAAAATTAAAAAAAAAAAAAAATCACATTCAAAATAAACTGCCGTAACAGCTGTCCTCTTGTTTCCAGAACCTAAACTCATTTGACTCTGAGGATATATGTTTCTTGCAACTTACCCTTGTTAAACTGACAAATTCCTGATTTACTGTGCACTTCCTATGTGCTTTCCTATGTGAAACAGTATGAACATGTCATATGTCATACATACAGAGGCTGCAAGGAAAGGGACACAGTAGTTAGGAATTTCTGTGTTAATACTGCTTTTGCCGTTGTTAAATCAGTGAGCGCCTTAGACAAGTTTTCCTATAATTTCCCTAGTTTTTCCTAGGACTGGCATTTTTCTTCACTTTGTTCTTTTGGAAAGGTGGGATAACAATTACTCCCACATTTCAGAGTGGTACTTTACCATGTGCTGAAAACAAAGCAAAATAGGATACTACATGGTTTCCTTGAAATCAATGGCTTTGTCCACAAAACCAGAAAGGGCATCTTTTTTTCCACTCTCCAGTTAGCAGCAATCTTAGAATCCTTCTGTGGTCATGTTTCAGTGTAACTTACTGACAAACTGACCATTTGACTGAAAGAGCAGTTCTGTCATTGCTTAAGGAGGAGCTATATTGTCAACACAGGAAAAAAAAAATACTGTGGACAAGTAATGGTACTAAAATTAAGTTTTCCTAATTTATAGCTGGATCCAAAGCTCACCAAAGCCAGTGATAATCCTTACGCTGACTTCATTAAACTTGGAATATTTATCCACAGAAGTGCTGGTAATACTGCTTAGCCAGGCCCTGGGAGATGCTCTAACCCCTTGTACTCAGCTGACCTTCTTTGGCCAGTGTACAGAGCTGCTAGGATGAAAATGGTGCTATGGGCAGGCTGAACTAAAACCTGAGAGAAAAAAACACTGCAGGAAAACCCTCACTAAAAAAGAAAAAGCTAAATGTAAATAACATTAAATGGTAACAGTATTATGGGTTCTTTTGCCTCCAGGCAAACACCTATACGTTTATAAACAATGATATACAGGCATTAGTTTAAAGATGTTTATTGATGCTTTGTAGACTAATGTTTTAAGCAAAACAGAAAGCAAGAGTGGGCAAGTTTCCAACATCTGGGTATACTGTTCAATAAAAAAAAATACATATAAGCTTTCTCTCCATGAGCACAAATTGAAATGTATATGTTGGATAAAAACCCTACAACTGTACACTTAAAAGAAAAAAATCCTACTCTATCACTGCCTGGAGTAAATGATAAGAGAAGTGTCAGGGCTCACGAAGGAAACCAGCCTTTTAATTCAATTAATTAATGATGGAAGTTTGCTTGAAATGCAGAACATTTTTTTTAACAGGGAAGTTTCATCTGTAAAGTTTGTCAGTAAATCATCCTCCAGAACAGTATGCTAGACAGAGATTGTATTTTATTGATTTTCAGTTGGAGTTACCCATGTATATGTAAACTTTTGTTTACTATCTGACAAGAAATACTTGGCTGTGTCTGTGAAAGGCTAGATGGTGATGTCTAGATCGCCAGGAAATATTGCACTACTGTTAATAGACAAAGCATTTGAATCCTGTGAAGTTATTTAAAATAGACTTTTTTTTTTTTTATACTGAGAATACCTTTTAGTCTTTAGCTTATATGCTGATAAATACTATGTTTGTAAATGGGTGATGCCAGATGTATATCTTGGAAGAGCAGCATAATTGCTGCTCATTAAGAAATTGCAAGGCTGCAGTATAGCTAAAAGAAGCACTTCACATGCAGAAAGAAGTGATTTCAAATCAGGAAGGTTGAATGGCAAAAGAAGAGTTTTCAGTTGTGCTGAGTTTCACAAGCTGATCTCAAGTATGAATTTTAAATAACCTATGAAGGGCACTTGAAAGAAATGCCAGTTCTGTGGACAACATGGAGCAATCATACAACAAGCTGGGGGACTAAGTTTCTGCTCCACAGGATTTCTCTGGGAATGTGGCAGTTGTTCGATGTCTTTATTTCAGCTGTTGTGAAAATGCACTTGTGCCCAGGCTTTATTTTCTCCCCAAGTGCTGCTGTTACCATTCCAGAGAGTTGAAAGTGATTTTTGCTCTGTGTGTTCAGGCTCCTCCTTCACCAGCTGAAATTTGGTATTTCAGACTCTGAGTATGCATGGGCAGGAAGGGGTGGAAGGACACCAACTGCTCTGTTGACAAATTTGCAAATGCACAGGACCTCTTTTTCTTTTTCTTTTTTTTTTTTTTAATTTTAATTGAAGAATACCTTTTTTTTTTTTATGCTCTCACTGAGAAAGCTGGAAAGCTATTGGCAGTCTGTGTAACTCTGAAAAAAATCTCTTTTTAAGCTATGCTTGTTCGTTTAAAGTTGCTAACGTGATATGTTTAAATACTAAATTATGGAGTTCATAAAAATATTTTACAGGTTGTCAGGAGCAATTTTGCTTGTGCTGTGATCCAGTGAGATCATATGAAGTAAGGAAACCCAAGCAACAGAAAGGAGGTTGTTCAACAAGCCTTAGTGTTACCCTGGGAGCTGGTGGCAATCCATGAGGTGGCACCTCTCTGTCAAGAGCCAAGCCAATAGCCAAGTGGTGGTAGGAAATGTGGTGCCGCAGAGCCTGCCATCTCAAGGGAAGGTGGCACTAGGGCTGAATTGCCTTCAATGTCTTTGAAATCTCCAAAGTTTATGGCAGAGAGAATGACTATGGCCTTACTCCACACGTGGTCTTAGATTGTCACATGCTTGTTGTAAAACCTTTTTTGCCCTTCCAGGTGAGCTACAAGCACTTGCCTTCCCCCTCATAAGCAGTGTTGAAGAGGGTCCTCCTGAGCCCCTTTGAATTAGGCAGATAGGTTTTGGTAGCATCGGTGCCGGCATGTGGCCCCACAGCCGTGTGGGAATGCTGAGCTCCTCTGGGAATGGAGGCACTATGTAAGGCTGAGCTTTTCCCAATAAGTTTATGAAAAACTGACAATGCTGGAAGGGGGCCAGTTTAACTGGGAAAACTGAAGTTGACTAAGTCTGAACAACGTAATTATCACATCAGGTTAAAGAGGTAAATTGCTTTAGGCTCCATTTAAGAAGCCAGGGATGAAAGGGTGGAAACAGGAATAAGCTGCTTTTTTTCTGTGATCAGATAAGAGAGAAATCTGCAGCGCTGCTGTAGCTGGATGTAAAATGAAAAACTGAAGTGGCAGTGGGTAGTTAAAAAGCAATTAAACTTTCAAGAACATGTTCCTGAGTAGCAGTTTGAGAACACTGTTGTAATTTTTCTCCAGAGAGAAGTCAAATCTTTTGAGGATAATTTCCCTAGTGTTAAAGTAGTGATTGGGGACCTATAACTCTCAACTTTATAGCACCAGGTTTAGGAAAAATTCTCTTCTGTGTCTGTATGGTGGGTAGCTATCAATGCCTTTGTGTATCTTTCTCTTTAATATCTTTAGCTTTAGCAGTTGCATTGCTGTGCTGAAGTTTGGCTTCTGTGAGGACTGCAGAATCCTTGCTTTTAACAGATCTCTTGGTCTTTTTTTCTGGCTTTTGTAGTTGAGGTCAAAAGAAAAGTTGGTGATGGGTTTAAATGAGCATAGGACTGACACCAGTGAAAAGTAGGAGATAGGATAAAATTTTCTTTCTTACCAATAAGCATAATTGTGGAACATGTCAATATGTGTATTTTATTGAGCATAACCATTTACCTCCTGAACAAATTATGAGTAATTTTGAACAAAGTTTACATATGCAAATATTTTAAACACATATAAATCAGATTGAAATGCAAACCTACAGGTAAACTGAATTTTTTTTTTATGTATCAACACTTTTCTTGCTTAACCATATATAACCACAATGTGCACAATTCCCATGGGATTCTAGAGATGCTTAGTTATTCCACTCATGTTAAGTATCCTTTGGAAATTCGTATTAATGTTAGCTTGAAGAGAGTAAAAATTAGTATAAAAATGTCAGGGACATTAATTGACATTTCCTACAAAATCCAGAATATGGAAAAGAACTTTTGAAGTTGTAATTTTACATTGGCCAGAGTCCTAATTTTGATATGACATGACAGTAAAACTCACATTTCTTCTTCTTTGCCCAGGACACAAGTTTGTATTGTAGTGGTACCATAATAGTCTCCAAGTGCATCATGGCTACGTTTCATGTTTTTATATAAAAGCTGATTGCAAATGGCATTAGACATGTTTAACTCTTGTTTCTTAGCAACCTTCTTTTTTAAACAAAGGGGGGTTGAATACATATAATTTATTTATTTTATGGTGTCAAGACAGACAATAATGTATAACAGACAGAACTGGTACCCAGCAGTTGCTGATTGTTTTCTGTTATCTCCATAGAGCAAGTTAGAAACATTTGTGTTAGATAATTTCAAAAAAGACTACATCTCTTCGTAGTCATTCCTTCCTGACTAAGCATGGGAAGTGAGGTCATCTCTTCTCTAAATACAGCATAATGCAGTACAACAAACGATCAGTCACTACAGTCTCCCAAAGCAAACTCTAGATTTGCCAAAGAAAGTACCTCTTTGCCTGAGAATAAGAAATTTAGCATTAAACATGGGTTTGCTCATGCATATGGAGTCACACTCATTATTAGCAATTACAATAGCATAGACTAACCAGAAGTGTTTAACTTAAAAATGAAGAATGAGAATCTGTGAAAGTGGAAGCATGACAATTAGAAGTGTTATGGTTTCATCCTTGAGCTAAGCAAGTATGTCTGAGCATTCAGCTGTCTTGAGAAACAGTAATTTCCCTAAATTATCACCAGAGACTATCTCTGAATTCACATTTATCATGATGGTCCTCACTGGTTCAAACTATCTGTCACTCTTCCATTAATGATGCTCAGAGAAGACTTTGTTCAGGAACACCCACAAAACATAAATAACATTTAATTAAATAAAATCTCTGCTGAGATTTAATATGCTAACATCAAAGCATCAGGAAAGTGATCTTTGTCTCTGACAGAAAGTTTCCCACAGACAAGAAATAATTTCACATTCTTGCTGACGACACATACAGAATGGCTAATTTGTATTTACAGAAGATTCCCTTTTTTCACTGATGGTCACATTCTAGGAACTATTTTAATGTAGGTGTGTGCTAAATGCATAAGTCTTTTGTGTTGTTTTTGTTGTTTTTTTTTTTCCCCCCCAGAATGTTTCCCCAGCATCTCTATAACAGATTGCAAAATAGCCAGCTAATTTGCTTCAGATTATATTGGGGGAAAAAATATAGCTATGTGAAATCCTTCAAGCAGCTGATGGTTACTGGTTCATGCAGATGTCTTAGCGCCCAACAAAGTAGAATCTCTTTACCAGCTGCACGCGGCCTGGAATCATTTGTTTTGAAAGACTGTTTGTTAACTTGAATTTCTTTATCACTTCAGCTGATATTTAGGTTTCACTCTGCTCTGCAAAGTCTTAATCTGAAATCAAGTATGACCAAAGTCAGGGTACATTTTCAGAGAAGGTGTTAGCACAGCAGCGCAGGAAGGAAATCTTATCAGCTTTGTTGAGCTCAGTGGGTTAGTTTTACAGAGAGTCGTTTGTCAGCAGAATCCAAAGCAGCAAAGCTGCAAGTACTAGCTAGGAATATGAGGCCTGATCCAAAGCCTATTGGAATCCATGCAAAACAACGTTTAATTACTTGATCCTTTTCTCTCTGAAGTCAGTGAGATGCTGCTATTTATTTCACCAAGTAGCTCTATGCCTTTGATATTCTCTTGTAAGTATTTCACAGAGTAATGACTCCTACAAATCAAAGCAGAGTCAAAACTGTATCTGAGCACATAAACCCAAATGTCAGAAATGAAAATATAAAATATCTGTGGAATAAAGCCCTTAGGACACTGATGACTCAGCATTAATAAAATGAAGACTTTTAGTGTAATAATTGTGCTATTCCTTAGGGAAAATATCCAAATATATCCCTGTGGAAGACTAAATATTTTAAAAGCTGACTAAAGGACTGGCTACAGCATGGACAGGAAAAAAAAAAAGGAAAATGTAACCATTTATAATAATGAGTTATTCTACCTTTCATAATGTTCACCTTCTTTGATTATCTGAGAAATCTTCTCAGAATTCAAATATACCTTACAAAGCGACATGTGCCCCAGGAGAAGTTTCAAACTTCTTAAGGTTCTGGTTGTTGCTTTTAAGAACTCAAAATAGGTTTCCATGATATGTAATTACAACATCACTAAAGCTGACATTATCACTTATACAAAGTGAAATGACATAGAGATAAGATTTACATTGAATTATTATTTTATGCCTTACTATAGACAGAATTATCTTAGAGAGCGTAAGAAGATTTTGAAGAAGTTGGGGCTGGCAAGCTGAGTCCTCTCTCTGAGATTGCAGTTATCAAAGTGTCTTATGAAATTAATCAGTTAATATCAAATGATACTGGGAGCAAGACATCATTCTCTGCTCAGATTTGGTGTGTTATTAGAAATTTCACATCAGTAAAATCCTTTATAAGCTTCAGGGAGATTTAACCAGCAAAGACATGTGATTCAAAGAGTGAAAATTTCCTAGATTTGTGACACCAATTTGCATCAGGCAAACTCTATCTTTTTTTTGCTTCCCCTCTCCCCCCCCTCCAAATACCAGAAAAAACAATCACACATGGGAAGCTGCAACCCCCCTCCCAAAAAAAAAAAAAAAAAAAAAAGAATCCCACTCCCAGCCATGCCCAAAACCAAGAAGATTGTATTGAAGAAAGGACTAATGTTACTGACCTGGTGATGTGCTACTGGCCAGGTGTGTTGTGGGATAGTTTGTTAGAACTTGCCCACTTAAAGGATAGAGGCAACACAGGGCAAAATCAAACGCTGGCAGTTGTGTGCCAGTGTGGGAGAGCCACACTGTTATTGCAGCAGAAGTGGTGTGTGAGAAATTGCTACTATGAGGAAGGCAGGGTGATGAGGGACCCATCCCCGAACTTCCCTAACAAATGAACTTGTAGTCATCTGTGGGAAGAGGGCTAGAAAATGAACTAGGTGTGTTTTGTTTGTACTTAGGTTTTTAATTAAGAAAAAAAGGTCCTGTAGAATACTTTAAATATTCATTATTTACCAATGAACCAAAGTGTTTTGAACTGTTCTTTGATAAACATGTGTAAATCTGTTAATGCGTTTAGAAACTCAAGTAGACAAGTTGCTTCGAAGGTGTCTTACACTACAATAGTTCCATGGAATGCTAAGGGTATTATGTGATACATTCAGGATCAGGTAGGAAGGGTTATTTCCTGCACATGTGGTATGAAAATCCAGCTATTCCAGGCTCCAGGAAAATTATATGCTCCCACATAAAGAATTCAGCTTCCTTTCCTTAGATCTGTTTTCTTTCCCTCAATCTATAAAGCAAAATTTCTTTAAAGGAAGCACTCAAATGGTTTTATATGTTAATTTAAACCAAAAAGCATTACTGCAGGAAGAGAATATGAGAATTTCTATTTAAGTACTGATTCTCACTAGAGCTGATTAGGATGACAAACTTCAAACTGAGAACAAGAAAACACTATATGCACAAGGGCCTTTTGTGTGATGTAGTAGAATGTCAATCTTTTATCCTCATATGAGGGTTTCACCCTCATAAGCCCCTATAATGTAAGGAAGTCTTATCACCTTCACCCTATAGATCATGAACTGATACACACCATGTATACGTGAATTCTCAAAGTAATAAAGGCGATGAGTGGTAGAAGAGGGAGTCCAGCATGGTGTCCTAAGACCCAGGCTGCAATGTAACAACCAGACCATCTCTTTTGTATAAAAACGTTCAATTAACTTTGAAGAAACCCACGATTAATCAGAAAAGATCAGACAGGTTGTTTAAATACCACAAGAAGGGGTTTTATTGTGTTGTATATGTAGTTAGTATTACATTTACAAGAATTTGAATAGATAGGCTTGCACATGTCAGGAAAGGGAGTGCTTTACATAATGAGCGAGTGAGGGGATGGACATCCTACAGCGGAGTCAGCAGGCATGGCTTTACACACTTGATAAGGCTGGATTGTTTTTCATAAGGGCTATTCTTACTCGGTTTTCTTATTCTTTCAATGGGGGAGAACAGGCTGGGACTAAACAAAAAAAATTTACAAAGCAGCTGCACAGTTAAAAATAATGGGCTAAGAACTTGGCCTCGCTGGAAGGGGAGGTTGCGCAGCACCCGGGGAAGTTGTTATTTCCCTTCATGGTTGTGTCCCACACTTCACATAAGGGAGAGTGGGCTAGGGTAGCCAACAGAGCCACATGTAATGCCAAATTTGCAGTTCTTGATTAGTGTTTATTAATCTAATCTTTACTGTAGTGTGTTCATCTTAGCCCAGAGTGATTAGACTGTATCTTAGTTATGTTTTCCTTTGGAGAGAGGTAGGTGTGACTATGAATAAAGAATTTAATTCTGGTTAAGTAGCATCGTTAAGTAACAATAATTTTAAAAGATCACTGTGGAAACAGTTAAGATCAGTGAGTACAAACTATACATTAGTCTTTTGACTCTTTTCAAAGCACAAGTATTTAAGGATGATACGTAAGTGTCCTAATTATAGTTATTAGAATACCAAGGTCCTTGGTGGTCTTCATGCAGCCCCTGACATGTCTCCTTACAGAGTGCATAAAAATTTTGGAAGGACTTGGCAGGAGAAGGTTATCTTTCTACGGGCTTACTAACTTTTTTCTGAGAAGAGTGGAGGGAAGAGGACAGCTGGTAAAGGTGAAGAGGTATTTGGGAGCTCATTGCTGTAAGCATCCTTCCTAATCAAGAAGGAACATCTTTCCTAAAGAAGGAAGTTATGGTCTCTTTTCCAGGAAGGGTTAAATATTTTTTTACTTTGTATTTTCTGGGTTCTCTGTGGAGGAATCTTGTTTTCCTATGGCTCTCAATGCTTGATTGAAAGTATGAAGACTGTGTAGAAATCACATAGACTTTTTTTTTTTTTTCCATACACACATCCCCCCTTGCTAACTACAGATCCCATTTGCTGGAAGTTTGCCAAAAGCATTTTCTCATTCCTTGTTCTTGCCTTCCTCAAGGCTGCTAAACAAGATAGTCTTTTAGATAACAGGGAAATGGTATGCACCATTATTTCTATATTCTAGCTTTTATCACTTTGAGGAAAAAGTACGTTTAATCTCCCAAAGTTAAATTAGCAGATAAACATACTGTAATTCAAAAGTTAATAATTGAGTAAAAGTTGGGTTCAGCCAAGCACAATATGAGAAACTAGAAGACACATTTCAACCCAAATGAGCAGCATTTTCCACAATGAAATGCTTACCTTCAGGTTAGCAAATTATTTTTGAGTTGGTTAAATGCTTGGCTCATTAGAGATTGTATTACATTCAGCTGTGTGTGGATAAATAGGGCCACACTCACACTTGTTTTCTCTCCATGTTTTCCAAAGCAACTTTAAATTTGGCTCAGAGCAGGCAAGTGTGAAAAAGGTCAGGTAGCTCACGTTGTGGCAGATGAGGGTCCTGCTCCCTTCTTCTGCCACAGTCTCCTTCAAGGTCACTGAAGGCATAGTGTCTGTGTGGCACCTCACAATGTTTATGAATGTTTTAAGTTACCTAAATGTACGCCTGCTGAGGTTTTCATCAAACCCTTAGGTTAGTAGATACAAGCTTTAGCTGCAAAGTATTTTACTCTCCATGTTGCAGCAGTTCAAGGGAATCTTACTGGTTTTCTTTGTTGTGTTTGTTTTTTTTTTTTTTTTTTTTTCTCCATAAAACTTCACTGCTACTATCAGCAAGGTGGTATTATTACAGATAAAAGGCAAGGACTTGTAGCGTAGGTTCTGCTAGCTACACTAGCTGTCCATCTTGAACTCTCTTCCCAGTAGTTTTTCATGCTCCATCTTCTTAAATCTCCTGAATATAGAACAGCCCTTGAATTTCCTCAACTATAGAACCTAAACAGAAGAAATCATGGAATGGTTAGAGTTGGAAGGGACCTTAAAGATCATGGAGTTCCAACCCCCCTGCCACAGGCAGGGACACCTCCCACTAGAGCAGGTTGCTCAAAGCCCCATCAAGCCTGGCCTTAAATACTTCCAGGGATGGGGCAGCCACAACTTCTCTGGACAGCCTGTTCCAGTGCCTCACCACCCTCACAG
>VZRU01020230.1:553186-602754 GCA_013398155.1 Pedionomus torquatus | reverse complement strand
TTTTTTTTGTTTTGTTTTTTTTTTTTTTTTTTTTTTGTGTGTGTGTTTTTTTTTTTTTTGCCTGGAGATGTTCTTTAAAGTGTTAGAAACCATAAACCAAGAGAGGTGATTGCTATCCAGTTTCTCTGAGTATGCTTTAAGTCTTTCACCTCTTTTAGCACGTACCTTGTATCTGCTCCAGCTGCCTCACTGCTCTGGTATTTTATAATTAGCGTCTTGAAAACTCAAGGGAAAACTTTCAAATGCTATATATTTCCCATTGGGACTCTTCCACGTGGCTGTAACATTTGTTGTGAGTCCTTGGTAACGTGTATCTGTTCCTCAGGAGTCCTCCGTCTCAGTTTGATTCCCCTGGTGTCAGAATTCGTTTGCTGTTTTCTAGTGGAAGAGGCTTTCCTTCTTAGGGGCATAGTGTGTCTTGATTCCCTTAAAATGAAGACAATTTCAGATGACTGAAATTGCGGTCTGCCTCCCTGTACGGTCCTTCTGTTTTCTCAGCTTGCTTGCATGTTGTATCCTGAGCCAAGGAGCTACAGGAAGGCAGAGGGGTTGCTTTGTATGGCTGAGCGGGCAGGCTGGCACGCACGTATCTGTAGAATACATTTGTACCTGTGTAATATACATTTAGCATGTGCATTTTGTACGTGAGCAAATTTGTTCCTTTGATGCACGTTTCTTTTCAAGCTCTTTCTGTGTGAGCAATTCATTAATTTGAAGAACGCAGCCTCTGCTCTGTGTCTGGCACCCTGGCTGGGGAGGGATGGCACGCTGCTTGCTTTGCTCATCACTAGGACCTGTTTTAGAGGTGTTTATGCTGCAAATTGACTCCGTTAGAAGTGGTATTAGTAGTTCGGGGTATTCCAGCACGGTATATTAGACTGTTTCCAGAAAATACAGATATTCTAAGTTAAGGCGATTAAGTGTCCACTGATTCAGTGACTGCGCAGATACATAGTTAATATTGTATTATGACACATTCTGGAGATTGCTGGGTTTATTTTTGACATGGAGAAGATGACTAAGAATAACTCTTTCATCTGTACATAGTTACATTTACAAGCAAGGAAAAACTTCCCCAAAATGATCTTTAGTCATATTTAGACTCTTAGTTCCATGAAAGGAAAAAAATTCTGACTTGTGCTTAAATCTGAGCTGCGTGTGCTATCAAGCCCTGTTTCTACTCTGAGCTGCTGTTTGGTGAGGGGTTATGTTCTGGGAAGTTTTGTTTTATTATCTCCTCCAAATTCTTGTGGGCAATACACTGTGTGAGGAGGAGAGCAAGAGAAGCCCCATTCTTTGTTGGGAAAGGTAGACCCTACAACAACAGAAATTATGATAGACACTACTGCCCTAGTTTATATTCAGATTGTGTTCTGGTTATTTTTCAATGTTTGAGTAACAATGATGTAACTAGGAGGAAAGTCCTGAACTTGGGCTTATTTCTTCTTGCTCTTTTCCTTTTAGAGCTGTGATAATAAGACCTTATGAGGAGGGAACAGTTCTGAAGAACGGCCTGTGGTTTCAGAGGTCACCTGCCTATTTTTTCTGGAAAATTTTTGTGCATTTTAACTGGTCCCCAAAAACTTCCTATTTAGGGCCAAACTCCTTCAGGCTGATTGTTTCTTGATTTGTGTGATGGGAATATATGAATTAGATCTAAAGTTTTGTTCTTGTCACCAGCATCTCATCCGTGTTGGTCTGGATAAACAATGCCAACAGTTTCTCCACTTGCTTCATTCAGCCAAGGGGATATTACCAATTCATTTTTTAAAATGACTGTGCCTGGCATTTAAATGTGTGTTGTGGAGTTTTGGCTTCTTAAAAACCAGGTTCTTTGAATCCGTTCACTATAAATCCTTCTCAGACCTTTTAAGCTTGCAGCTTATTGCCGGTGTAGACTGCAGTAATGCCCAAGGGGGTGTTAGAGTTTATCCTTCTGTGTAACTGCCATAGCTAAGCATCAAAATAGAATTCCCAAAGCCATGCGAAATTTTTTGGGGGACTATGTAAGGATGTTTTATAATCGACTTTAAGTAGTCTTTGGTAATTCAATTGCTTTTTTAAACTCTTCTGCTTATTTTATAGCTGCTTGTTGGGTGTTTTTTTTTAAATATATAGTTTTACTTTCGAAAGACTGAGTCCACACAATACTTGGTTCAGATAATGTATTTTGCTGTTTTCTTACCTGAATTGGCAACTCCAAGGCAGGCCAATTTGAAGGCTTTTAAATCTTCCAAGACATTTTTTCCTAGTCTACCATGTGCTAATCATATATGATGGAGTCCAGCAAAACATTATTAACAGACTTGTTTTCCTTTTTTTTTTTTTTTTTAAAAAAAAAAAAAAAAAGGCAGAAAGTGGAACAGAAGATGCATTTTCTCCTCTCTTTGAGAAGACTTGGGTTGGCAGATAGTGAAATTCTTTTTTGTATGTGGATGCAAAGTATCTATGAGATGAGAGTGTATTGCAATAACTATAATCTGTGTCATTGGCTGAGGTGAGTCCCATCTGTTAGTGGTGTTAGGGATGTGGAATACCCTTGGTCTCTAAACTTACCCACAGAGAAGGATTTAGAAAAACAAGTGCAGTTGCTAAAAACATAGTAGAAAATCATAACACAATGCAATGTTCTCTGCTGAACAAACACAAAAATGTTCCAGGTGAAAAAAAAACTCTAGTTAAACATTACCCTTAATGATCTTTACAAGATAGTGGGTAGTTTTTCTTTCTGCTTACTCATGAGATCAGCTTATTTATGTACCGGATCATGTATTGTAGATGCTTGTTATCAGGCTATTTCTTATGGATTTTCTTTATGCTGTATCACCTTGTGCTGCAGTGGGGAATAATTTTAAGTAGCAATCTGAACTGATTAGGAGAATGTTCAGGGTTTGTGTTGCAGGAAGTACTTGGGCTTTTTTATTATTTTATTTAATTGTTTTAAATATTCTTGTCATTGTCACTTCCCTGAGTTGTGGAGTTGGCACAGTATATACTCGTACACTTGAATCATCCCCATTGCTTTTCTCCTGTTAAAGGTTGTAAAGGGATGAGCACCCTGAGGAGAGAACTTACTCCTTCAGGTCTCATTTCTATCCTAGCTGGACTGAAGGGACTGCTGATGAAATGTGATATTTGGGTTTGGATAATTTATGTGAATGAGTTCTCTTTCAGATCTAAACTCCTAGCCTTCTGCCCAGTGTTTGGTTTTCCCCTTTTGCTGACTGCTAAAGATTCCTATGGTTGCCACCTGTGCAACCACTTCTGTCAGTTCAAAAAATTATTCAGAACATTAATATGGTTAAATGAGTATCAGAAATGTGCACATTTAAGGCTGGGAAAGAAGCTCCATAAATATGAACTGTTGATGCATACTCAAAACTGACTTCAGTGGATGTACCCAAATACCTCTTGATGTAATTAGTCTCTGAAACACTGCCCCTGCAGCAAGTCAACATCAGGTGTCCCACCAAATGCATTAGGAAGAATAAGGCTTGCATAGAAAACTAAATGCATCCCAACAGCAAACCTGTTAAGACAAGAAACTGTCTTTCGTTGTTCCGATGGGGGGTGTATGTGAGAGGGAAGAAGGATTAGGGTGGTTGATTTTATTTCCTGGAAATGAATAGCATACATTTTTCAGTGCATAAAACGGATATTACTCAGTTTGTGACCTGCTTCCTAGTAAAAGTGTCTTGAAGCAGGGATTGGTTTAAATCTGTTGCCTGCATTCCTGACGTACAGTATTGTGTGATGCTATCTTGCAGCAGAGGCATGCAGTGTGCCATGATGTATAAATAACCCTGTGTGTCAAAGGTAATTTGAGACAATGTACCAAATATTTAATGAAGTGCTGGGTCTTGTCCTGGGTACCTGGTATATATTTGGGAGTAGGTATCTGAGCTGAAACTGCAGTGGAGGGGTGATGAGTAATGTAAGTCTCCCCAGCACGTATTGCAGAGCTACTCGCTACGGTACAGTACAGTAATACGCCAACCACCACTACAGGTCAGCCACATCTTATTAGTAACTTTGGTAAGTAGACAGGAAAATAGGTTAATATTCACCAGGCCAACTTGCTTTGTGCATGTTGGAGGGGGGAAGAATTGCTTTTAGCATCCTCTGTGGAGTAATTTTTATGAATACTTCACATATTGATGTTCAAGATGAATATGAATAGCATGCAGAGGGGAATGACTTCATTTCTTGGGAGCACTGCTTCTCCCGTGGAAGTGAACTCAGGGGGATGCTGACCTCTGACAGTTCAGCACACTTGGTGCCTTGACAGAGAGTTAAGGTGTCCTGGGGCTGAGGGCAGCCCTGCGAGGGAAATGGCTTTGGGAAATGAGAAGGAGGAGCTGTGTTGTGCACTGGGGGTTCAGCAGAGCCCTGGGTGGGGGTGGCAGCAGTGAATGCTGGCCTCTTCTTGGAGGAGAAGGTTTCTATCTGCGTTTCCTTCTTATCTGGGAGTTTTTCTCTGTAGGCAAGTAGACCCACAAGGTCTTTATCTTACACCTGCCTATGCAAAACCACAAAGGGCAGAGTTATTTTCTTTCTCTTCATTTTCTTTTTTGCTGAGGAAGGAATTGTGTTTGTTTCCTGAATGCATGCATATAGAGGTCTCCAGCAATGTTTCTAATGCTATTACATAACAAATGCAGAAGCTTGATAATATCTTAAGGTGTTCTTTATGCATTCATTTAAGTATATACCGCCAAACCTGTATATGGCTACTTCTTTAGCTACTGCCTGACTTAATGAATGGATTGTTGTTATTAGTAACTTAACTGAGCTTGACTGTGCTTCTACTATGGAGTCAAAATGTTTGTCTCCCACTTATTTTATGTTTATCATGCATAAATACCGAACAAAAGGAATTACACGACCATTTCAGAGCAGGGTGAGACATTTTTGTGTGTTGTTCACGCTTTCCTCTTACAAAGGTAAGTCCAAGGTTCAACCTGACATTCAGTAAAATACACAAATGACTTAACACTGTGTTTGACAGAGTTTCTTGACTCAGCTTTTTCTAATGGAGCATTTGTATGCATCCTTCAAATGGTCAGGTACAGCAGGTAGTTCTACAAAGCAATGTCAATATGGAACTCTTTTGCCCTTTACGGTAAATTTTGATGGGTCCTTTGATAAGTAAAACATTCAATAGCATGTAACTGACCCAGAACTTATTAGGATATGTTTTCCTAAGGTGATCTGGCTTGTTTGAAGTCTCAAGCCAATATAACTACAAACAGTGGGTTCTGGAAAATAGCTGTATAATTATTTGTCACTTTTAGTTCACCAATTTCTAAGATAAATAAAGAAATGGCATATATAGTGCATCAGGTCCACGTTTGCCTACAAGTTTTAATTTAGAAGTAAATATCAACGTGGATATATCACTCAGGTTTTTCACTCTAACAGTTCTAGTGCTCAAAGAGACTGTAAAACACTGCTTTTCCATTTCATTTGCTCTATTAAAGTAGCAGACAGACAAGACAAGAATGGCAAGGCTTTCCTTGTCGGTCTGCTAAATTGACTGCTGTGTAACCAATGTGCTAACCTGCCTCCAAAGTTTATTGGAAATGTATATATGAGAGGGAATTATTGGTACTTCTACAAAGTAGAAAGCAAATTTACTTCATTGCTTTGTTTGGCTTTCCTACTAGGTATCAACAGGCTTTGCGAGGTTGTGATCAATGCTTCTGATGAGTTCACGGAAGCCTTCAGTGCATTTATTTTTAATGACTGTTTCTTTAATGAGAAAAATACACCCTTTTCGTACCAAGAAGCAGCTCAGGTTTTGAAGCCAAATTTTCTACTTTTCTTATGGGTTTCATTGGGTTTCATCTGTTGTCTAATATTTTGCTGTGATATTATGCCAGATGCAGCACTGAAATTAATATCAGAGGAGGAATTGAAGCCAAACAGTGCTTTCTTCCTTTGTCTGATGATTCCTTTATGATTCTGGTGTTTATTCTGTCTTCTTGGGGAAGATATCAGGAAGAGAGAGCACTTTTATCTTTTCTTAAAAGGAAAAGTAATTGATTTGTTCTGGACCCAGTCATTAGAACCTAGTATTGACAGCGTATGTACTACCTCTCCCAGTGAGAATTAAGCAAGAAAGACAACATTTACATTAATTATTTATTTACCTTGCAGGCCTATATTTATCTGAGTTGTCTCTGTCAAGTGTATCTGCAGTCACCTTTCTATTTTCAGAAACAGGATCCTAACTTCTAATACTACTTACCTGGTACATTTTAATCTTAAATAGAAAATTAACAGTCATTATCTTGTATGAATAATTATTTCACATCTTGTGCTGTGTTACTTTGCTCTTGTTAAGGCTTCTTAAGCTTTGTTTGCAATGTTCTGTCTTTTCCCATAGTTACAGATTGGTGGGAGGGGGGAGATAAGAAGAAATTACCTTTATTTTCAAATTGATGGTTGAGTATTGACGTACCCAAATACATGCTTAGTCATGTGCTGTGATGTTGATGAGTTTCGCTTGGCACACCCCAGCAGATGCAGTCCCTCCCCTGTTTTCAGCAGAGCCATCTTCTCTGGTGCAATTGCAGATGACTGGATTTGTTTTACAGCGGTGACACAGTGTCGTGATAATCTCACTGATGCTAAGGGGAGGTGGAAGCAGCCGAACTTCTTGCTTGTATAGCATGTTGAGACATTTCACTCAAGATACTGTGATTTGTAAGTCACGCTAACCAAAACCCTCAAAATTGTGGTACACTTCTGCAACAAAATGTCAAAGTTGCAGTGAGAACTGGACCAAATGTTCTTTTTTCGTCCACCAAAATTGTATCTCAGTTGTTAATTCAGGTAGGGTTTTTTTGCCTTTACCTGTCCTTTTTTCACTCCTCGAAGCCTATATTCTAGATTCTTATTGCTTTTGACTAAAATTCCAGCAGTAAAATTTTCAGCTTTAAGATGTGCAACCTTGTAGGGTTCAGAAAAATAGGATGTAGGCAAGAACATAAAAACATCCATTTGGGAATTCCTGTGGTAATTGCATTGGTAACTGTTGCTAATCACCTGTGTTTTCCATCTGGAAAATAGAAGCGTGTTGGATTTATTGTTCCCCACATGTGAAGTATCTGTGCCGCTGAGGTGACAGCAGTCTGTGAGAGCCTGGATGGACTCCTTACCCCATGAAGGTAGTGCCTGCGAGTGTGGGGCGCTTCCTCTGTCTGCTGGGGCATTATGTAGATGCAGAGAAGTGAAGCTACGTTAGCAGTGGCTGCATGCCCTTGGTTGAGATGCTTGCCCCTGCCTCTCTGGCATATGCCTTAAGGATTATTTACTAATCCGACCTTTTAACCTGCTGATGATTAATAGACCTCTGCCAGAGCACTATGAGACATGGTTGCTCTAGACCAGCCCTGACGGTAAAGGTTTGCCATGAGGTAAAAGGCGTAATCAAGTAAGTGCAGCTGCCCCAACAGCAAGAGGATGGGCTGTGAGGGGCCTGTGCAAAGCTGTCAGCTTCTGTTTTTAGAAAGGAAGAGTGCTTTCTGCCTGATGTTACACTGACCCATTTAGGATATAGTCTGACCTGAAAATACTGAGGTGAAGTGTTCACACGTTGCCGTACTCTGCCTGCCAAGATGCCTTGGAGAAATATGCTGTGTAAAACTTGATTCGTAATTAGTTGATACACTGGATATTAGGAATCCAATGATGTGCTGGCTTCTGCACTTTTTAATACTAATCTTATTTAAACCCTATGCATATAGTTAAAGTGGTATTTCACGTGTACATCTTAAGGGCAACAACAGGAGAGATTGTAGTGGCCACTTGTGTAGCTCAACAACTGCAATTTATAACGCTCTACGGTTCTTTTTTAGTCTCCAAACAGGTGGCACCTTTTGATGCGGTGAGAAAAGTAAACTAAAAATTGAAGAATCCTATCATGTCAGTCATAGAAAGCTAGCAATAAACTGTTCTGGGTGTCATTGACTTGCTGCATTAGGGCATCTGGTAAGCAAACAGTTAGTTGCAAAGGCTTTTGAATCTTTCTCTGTGTGCTCATGTTTCTCCCCCAGAGGCAGCAAGCCAGTTATGTCTCTGGCAGCACCAGCAGTCAGCAATGGGCAGAGGTGGAAGAGCCTCAGCTATCTGTGGTGGGGTGAGGAGGACTTTGGATCGTGGAGCACTGATAAGTCATCATATGAAATATGATGAAAGAGTTTTTCATGAAAGGTCCCCACACCACAGCAGGAGCCCTGGGGTATGTGCTGACAAACCAAATCATTGTAATATATCCTTGGATGTGCATGTGTGTGATTTTAAATGTGGCAGTTTAAGGTAGCAGGTTAATCTGGCTAGAAAGGAAGCCCGTTTTCCCTACATGCAGACAGCAGTATGTCCGATGGACCTCATTTTAAAGGAATTCCCTGAAGTTGATAGCATCAGTGGAGACAGCTCAGTCTAGCTTAGATAGAAACATGAGGTCTGATAACCCTCTAATCCAGCCTATCTGGACCAGGCACTAGAAATACCACCAAAAAGACATTGATGTTCAAAGCCTTTGGTATGATAATCGGTGCTACACACAGGGGAGGTTCTGGAATATTTAAACTTAATGTATTTCATAGTGATCTTTGCTAAGCAGGAACAAGGGTGAAGGTAAAAACTCTGTTGTTGTGCCTTGAAGAAATGTACTGATTTTATGATTGTTGCAGTTGCTTCCCAGCCCCCTGTCATAAGGATTTCTGATTTAGAAATATGCTATGGAAGTCTATTGACTGGCATACATACAAGCTTTTCTTGGGCTGCTGTGCTTTTTAATATTTTTTTAGTTCTTTTTTTTTTTTTTTCTTTTTTTTTTTTTCCTTTGGCTGTTGGTTTGAGAATTTTAAGTAGTATCTGGCTTTAGTGTGACAGTGCAAAAGGAAGCACTGTTCCTGGAGAATTTTGCTTGTAGAGCTCATGTAAGTTCCCTTTAAACTTGTTCCATACTTCTTCCTCTCCAGATTGTTCCACTTGAAGTTTAGTTTGTATGTTGATTCACCTTTTTTTTTTCTTTTTTTTTTTTTTTTTCCCCTCGGGGGGGGGGGCCNGCCCCCAGCCTCCGCTTCTCTCTCTCTCTCCCTCTTAAGTCAAAAAGGAAATGCGGTTTCTTTTTTTTTGTTTTCTTTTTTTTTTTTTTTTTTTTTTTTTTTTTTTTTTTTCCTTCTCTCCATGCAATAACTACACAATACCTGAAACTCAATTATGATCACATGCCTATTGGGTGCAGCGTGTACTGGAGAACCTGTTCTTAACTTCAGTTCAAAACTGAAAGGGGAGATACTACGCTATAGTTCAGCTTTTACTTCAGAAAATATCATGGCTTTTCTTTGCTTTATGCGGTTTATCACATGCTCATTCTCTCTTGTAACCCAAGTAGCAGTTCCAAGCAAATGTCTAGGGGGGAGAAAAAATAAAAATATTCATGTATCTTTTTTTTTTAAAAAAAAAAAAAAAGTTCAAGTCCCAGCTGGAAAGAAAAGCCAAGGAGCAAAAAGTATCCAACAGTACTTCTAAAGTTCTTTTTCTTTCTTTCCTGCCTCCGCCCCAGTGCTTGTAAAGCTGAAAGATACTTCATGATCTTTAGGGTTATTTCTGCCAATTTGGGTTTTCTTTGCAGCAGAGTAGTGAGTGTGGGGGGGTCCTTCAGCTGCTCATCCCTAACCAGGGTCTGTCACTGTGCTGTGATGGAAGCAATGGCAGAATTCGGTCTGGTCCAAACACAGATCTGCCCTCCTCTCTCTGAGTTTGTCCATCACCAGCCACCTCCCTGCCGATGCCTCAGCCAAAAGTCAGGCTCAGTATGGCAATGACAGAGCGAGATGCCAAATACAGATCGCTACAGTCTGTAATTAAATGGCTGAGGAAGTGCAATGCAAATAAAGGCTAGTTCTGCCCTGGTTTTGTGGGCTTGTGAATGCTCAGAGCCCCATGTAGTGAGCTCCAAGGATGTTCTGCTTTTGATAGATGCTGCAAGAAAGTCTATGCTGTTCTGTGCATATGTCTTTTGGGACACTGGTTGTGTCAGTATTTGATCACAATGGTAATACAGCCACTGTATTAAGGCATTAGCTAACTCTTTATTCCAAATAATCTAAAGCCTGATAACTGGAATGTAGATAAAGATCTGGTTGCACATTTCAGTGAAATAGAAGCAATATTGTTTACCTGTACAGACAAGAGAGGAGAAATCTGTGCTAATGTAAAAATGGAGAGAAGTCCAAGACAATATAAGGTCTCAAGCTCAGTAACAGAACTTTTTTTTCAAAAGCATATTTTTAAAGTGGAGAACTTAACAATATTTCCTTTGTGGTAGCTTATGTCCAGAATTTTTTCTCTCTGTTCTTTTTCTGATAGTTAATTCCTTGTTTTCCTTCTTGATTTCTATGAGTTAGGGGATATTAAAGTTGTTTGAACTATATATGAAGGAACTGTAATAACAAAATCCATCTTCATGTCTTCAGTTGGTTTGCTTTATGTAAGCACATTGAAATAAATAAATGTGGGATTTCTTCTGATCAGAAGCTGAGTAAAAACTTTGAGTCTTCACTGGTATTTGAAAAACTTCTGATGGTTCCCATTCCCCAGTTCAGCTCCAGAGACCAGGCAGGCACCACAGTCCATGGCAGTGAGATTATGCTCAACTGTCTCATGGCAGTGGGCCGAGCGTACAGCTGCCCCCCACCCTCCCCAATGCGGCCCTGGGGGCCAGCAGGCATCTCCTGCTGGGCAGAGGCTGGACTGTGTTAAAGCAGAACTGAAATGACCCAAGATGTTTTTTAAACCACTTTCCTTCCTAAACTGTTGTTTTCTCTAACAAAGCCAGCTCTAATCAGGACCTTGTGTACCAGGCACTCTGCAAACCCTGAACCAGTTAATCCTCTCTCAGAAAATTACAGACTGTTTAAGAGTCGGAGTACCGAAGCAGCTTTAGCTCTGTCTTACTGTACTGTAGGAAGGGGAAGAAATATAATGGCTTTAATCTAGCCTGGTACTGCAAACATTGTTCTCAAATAAGCAACATGTAATCACCATGTGGCATCATTTCAGGATCCCCAAACAGCTGTACCTCTTGCATAGGACTTCTTGTTAGTATATGGGAATGAAAAGGTAACACTGTCTTAAAACTTTCTGGATTTATCTAATGTACCTACCATGTTTTTACACTTACATATGCTCAACTCTGTAAAAGCACTGTTAGCATTGACTTTCAGAAATGTATGTATTGATGTTGGCCATAGCTCCTACGAATGCATTCTTTCATTAAGGAATTATGAATCATCTATACAGTCAAGTGAATGTTAGGACTAAATGACAGTGAGAGAAATAACTTTATAGAAAAAAATGACATTGTTCTTTGCCTTGGCACTTTAGAAGTGCCTTTGTTCCTAAAGTGTACTTTACTTTACATGCAGTAAAGTACGGGGACATGAAAAAATAAATTTTCCAAATGAAAGAATGACTAATGAGGAGCCTGATGATTACATCTTCATGTATTTAAACACAGACCATCCTGCTTGGTAGGTGATTGGAAGCAAATGGTCAGTGTTGTGTAAAGACTTTCATATGAGAAGGTGCATCTACCTATGACCTTCAGTACTTCAGACTAACATAGAGGATGTAAACCTCAGCCTTTTGGAACTAGGCTGTGTGATGAACAATTACTATTAAGAAATGCTTTTTTGGTGTTTCACATTTTCTAGTAAACTTTTCCGTGCTGAAGAAGATAAGTTGTAATTTAGTTCCAACTATATCTCAGCTTGCCCTGTGAAAACAGTGATGCATTTGTCATCTTTCCTATTGGTTAATCACGTTCTGCCCTTGAAGTCTTTTTCTGAAGGGGCTCCTTCCTAACGTTTTGTTCTCAGTGTTAGATAATTTTTTTTTTTCTGATGGATTTCACTAAAATAATGTTTTGAGATGTATTTTGTTTTTTGTTCTTTGACTGAGGATTTTTCTGCAGCAGAAATGGATGATGTTTTTGTAACTCACTTGGAATCTTTATTTGTTTGGGTGGTGTTTTTTTTTTTTTTTTTTTTTTTTGTTTTTTTTTTTTTTTTATACTCTGTTTTTCTTTATTTTTTGGGAACTCAAGGCTGAAAGAGGGTAGGAATTGTCCTGCACATTTTTTTCCAAAAATACTGTTTCTACTTTCAGAAGCGACCTCTAGTCTAGTCTCTTCTGGTAACTATGGGTCCAGTTTACAAGGGCAAAAAAAGAAAGCAGATGTAAAGGAATCTCAGTAGCTTGCTTTCTTTTTTGTCTTCTCATGTAAATGTGCCCTGGAGCAGAGTTTGGTGTTTAACCTAAATTTTTTGGTTTTCCACCACCCTTTGGCTGACTTGTCTGGGTGTGGCTTCCCTGTTCTCCAGTGCTGTTCAGTGGCTGGTATTTGGTGGTGAATTGACATTGCTCTAGCTAAACAACCTATCATTCACAACTTAAAACTAATTTGGGGTGTTGGGTTTTTGTTGTGGTGGTTTTTTTGTTTGTTTGTTTATTTTTATTTTTTTTTTTAAATTCTTTTTCTTCTTTAACTTATTTGTGGTTTTCATGGATTTCAGTGTGACTGATAACACTAAGATTCTGATAAGCCACAGGAAGTATTGTGAGCTAGCTTGCATTAAAAAAATTATTACAACTGAATCTGTTGATTCCTAAAAGCGTGTGCATATACATATGAAATATTGCTCAGAATGTTTTATTTCTTTCACTGGCAATGCAATACTGTCTGTGTTTTCAGTGGATTAATCCTGGTTACTGATCTGGAAGTCTGATGTCTACAGATGTCTACAGCTCTGCCAAATGAATTACTGCAGCCTGGAGCCCTTGGGGTCTTGTAGCCCTTGTGCTGACTGTTTCTTCCTCCAGTTCAGCTTTTGGATAATTGCTGCAGCCCCAGTAATGAGAGGGACTTATACTGGAGAGAAGGCATATAACCAGAAATCCACACTTGGAAAGACAATCTGAAACATACTCTGTAGAGCTTTTGGCATGTATTCTGTAAAAACTAACATTGGTGCTGTTCTTTTTCTTCCCCCAAGACATATCCTGGGCAGTTTGCTGCAGCACAAACATAATTTCATATTTTTGTTTGAAAAAAAAGTCCCAAACAAACATTAATTTCCTTTCTTGCAGAAATCCTGAGGGGATACAAAAGACAGTCTTATTTTTGTATCCTCTGTTCTCTGGTCCCTTGCTGCAGGGCACTTTATGGTGTCTCCAGCTGATGTCTTTGGGCAGTTTGGGCACCAGCAGTGCTCGTCACCTTTCTCTGTTCCATTAGCTCCTTGGGTCAAGAGTGGCCACAGTAAAAGGATGGGCTGTATCTGGGCAAAGGAAAGCGCAGGAAGGCACTGAGATGGGCAGCCCCCTTGCCTGGTGCTCCCTGCTGGGAGCCATCAGCTGCCTCAAGATGTGGTGGCCGTCTTGCTATGTGAATTCATAGCCTGTCTTTCTGCCCCATCCTTCTGGATTATCTGTGTTCTCAAAGTAACACAAACCAACATTATTTCTATGATTGCTGACTCAAAGAGGAGTCTGCTTTTTCTTGGTTCATTCATTTGTTCTTTTTTCATAGTGTATTTACCTCCATAATTATGTCCCCACACATACAAAGGGAAAACTGTACTAGAGGAATTGCTGCTGCCAAACGTGGCTCCGTTTTGTTGGTATAGCTGCATCTGTACCAGGATTTTGCTGACATAGCTCTGTCAGCTAGTAGGTTTATGTTTTTTCGGGCTACTCACAGACACGGTTGTGCCATCAAAGTTTTCCACGTGACTTGGGAGTGAGGAGCAGAGATGAGGATGCAAGGCTGTAGAGGGAGTGAGATGTTGAAGCTCCCACTGGCAGCTGGACAGGAGTGGTGCTGGAGTTCCCTCTCTATCATCCTCTTGTGTCATCTGGCCTGGCCATCCCCCTGCTGGATGTGATTTTGGTGATGGTAAACAGGATATTACTTGCTTTCTGAATTACTCTGGCCCAATGTCCTAATATCCTATTGAAAGTAGAAAATATTGTGCTAATCAAAACCCAACCAACCCACTGCCTGTTATGTGATTAACTTTTATATGCTCACTGTTCCAATTCGTGAGCTTGAAATTGTAAGTTTTACAAGAGAAAGGCAGGATTTTCAAAGAGCTTAAAGTTTGTCCTTTTATTTATTTTCACTGACTATTTTCATGACATCTTTCTAACTTAAATAACAGGTGCCTTTTCTGCAGAGGTGCACTTACTTGCTGGCTGATGTTATCCTTGTGGTATGCTTTGTCCCTTTGCTCTTGTGATCCTAACCAAAGAAAGCATCGGCATAAACTTTCTACTGTTGCTTGTATTGCGTTTCTAATCGACTACAACAGAGCTGAAAGATGTTCTTTCTTGTAACCAGTCTAAACAAGAGTTAGGTTTTAATATCTTGTCTACGCATAGTGTTAACCCCAAATGATTGTGGCTTAATCATACACAGTTAACTTTGAAGATATAGACTATATGGAAACCTGAGAACTTGTAATAGGGCTTTTAGCACCCCTGTTACAAATAGTCTTTCAATACTCATTGTAACCTGCACAAAATAAAAATGGCTAGAGACATTCTTACTCAAAAGCATTGGACTTAAAAGTTTAGAGTTACAGTTTCCAGTAGAACACATGCAACACTGTTACTTTAAAAAAGAAACTATTTTACAGCTCACTCCTCAGAAATGCATTAGTATTTCTTACGAGCAGTTTAACTATATGCTGCATACAGAAGCCTGGGAAACTATGTGTTGTCACCCATTTGAAATACTTGTGCCTGTGCTTTGCGCAATGAGCATCTGGGGGTTTTAGTGATGCTCACAGGACAGTACTTTCCGTGCAGGTGACAGAACGGTGGGAAGTCTGTGGTTGTTGTTTCTCTGCTCTGTGTTATCTGAATCTGGGTTGCAAGAGTGGCCCTGTGGCAAAGCTGGTGCAGCACAGCTTGGGCCCCACCTGTGGCAGCAGCAAGGGCAGATGATGTTTGAGCCTCCATCTCTGGGATTACACGTGGCCCCTCGGGCAGTGTCCCGTGCATTACCCGTGCCAGCATTGAATGTTTGCATGATTGGAGACGTATGCAAGCTGCTGGCTTATGTGGTTGATCTTATTGTACTTGTCCGTGTCTTAGTGTATTCCCACAGAAAAAAACTGGAAAGCTCAGGCCAGAAACAGAATGCACTATTTTTAAAGCCTTCAGCTTTAAAATGTGTGGAATGTCTGTGTGGCAGATAAAATTCTTCAAATAAGTCATTTTATTTTATGCTTCCTATGAGCATTATCTGAAATTTTCACTGCAAAGCTTTAGTGTACTTGTGATTATACTTTCAGCTATATTATATCGGGGGATGATTCCACATGTAGCAGGTTAAATTGGCACCGCAGCACTTGTTGGAAGGGTTATGTTTGAAATGTCTCATATAACTTCGGCAAAACAGGCTGATAGCGTGTACGGTAACCTTGTAAGTTCATAGGCACAGAGTGTCTCAGTAGGAACTGTTTTGAATTCCATACTTGGCCTGAAAAGTTATTTTGCAGGAGTTCTGTGGAAGTCAGCTTTTATAAAAATGCAGAAAAGTAATCTGACTGTTTATAAAGAGAGATTGTTTGTGAGGCTTTGTTCAGAAGCAGTTTGTGCTCATTGATGTCTCTATTAAGATGTGGATCTTAAGAAATGTGCTTTCTGTTTGTCACCAACAGAAAACAACTATTTCAGGCAAATGTACTTTTGTGGTTTTTAACTAGTTTTATAAGCAAAGCAAAGGAGAGCCTCAGTTTTTACCAGAATCACATTTAAATTTTTTTCCCTTTTATGTCAGTTCTAGGAAGCCATGCAAAGAAACCAAACCACCAAAAAGCTGTTTCCTCCAGATAGAAAAATTTATATTTAAAATAGTCACTATGACAACAAAGTGCCTAATGTGAGTAGAAACTAAATTGACCTAGAAGGTTCTGGAACACAGCCAGTCTCACTTGCAAATTTCACTTAGTGTAATGGTATTGAGATTTTAGACAGTTACATCAGAGAAGAGACGGCAGAAATAATGTAGTTTTTACTGATGATGAGGAAGGCCAAAATAAATGATTACTATGGATGCTGCAGAATCCAGTCTTTTGTTTCTGTTGATGTTACTAACCTTAAGCAAACAATAAATGTATTGTATCCTACATGCCAAACTAAAGTCTTAATAAAAGAATTTATTTTCAGTAAACATGGCGGAATTAGGGCTATATTGAAAATGGAATCAGGATTAGTGGTACTGAAATGTGAAGAATTTAATTCTTTTCCAGTCTCCCCGAGGAACATGTTCTCAAATATTAAAAACAGAGCATTAAGGGACTAAGGAAGGACTTAAGTGCTGCAAATTGGAATTAAAGTTAGGGTTGCTGTCTCTCCAGTGGTACAACTAAGTCAAAAAACATTAAATACGTTACCTCAAAAGACTGCTGACAAGCAAATACACATGATACTGCTGTCAAAAATCTAAGTTATTTTCCTGTAATGACTCCTATACATCAGTTTTATTGCTTGCTATATTATGCTGAAAGGCTTCATGTGCAAACGTGAACCAGCTCCATACATCCATTCAGCTAGCGATAATTAGTGGAATTACCCAAACAATGGAGCCATTTTTTTTCACTATTCTCAAAGTCATCTATAGTAACAGGCCTTATTTCCCTGACAAGAAATAACAGCCAAGACTAGAAGCTTTTGTTTTTGTATCTATGCATTTGTACATGCATCATTGCTTTCATTTCTATCTTCTCTCTATCCCTTTTCCATTGCTTTCCTTTAAGTTGTAATAAGATCTTCATTTTCTGCTTGGGTATCCACCAGGCATCCAGCATTCTTGGATTTTCTATCTGAAGTTCCAGTTTGCCACTGACAGGAAGCAGAACAGAGGTTGGGTGAATTTGTAAGAGGAGAAAGGATCATCAAAATGCAGCCCTCCTTCTTCCTAGTGTCTGTAATACCACAGGAAGCTTCATGGAACCTAAAATGGGAGCTCTTGATAGCTTGTTAGAATCTCACCCATGGATGCTTCAGTTCTGGCTTAAAGGGACTGTTTGTCCAGACTACTTCCTGCTCTCTAATTCTCTTCCTTCTTGTGGCCCAAATTTTTATTTGGGTCTGTAGCACTTCAGTAAAGTTTCAAATAAATTTTCATCATACTTTTGGATTGGGCTTCCAGAGGAAGTTCAGTGATCACTTTGAAAAGCATAGTTTGAAGTTGCAGCATCAATAAGAGACTACAGATGAAATACAGATCTGAAAGAGTGCTGTATATGAGGAAGGAATTAAAAAGTTAAATGGTAGTACTCTGAGAACTCAAGTATTTCCCTAGAGTTTTAATTTTTTTCCCCACTACAGGTAAGCAATTTATGCATTAGCTGTTAAGCCTTTGAGACAGTTACAGAACAGGAAACTATAGTTAAAAATTAATCTGTTCAACTTCTTGTGCTTATGGTGTTGTTTCTACTGAGTTATGTACAATACTGCAGTGAAATATTGGTGACTCCTCAGAAAAAAACACATACTTTTCCTTGAGCTGGATTTACTTAGAGCACCATCTTCCTCTCTGTCATCTGTCAATGCAATGTTCATGCCAAAGAAAAAAAAAACAAAAAAAACTGGTGTTTTCAGCAAGCCAGAAACCCCAGTAACTGAAGTCTCCTGTTTCATCCTGCCTTTCTGACCACAAAATGTGGCTTTTTTGGAGAACGTGACCTCTGACACAGCAAGGAGAAATGCTTCATTTATGAGCAAATGTCTCTGCCGAGATGCCACTCTGTGGCTTTCCAGTATGGAGAAGATGGGAGTGTTTTGGAAGTTCATGAGGAGAAAATTTAGTGCTCAAGAAGCGTAAGAGAAAGGCTTCAGCCTGGAGAAGAGAAGGCTGAAAGGAGACATTATTAATGTTTACAAGTATCTGAAGGGTGGGCTGAAGGAGCATAGAGCCAGACTCTTCTCAGTGGTTCCCACTGACAGGATGAGGGGCAGCAGGCACAAGCTGGGACATAGGAAGTTCCATTCAAATAGGAGGAAAAACTTCTTTACAGTAAGGGTGACAGAGCCCTGGAACAGGCTGCCCAGAGAGGCTGTGGAGTCCCCTTCTCTGGAGACATTCAAGACCTGCCTGGATGCAGTCCTGGTAATGTGCTCCAGGCAATCCTGCTTTAGCAGGGCAGGTGGACTAGATGATCTCAGAGGTCCCTTCCAACTCTGACAATTTTGTGATTATGTGAGTAGTCTCACTCCTGGCTTTGTGGTGTTGGAGGAGGGAAGTTTTAATCTAGGGAAGGTGTCCTGGCTGTCTTTTCCAGCTGCTGTCTTCCTCAATGGAAGGCAGAGGAAGATTGGGCCTGCTGTGTGTCTTCCTGTGTGCGTGTGTGTGCAACACCTATTTCCACTAGTTTGCATCAGGCAGTTCTTCCCCTCCCTTTGCCTGGAGTGGTTCCTGTCGACTGTCTGTTCTGTCTTCTCACCTTTATTGGCCTTGGCACATGCTGTTTTTCTTCCTTGGTTGGTTCAAATATGGCTTTGGTCTTTGAGCTTTTATCTTCCTTGCTGGATGGAAACAGCTGAGGCTGTAAAAAATCTCACCTCTGTGAGTAGGAAATAGACGAAATAAAAGAGCTTGTGATCATACTCCCTTATCGATTATGCCAGAGTTAACTTTTGAAGATCTTTGTGTTATATGAACATGATAAGCTGAGCATGAGGGCTTTGAGCAACCTGGTCTAGTGGGAGGTGTCCCTGCCCATGGCCGGAGGGTTGGAACGCGATGATCTTTAAGGTCCTTTCCAACTCTAACCATTCTATGATTCTATGATAACAGTCTTGTGGTGAGCTAAGGAAAACAATGGAGAGGAAGTAATGTTTTATAGCTGTGATGTTGGTCAAAGTCTGTGGTAGCACTGAGGCAATAGCGATGTGAGTTGATAGTGATGAAGGAAACCTAACCTGGCTGCCGCTACCTTAGCTTAAATGTCCAAAGTGGAATGTTTCACTGAAGCTTCCCCACTCCCCAAGAAGCTATTCATAATTATTTTGAGAGGAAATAAAAAAACCTTTGGATTTTCTATTCTAAAAAATATCTCAGGTGGATATGGGAGTTGGGTAAAGTAAGTATTTATCCTTATTTTTAATTCTTTTTTTTTTCAAGGTGGCTGGGCTCCCTCCTGCCGGCGTGCCGTTGTTGGAGGGGTTTGTTCATTAATCATTGAGGACTTGAACCTGTAAAGTGCTGTATTGTCCTCAGCTCCTTTTGAGTCAATTGGGAGTTTATGGCACCCACTTTCTTGAACAGTTAGACCTTCTGATAGTTGGGGCACAAAAAATGTGCTTTTTCCTTAAAGTGCTTCAGAAGAGGACATGGAGCATGCTATAAATGAAGTATTCAGAAGGGAAAACACAGATTTTCTGGCTTATTCCCGGCACCAAATATTTAATCATGACATTTGGTTTAAGAAAACATACAAACTCTCAACATTGCCAACTTATTTTACCCACAACCCAACAACAGACTGATGATGTGCACACAAAGGTTATTTATTTTGAGCACAGCCGGGGAATGTGAGTATTCCAAATGCTTCCTTATAGGTCCCCATGGGATCTCTTTAACAAGTTGCATAATATTTTTCTGTACTAGAGGACTCAAAGATAGACATGGTAGGTCTCTTCTTTACTTCAGTGCACTGGTTATGTTTTCTCTTTTCCTCTTTGGGGGAAGTGTAAGCAGAGAGTGAATAGTTTGAGAACAGTGTTAGACTAAAAAGTCTAATTTCAAAAGCCTTCTTAAAATCTTATTCTAAAACTATTAGCCAACAGATGATGTTCCAAGCAAAATAACTAATTATGTGGGAGGTTAGGCAAGCATTGATTTAGTTTTTGATTTCTTGGACTGGTAGATAATTCTTTAATAGCAAGAAAAAGAATACATGACTTAAATCTCTGGTCTTGAATCCAAGTAAGCCATCTTCCAAGGATAAGTTTATACGTAACAGTTTTCTTGGAAAATGTGAAAGTTGCTTGGATGTTTTCTGTGGCCCTTGGCTGACTCTAAGATGCTCCCCATTAGAGATTGACAGAAAGGTTAAAGAAGGATAAGGGAGTGCCACAACGAAAGTATTTTAGTTCTTGCAAACTTATGTTAATTTAGAACAGCATTGCTCTTACAGAATATAAGGGTATTTATCTGGAATACCAGCAACAGTTTGTCAGTGATCATGTTACTAGGAAAAGCCGATGGGGCTCAGTCGGCCAAATATCATTACTTTATATCATCAGCACATGACAACGTAAGACTCCAAACACATAACTTTAGTATTTAACATGTGGAGACATGAAGATAAAATTCCTTTCCATCCACTAGAGTACTGAACCCTTTTGTGTTTTGGCAAGAGAGTTAGAAAAAGGGAAGCATTCTGTAGTTACTTGTTTTCTTTTTATTTTCAGTTCTAGTGTGATTTGTGAAAATGTTTATGCTTTGCCTGTTTTGTCCATTTGCTCATGGCAAATTGCTAAATTGCTCTGGCTAAACTGTGCTCTTGGCCCTAGCTTGTGCAACAGGAGAAGGTTCCCTCAACTAGTATTGACTTTCATGTTTCTAAGAATTCTTATGACCAGAGTGTTACCAGAGATGTACTTGTTGTGACATAAATTCTGCTTGGGAAAAGCGTACGGACATTTGGTTTTTCTTCATCTGTTATCTAGCAGCTATCACTAAACAAAAATTAAAGAAATCTTCAGGCTGTCAGTGAAGCTGATTGATTTTGGAACAGTGGGCTTGAATTTGTAGGGGTTTTATGGCAGTCTTTGTGAAGTATGTGTTGTGACAGCACAAGTATGTTATGTTTTCTTGTAACCTTTATCTTGTTTGCCACTAGTAACTTTTTGTACCTGGTTATCCAGTCACTACATGCTGTGTTCATATTGGATATGGAGTTTGTGGGTTTAATTTTGTTAGACAGAACCTGCTTTAACATGACCTGTGTTTGTCTTTTCTAGGAATAACATGCTTGGAAGTACTTGGTAGTGTTGATCATCTGTACCCCGGCACAGGAGCTCTGGCTTAATCCTTTTCAAACACTTCTCTTAGAACATGGGGGAAAACGATGATGAAAAATACAGTCAAGCTGGCCAGATATTTGAAAACTTTGTACAAGCATCAACATGCAAAGGTACCATTCAGGCCTTTAATATTCTCACTCGTCAACTTGAATTAGATCCTTTGGACAATAGAAACTTTTACACCAAACTGAAGTCAAGAGTGACAACATGGAAAGCCAAAGCTTTGTGGAACAAGCTTGATAAAAGAGCAAGTCACAAAGAGTACAAACGTGGAAAATCTTGTATGAACACTAAGGTAAGCGGGGAAGCTCAGATTTGGGTTTCATAGCTTAGAATCTTTTAAATTCATTTTTGTGCAGAAGCAAGGTTTCTACTGTCACATGTAATGTGTCTACTCATGCAACCCTCCCTTTAATATACTTTTGGAAATTATGGTTGTTACCAACTGATTTGACAGATTTTTGTCCTTCAAGTTTGTGGAAACATACAGTGTGTAAGAGTGATCCCAAAGGCACTCTGTTTTCCAATCTGCTTCAATCATGGCAGAAAAGGTTTCTGCCCTCTATAGACATCAGTGTCAATCAATAATTTGGAAACTCGTGAGGACAGTAGGCTTCATTCACTCCAGGCTCACAAAAACTACTTGCTTTATTAAACAGGGTTTTACAATGTTAAAATCATTTGCATGTTCAGCAGGCTCCTCAGTTTGCTGCTTGGTGTTTGCTGTAAGAGACCAGGGCCTGCAACATGCATTTCAACAGCAGTTCCTAAACTGGAAAGTGCTACTTGGAGGTCTGGGGATCTGTCTTTGTCACCTGGCATTGGCTCTACTTGCCAAACAATGGCAAAAAGAAAATCTTGCAGTGTTGATGGATTTAGATAGTTTCCTGTAACTGTTTTTTTTGCAAGCACAATGTGGACAATTGCTATGTGGTAGTTCTGAAAGAGATCATCTGCTTTAGTTGTGGAGAGAAAATGATCTCTTCAGCAGAGCACACAATACCATATCTTGATAGAGATAACCACTGAATGTTGGTGTAAAACTTGTTGACAAAACTGTACAAAATACTGTAGTTCATGCCACTTGTTTCATCTAGCTATCGGGATATTTTTAATAGCTTTGTTTCAGAGTGATTCACTTACTGCCAAGCGATGGCTAAAAGTTGCCTCAAGAAGGGTAAGTTTTAAGAAGTTACTTGACTGTACAGAGGTAGAACACAGAAGAAGGGCACACTGGGAGGTAACTAGACATGAAACTGTGGAGGACTTTTTAATTAAGTATCACTGAAGTGTTATTTTATGGACACAGTAGATAAGAAGAGACTTTCAACACTACCTATTTGCATCATTGCATTGAAGCTTTCTCTAAAGTTCCAGGGAGAAGGGCACCATGTTACCTTCAGTACGTATAGAAGCCTCTGTTTGTATTTATTAATCTTCAATATGTTCCTAATGATTATTATATTTTTTTTTCTGCTGTAAAAAATGTCCTTACTGCAGTTTTCTTTAGAAAATGAAGAGTGCTGTTCCAGCGTTTTGCGCTGTTTTCCTGACAGCCTCTGTTTTTCTCCTTTCCTTTTTCCCTTCATTTCCATTTTTGACCTGTGCTTCCTTCCTCCCCTTTGTTCTTTTGAAATGGCCTTTGCCATATGTCACTGAGCGTCTTTGTGATGAAAACAAGACAGGAAAGGGAAGGAATGAGAAAGTGACCGATGATTAACAAATTATAGGAGATATTCCACATGTGTCTCACCTACATGTACAGCCCCAGGTCCAAATTTCCACGGTTAGTTAGAGGCAATATTTGCAATACAAAAAAGCAGTTTTAAGACCCATGTGAAATATAAGAATGAAGTCCTTCTCTCTCAAGTGTGACATTGCAGAACCAGGCCTTGGCTTTGTAAAGTTCTTAAGCAACGTGATTCATTTTTATATGTGGTGGGAAGACTCATGGAAATTGATTGGTACATAAAATGCAGCCTGTGTAATGCTTTAAAAGGTTGCCAAACAGGAGGCCAATTGACACCTTTTGCAGTGTTGAAAGTATGGTATTACTGCTCTTCAAGAATAAAGATTAATTTTTAATGGCATGATGTATTTGTAGAAATTAATGGACATAGCTATGATTCTCATATTGTCAAATTGCAAATCAACATAGAATGTCTGTATGTGAACAGTGTGTGTATAGACATTCTGTGAAATACTTATAGGTGTTCCTTATGACTATGCCCAGAGCTGCCCTTTACCGTGTCATCACTGATTTAACGAGAGAAGCATAAATCTTCAGATTGCTGCAAATGAAAGCAGTAACCACAGTCTGCAGGCTCTGTGGGGATATCTACCAAACATTCCTCACACGTGAATCACAGTCTGCTGTGAAAGGCTATCTATGCAACATGAATGAGAGGAGACACTTTGCAAGAAGATTGCAGACTCCCTGATCGTTGCCATGGCATACCCTGACAGCTCCACTTACAGATAAGGAATTCTCAGAAATGCTGGCAATGCAGAGAGATTAGACTACAACACACATAGCTCCATTTTCCTTTGCTGCAACTGGTGATTTTAAGTTTCTGTCTTTCTCACTTGTTATGCTAACTGCCATTTTTAGTAGTGAAGCAGGCAAACAGGAATTGGCAGGCTAAATCCTGACAGCGGTGCCCAGTACTCACCTCTGTGGAATTGCCTGGGGACTGGTTGAAGTAGATCAGCCTGGAGTAAAAATCTTACTTGTTAAAGTAGGGTCACGAAATAAGCTAAGTGGATTTTTGTAATTGCAGCTCTGGAAACAGAGCCAAGGTTGCTAGTAGGCATCATTTAGAAAAAAAAGATGTCACTTGAAGGACTTATATGAGGTTGTGGCCTTGAGCTCTGTAGCTGAGTCTGCAGCTCAGAGTCCTCCTCAGATATGATTTTGCAATCTTCCCAGTCTTTGGAGGAGATACAGGAGATGAAACGCAATCAGGATCCAAACTACTTAACGGGTTTTTGTTTTGTTTTTTAAACTGAACCTGCTGCCTCACCCTAAAACTGTTCATTTTTTTTTCAAGGTATTTAAGAGCTGAATGCTGTACTTGTTGATTTTTGTGCTTATAAACTCTTCAGCCCCACTTAAGTTACTCATTACAACGTACACAAGTTTTGTACTTGCAGAACATTGTACTCCAACTAAATAATAATAATCCTGTCTTAACCTCTCTTGAAGAACATTGCCAAATATGGCTTTCAAAGTTTCTACAATGATATGATTTTAAGCTGGATGGATAAAACAAGTTGAACAATTTTCAAGAGGTTCAAAATGAGTGCTATTTCAGAGTTGCCTTACTGTGGACTTTATTTTTCCTTCAATTCTTTGTGGAAGAACAAAACCTAAAACCAAACTGCTGCAGAAAGACATACAGAAAATCAGGGCAGAAACAAATTTTTTTTTTTTTGAAACTGCAGGAGTTGATCTGTATGTATGCTAAATGTGTATTAACCATACACTTCCTTCCATCACAAACTTGTGAAATAGGAATGAGTACTGTTCAGAATAGGTGTTTCTGGAGCTGGCATTTGCACAGTTCCACCAGTATTAGAAAGAAACAAAAGTCTGTCCAAAGTAGCCAAAACTCTAGAAATATGGTGATTTTTGCAAATATGTCTAGAAAGTGTTATTATCTTGGCAAAGTTCCTCGTTTTCTATCTTTCACTAATCAATGTAGAGTAGCGAGCTTGGAATCTCATTATTTGTTTCTTCATGGAATGAAAAGTAGCCAGGCAATTGAAGAAGATGAAAAGTTTAGCGTATGTTGTTCACTATGCTAGCGGTTTGAATGTCTCTAAATTTTTGAACTTGCATAACACAATATGATGATGAACAAGAATTCATCCAGCTAGTTGCAGAGTGTCTTCAATAGCCTTTTTAAGGTGTGTTCTCTAGACTTTTATTTGAACCTCTCTCTATGGAGTAGATTCTTTATTTGCACTTGATTTACTGGCAGTTTACCTCTGTAAATGATACAGATATGGGCATGCACATATAAATGGGGCTCCCACTGATGTTTGAGATGTGTATGTATATGTATCAGAGGACAGAACCTCGCTTATGCTGTGCACCTGTAATTCTGGCTCTCCCATGACTGTAGGAGGGATGCTGAAGGAGAGCAGAGATTGAAGCACATGAAAACACCCCTGACTTAGTCTGAAGGGAGTTGTTGATTCTCTGAAGCATGCAAATGTGGTGTTGTCTCCCCCTTCAAACATGTATGCTGGTTTTTCAAAACACATGCTTACACTTGAGGAGACCTAAGGAAACATGTAAAGTGCTAATTTGTGTGTAATTATCAGCTGCCTTGGTAGACTCCAGCATTTCTCTCTGGATTTACCCAGTTTCCAGTGATGGTGTTGCATGTGGAGGGGAGGGCAGTGGCAAACTCCCGTGCATGGCTTTGGTCTCCTGAGCATTGTCCCTGTTGTAGATGTCACTATGGGCACAGTTCTGTTGTAAAACCCACCTTGGGCATGGTTCCAAGGCAGAGGACTTGTAGAGTTTGAGTGGCAGTTTCAAGGCCTAACTGGACAACATTAGCACAAAGCAAGTCAATTAAATTGAGCTAAGAAGTTTTGAGTGCTGTGTATATGAATACATACATATGTACACGTGTGTGTATATATATATATCATAAAGATTCCTGAAAAACAAATGAGGCGAACTTGAACTCGGTCCCTGTTGGCCTCTTGTTTTCCTTGTTCCTGGACTCGGCCTTTCAAAGCTTGTTTTGTAATAGATAAGGCTCCCTTCCAAAATCTCATGTTGGGAAACTTACTGCAAGAGAATGACTCTAAAATTTATTTATGACTACACTTCCAGGGCTTGTGTAAAAACAGAGTGGCTCTTTTCAGTAGTGTCATATGCTGTCAGTCCTATCTGGATGCGGTGACGTTGGCTTTTCTGCTGTAGGGAAGGCTCCACTGGCTCCTCTGGTGGGGTGCTGCTTTAGCTGAGGTAGCATTACAGAGAGCTTGAGGGGGGACAGGAGCAGAGGGGAGTCAGGGGCCAGGGTATGAGTCAGCTGAAGAAGAGCCCTGGGTCAGAAATGGGGATGGAGGCTGGAGGTTTTGTGACTGAGTCAGCAGTGGCCCCGAGCCTCATCTCCCTGTACTTACCACAGTGGTGTACCCACAAATGATAAAACGGGACAGTCCTTATTTGCCAAACCCCTTCTGCTCCTTTTCATGTTGTCTTCATTTCCACAGACTGTCAAATGAATGCTTTGGGAGTTAATAAAGCATACTTTCCTGGTGCTCTCCTTCCTGCAGAGTTGAGAAAGGAGAGCAAGTCCAGGATCTTGCCAGGTGCTGCCACGTTACTAGCTGTAGGGTAATCAGCAGGATGAGGAGTGTATCCCAGGTCTCTCTTATTGTTATTAGGTAGAAATTTGCTTCCTACCAGCCCTCAGTTGTTTGCAAACAACTTAATCGGCAGTCTTGCCCCTCATGGTAAACAAAGCAAGTTGGTTGCTGGATGTCTTCCTCTCCCCCCTTCCCACCTTCCTCTGTAGTGCTAAATACTTGTCTCTTAATTAAGCAAATCATCCAGCATGTATAAACCTGCTGGTGGTGTGGCTAAATTTCCTCCTGAAGCGTTAGCTTGATTGATCCTTTGGAGGCAACTGGGATTTCCAGCCAGGTTTCTCTCCTGTACTGTATATACTGGTACAGAAGCCAGTGAGTTTGTGTGTTCAAGTGTCATGACTGATTGTGTCCCTTGAGACAAATATTTGGTTATTTTCAGACAGTAATTGAATTGTAAGGTGAAGGAAGGGAATACCAGTTATGCTCTAACGCAGAAATATCACTAATATAATGAAAACTTTAATCTATTTGTTCTGTAGAGAGTGAGTATCCAGATGGCATGTCACTTTTGCTGGATTTACTAATCTCTTCAAAATAATAATTGAAATGGGGAGATTTCCAAACCTGATAATCAGGGCTTATAATGAACAGACCAAACTTATCTTAGATGTATTAGATAGCATTGCTACCTTGCTTATTGTAATAGAAATGTTTGCTGTGAAGGTCATAAAACTTAAAACCAGAAGTTGACCGCCACATTTATAGGAAGTTTAGTGAATGAAAGATGGTGACTTCTCACAGACAGTTAGCTGCTTTTGGGGTGTATTTCTGTGGGATTTTGTTGTGTGGGGTTTTTTTGTTTCGTTTTGTTGTTGTGGTTTTTGTGTGTGGGTTTTTTTTTTTGTTTTTTTTTTTTTCTTTTTTAAATCCAAACACTCAGTGCTTGGATAGCAGAACCCAGAAGCTACTGAGGTTTTGGAGGTATTAAGGGCCATGTATTCTACCGACTTTTTAGGTGGCACCTGGATGTGTTTGGTGCACTTGAAAGACAAGCTGTTTATTTTGGTAGCCATGTTTCTTTGCTCTTGCCTTTTGAGATGTGGGATCTAAAGCCTTGCACTGGATTTTCATTGTAAATTTATTTTTAAGAATTTTAATAAGCAGCTTTTACAAAGTTCTTTCAAAGTAGTAGAAAATATGGGACTGATGGGAATGAGTGAAAGGAGGATTTGTTTGAGGAGAAGCAAGGTATCACCTATGAATATGCAGCGTATAAACAGTTGTTGAAACTGACTGTGCATTCGTTTCTCTAAGGATCTTTAGAGAGTGGGGATGGGGAGAAGCTCGGGTGATGACAGGACACAGCAGACAGGGTTCTTTGAAAACAAAACAAAGTATTCGACTCTTTGAGCTGTGCTTTAAACTGAGATTGGGCCAAATTACGTCAGCAAAAGCAAATGTTTGGCATGTGATTTGGTAATGAAATCACTTTATTTTTGTTATCCTACAGACATTTCCACAAACACACGATTTTTCAGCTTTATCAGTCATGAAAAGCAAGGAAGCCCAGCCAGAGTAACTTAATCAGACAGCCTAAATAAGACTTTTCCAGGCATTTGGGAATTTTAAATTTTTTGGCTTGCAAAGTAACAGTAGCTTTACATCTGTTTCAACAGCACTGTGCTGTTTCTCTGTCTCTTGCCTAATGGTTTTGCAAGTGATCGGCAGAAGGGAACTGTCCCACCCTGACCTGACTTCCTAGATACTTGACAGAGATTCCCACGGGGAGTGACACCCAGTTACTTTCACACAAAACACTACTATTGTCACCACAAGTGGCTTAATTAAGTTTGAATGAAACAAAAGGTTAGGACAGGGTGCGTTGCTCTAGCTGTGGCTTTATAATGCTTTGGGGTTTGACTGGGGCTATGCCCAGTGTCCATGCCCCAGGTGGGGCGAGGGCTGCTCTCGCCTGGTCAGCCCCAGCGCACAGTCCCTGCCAACCCGTTGCTGGGGTCAGGCTCTTCTCCTGGCGTTTCGAGAGGCCTCCACGGTACCAGATGTGGTTGTCAGGGCTTTGTTGTTAGCGACCGTTCCAGCCTCGCTTTGGTAATGTTTGTGTGCTGATAAGTGAGGAAATACAGAACTTTTGCTACCAAGAAGTGATTAAACATTTGGCTGCTAAAAAACAGCTTTCAGACAATAAGGCAATTTCCTGTCTCCTACGGTTCGGATCCTTTGCAAGGTTCCCATGTCTGTCCTGAGAACTGGGGTTTTGGGGATGTGGTTGCTCTCCTCCTTCTTTCTGCTGATGAATCTAACTTAACATTATTTTCTGGTTTAGGCATTTGTGCAGATCTCTTTTAATACACTTTTTGTAGAATGTAAAACGTGACAGTTCCAAGAGATGCTGTATAAGAAGTAAAATGTAAAATATTTCAGTAGAAGCTGATTGTCTTAAATAATAGAATTTCTATTTGTATTTTCATGCTAAAAAGCCTTAAGAGTGATGGAGTTGTGGTCAGAAAAAATTAATGGGATCTGTTGTCATGACAAAGTAGAAATTTCCCCTTTAATGTCCTTGAAATTGGATTAATTTGCTTTACTTTATCTGCTACAGTGTTTAAAGGTGGATTATTTTGTGTCAGTCAGTTCTCAAAATTCCCACATTCCCTAATATTTCTATATTTCTGTACAAAATCTGTGTTTGTGAAGAGTCAGGCCTCTGCAAACTAATGCAGATGCCTGTTTGTCATTTCAGGTTTCTAGGATATTTGTGTCTTAACTATATATCTGATGAAGAGTGCTTATTGAAAAATAATTAAGTTTATACCATAATGTGATATTATTATAGTTTTCTAATTCTTCAGTCTTTTAACCTTTTCCTCAGCTCAGGAATATTTGGGTGCGTTTAAGATGTATTTTGAAACAAACCTGGTAGGGAGGAAAACCACATGTTTCTATGATGAAAAATCCTTTTCAGATGATAGCTGTTGTCCTGGCAGCTGGTCACAGTTTGCTTCAAATCTTCTGACCTGTCAGGTACCTGAATGGGCCTTGGTTTTGTTCTGGCCTCTGGGTGATGGCAGAGAGGACAAGCATTATATAATTTCAGCTAACTGAAGAGGTATGCTTCACATCTACAGAAGTTTTAAATTAGAAATACATATGAGCTTTGAGCTTCTCATACTATATAGTGGGAGATGAGGCTTGGGAGATGAAGTTGGTAACGGTGCATCTTGCACTGTGAATGCTATAGCCAGACATCTATATATTTTCTTCCTTTACAAAGACATTGGCTCAGCATGTCTTGAGGGAAGCAGAAGTTGTGATTCTGACTTGACCCTTACAGAACCCTTTCTTTAATGAGCAAACTTGTGAATATGGTTTATGTTATATTATGTCACTCGAGCAGCTAAAGAACTGTACTTACAGTGATGCTAGTGACAGTTTGCTGCCAGACTGGGAAAATACATTGTGAGATTTCAGTGATTCCTGTTGTAGACTGGTACTTGTCATACTGATTAAAAATTTGGGTGCTGGACTGAGGAGGTGCAGTTGTGACCAAACTGGAATAAGCTGTAACTGCTTTGAAACGCAAGGTTAGAATTGCATAAAATCTTGAAAAGTTAAAGAAAAGGTCTGTGATCAAGAGGATAAAATTCCTAAAAGCTACTAGAAAATTACGACCCTTCTAATGAAGGAGTGTGCAACAACCAGATAAAATTGGGGTTATGCTGCAGAAAATGATCTGGTGTTTATAAGCGACCAGACTCCAAGCTTGAGTCCACAGGGTGTAGCGCTGACCCAAGGGAGGCTGTGTGAGGCAGCCTGTGGTCTACTGGGGATTAGGCAGGAAGGAACCCCCCCTCGGTGCAGGTAAAACCAAATATTGTGCCCAGTTTGGAGCACGTGTTATCAGCAAGAGGCAGATAAACTAGAGCAAGCCCCGAGCAGATCAGCAAGACTGGTCACAGCTTTAGAGAACATGACCTGTAGGAGAGGCTTAAATACCTTCACCTAATTTACATTAGCGAAGACGCAAAAGTGGAGCACTACATAGTTTCTTGGAGCACAACCAGAACTGTTATTCATTTCACCTTTCCTCTAATAATCCTAACACTGTTAGATCAAATTCTCATTAGTTTTTCGAAGTTTGTATTTTGCCTTGGCCGTTTGCTGCTCCTGTTCCAGCCCTGAAAAACAGCTTGTATTTCCGAGGGTCGGGCTGCTGAAGAAATCAACCAAGAAATACTGCCACGCTTGTCTTGCCTCACTCTCTGGATTTGTTCATTTGAGGAAGATACTGACTTAGAAGGAACCATGTGGTTATGCCACACTTTGAATTAGCCTTGTGTTGCTTACTTCCACTGCCAACAATGAGTTACAAGAGCAGCTTTAAAAGGAGCTGTGCAACAGCAAGTACTCTGTGTGACTGGTGTCCACCTCCCCATCCTGCCAGTACTCTGCCATCCACGCTGGATTTACAATTCAGATAAAACAACTGCCCCAGGGTAAATTGCAACTCAGATTAGAAAACATTGCAGGAGATGGTAGTGAGCTTCCTGCCAAGGACTACACACCCAGCTCACTAATAAGAAGTTATGTTGATATGTTGATCAGCAAGTGCTTAGTGGAAGGCGGAGGCCTTTCTCTCAGATTTAATTATTTATTTATTTATTTATTTACTCTTCCTTGTGTTTGTTTTGTAGCGAGGTAGGTGGCCTCTCCTGACAGACAGGGCTGTTGTGACCAGTGGGGCTGCCGTTGGGTCTTCCTGTTGGTGGGGCTGCAAGGGCTGGGCTGGTTTGCCCCGTCTCCTGCCCGGCTGTAGGCACCTGGGGTAGGAAGTTCACTGGAAGCCCAGATACAGCCCTGATAGTGGCAGAACAAGCACAGCCGGTGTTGTTCAGGCAGGTGCCTCTGAATTTCACCCTGCCTGGAATGTCAAAACAGAGTCATTAATATGGGGCCACATAAATAAACACTGATCTTCTGTGTATATTTATCTCCCTTCTGTCAGATGTTGGTGTAAAAAAGACTATTACAGCTTGTGATGTGCAATTTGCTGCCAAATTTGATGTCTTCAACTCTCTGCCCCTCTCTTTGAAGCATGCTCCTTTTCATGTTTTGTTTTGTTGGTTTTTTTTACCTTCTTTATGTTTACTTCTATTTTTCAAGACACTTTTCTTCAGTAATAAGGGCTGTTATGTACCTTCTTTGTTTTCAGCCAAAAAGGTTTTTGAAATAAGAAGTTCAGAAATCTAATTTTCACTATGTAATACGTTGCCAGCAGCCTGGTTTGTTAGTTCTGTATAAATTCTGTTAATGTTATCAGAAGTCTTCCTTGAGAATGTTACACTAAAGGTATATTTTCTAATTCTAGTTGTTAGAACTGTTCAAGTCCATCTTGGTTGTTGCCGCTATCTGATGCCATATTGCTAAGAGGTGTTGATTGGTTAATTCCTAGTGTTTTCAAATTGTAAATAAAAATGTGAAAAGTAAAAGCATTGTCTCCCTATGGTAAACTGGTATGTGCAACTGACCAGTTAAATCAGCTGGGGAAAAAATATCAGGTTATTGCTCTTTGGAGCTGTATTTGACTTTATTGGGTATGTGACTGAATGTTAGCACTGGAAAATGTAGTGCCTTTGGAGACTGCATGATGACCTGCAAGGAAACAGGAGCGCAGAATTGGTGCTTACGTTACAGCTTTGCATTTTGAGCTCAGTTCTAGCTGCCACACACTACTACAATCATTCTGCTTAGAAAAGTTAGAAATTATGGGATTAAATGATCCAGCTCTTAATAAATAAATAAATAAATAATCTGGATTCTGACTCAGCCCTGATGGCTAATTCTGGATGAGCTCATTTACCCAATTCTGGCTTCTAAAAGATAATTCTTACTTAATCACAGAATCATAGAATGGTTAGAGTTGGAAGGGGCCTTAGAGATCATTGAGCTCCAGCCCCGTGTCATGGACAGGGACACCACCTCCTACCAGACCAGGTTGCTCAAAGCCCCATCCAGCCTGGCCTTGAACACTTCCAGGGATGGGGCAGCCACAACTTCTCTGGGCAACCTGCCTCACCACCCTCACGGGAAAGAATGCTTTGGTATAGGTTAATAATTCATGCAATGTAAAAATGTGTTTTAGAACATAATTTAAAATAGTCTGTGAAATAACTTTGAAATAACTTGACTCACCATTTTAAAAAAGCCAGTTTCTAAGCAGAAGTTTATCTGATTTATTAGACTGTTGTAATTGTTGTTGTTTAGTTAAAGTTTTAGGTTCAGTGTAGCATTTCATCTCAGTAGACAGACTGGGCTGTAGTAGCAGTGTTTTGTTGGGTTGGGGTTTTTTGTTGTTGTTTTTTTTTTTCTTTTTAAAAAAGGCAGCTTCTTCCTGTAGCAAATGTTGTTTACCAACTTGCCTGCATGCTTTGGATGCCATAAAGCATGAGGAATCCCTTCGTCTGGGTCTGTGGACAAGTCCTTTACTGGCTGGTCAGCCCCTGACCCTGAGGATTCATTATTTTCTTGTAATTGCAATCTCTTGTACTTGCAACTACTCAAGACTCAGGGCTTGGTCTCTGCTGTGTTCACAAGTAAGGCTCTTGGTGTCCTTGTTTCTTCATCTGTGATCACCAAATCTCTGTTGCTGGATGCATTGTTTTGTTTCATGTATTTGGGTTGGTTGTTGGGTGGTTTGGTTTTTTTTGCAAAGTTTTTAAAGATAGCCTTAAAGCATTATCTTGGTATGACAGGCATAAGCCTACCAGAAAAAAAATGGTAAGATAGTGAAATACTGTCAGCCATATCCATGACTGGGATAGTCAGGCAACATTCTTTCTGCAAGGTTTATCTTGTTTTCATTCTAATTGTTTAGCCACTGGCCAAAAAAAAAAAAAAAAAAAAAAAAAAAAAAAAAAAAAAAAAAAAAAAGAAAAGAAAAGAAATCAATCTCTTCTAGTTTTGGGTGTGGTTTGTTTTTTTTCCCTTCTTTTGATTACATTAAAAGACAGATAAGAAAACAGCATATACACTCTTAATCCCAGGAGGTGTTAGAGGGTTTATTTTGTGCTTTATTTAAGGAGATTTTTGGATTAAAGCACTTGCCTGGTGGATAATCTGTTTATTAAAAATAGTATAACATTTCTTGTCAGGTGGTGTGCGGGCTTTTATCAGGTAACTGAGACTGGTGCAGTTTCTAGAGATATTTTTCTGTATTATATCTACCAACTGCAATTTTTGAAATTTATTGCTGTAAATTCTTATAAAAGATCTGAGATCAAGTCAACCTATTTTAATATGACTAATGCCACCTGAGATGAGAGAGGTCTTCAGAAAAGCTCCAGCTAACCAAGTCCTGACAGCTTTGGTGCATCAACAAAGGGACTCTCAACCTTCTAGCACAGTGAATGCGTACAGCCTTTCTTTAATGTGTTGCATAGCAGACTATAAGTTTCAGATGTCTTTCATACCATTGTTTTAATTTCAAACTATAGAAAGGTCCTTATACTCAAATCTAATATTAGTACATAGAGAGGATGGGTGGACAAGTGTGTCCAAGTTTATCCAGGAAAAATTAACGTGGTTTTTCCATGCAGAAGCTTATCTTCCAAAAAAGAGAAAAAAATTCCAGTAAAGATGAGCCAGATGAATGCAATAAATCTACTAATGTTTCACTTCTGGCATTTTGACCCAATAAAACAGGAGGGCAATAAAGATAGATCCTCTGATCCCTGGATTGTGCCACGTCCAACTGCATGTGCAGCAACTGCAGGGCGCAGTGCTGGGAAGAGAGCTCTGTCCAGAATCAGCCTAGATTAGGTAGCCTCAAATCCACATTACAGTCCTTTAAGAACAAAAATAGCAATGTCTCTGTATTTGCTGATGGCTGATGCAGATGCTGTTGGCAGGAGATGGTAAAATTGTGTATTTTGAGGTGCTCAGCTGGGCTTACAAGGGGTAAAATACTGGTGGGATTGAAAGCAGAAATGGACTTATGTTGCGCTTCCTGCACCAGGACAGGGTTTTGTAGCTGTGGTTGGTGGCAATTAGGGGTACGTGAGCCTCGTGTTTCCAGCTGTCTTTGAACTTCCCCAGCTGTGGTATTTATGTGGTGTTCACTCTACAAAATGTCTGTTCAGCAAGATCCAGCTAGTCTTAATAATATTTTAAGGTAGATTTTGGAACTATCTGTAGTGCATTTAAGTAGCATTCACATAATCCTTTGGAGAATTGGGACCTCTCATTAAAATACACTTAACTGAATATTATTTTTGTCTAATGAAACATTTTTTAACCTTACTAATTTTATAAGGAGCTCATAAAACATAGAGGAAAATGTGCTTTTAAAGATTACTTAATTTTTGTAGGTTGACTTTAATTAGTTCCCATATCTTCTTCTCCCCCTTCTATCAATGGAAGAATTAATTCTTTTTTTTTTTTTTTTTTAATATTTGCATGTAGTGTAATTGTCAATCACAAAATTTGGGTATGTGTTTTGGTATCTAGCCTCTTTCTAAAGAGGAAGAAAAGAATCCTTGTTTTAGGTCAGCACTACCCCTTTTCTATGTTTGTATGTAGTTGAATGGACACCTTCCAAATCACTGTCATATTTAGCTACGGTTATCATCAGTGTTCTTCACATGGTCATGTTCTGTTGCCTTTTAGTAAAACCAGTTGTATAGGTATGGCAGCATTCAAGTCAGGCAACAGGCAATGAGTACAAGCATCTCATGCAATGCAGAGCAATTACTGGCAAGAGCACTCTATGCTCATGTAAAACTAATGTGTCTGGTAACCAAGTTATTTTATTGCAATGCATCCTTCATTGGTGCCAGTGGCTGGGCTGCTTTGCAGAAAAGGACATAACAAGCACTTTGTATGGGGTTTTTTGTCTAGAGAAGCAGCAAGTACCTGAACAGGGTTCTTGAGTGTAGGGGAACTGCTATATATTGAAATGTTTTAGTAGACCAGCGCTGTTGCAGGATTAGACTTGCATCTTTGATGAAATGTGTCATGCTTATTGTGAGTTTAACCCTTTATTTCTTTTTCACTTTTTTTTTTTAAATAAAGTTTTAACTCTTGAAAATGAGTTTTAAGTCTTTTAATGTCTGAAGTGGTGCATAAAATTTTATTTTTCAGTGACTTCCATTTTAATGTTTCAAAATGTAAAAACTATATTGACTATTTGGTGGCTTCAGGGCACAGTTGACTGCACTGCTGTATCCAGTGGCTGTCTATGAATTTGTGATTAAATCTGAGACTACAAGTGCAAAATGAACTCTGTAAGTCAGGAATGTCCTATTGAGCAGTCCTATTTTTGCCAGAAGCATTTTCATATCGAGGGCTGAAGTGAAAAGCTTTGTGGTGGAGCAAGCTTCCTGCTGCAGCTTCTGGTAGCTGTCTGCCTTAGCTGCTTATGCAGCTGTTTCTCTTTGGAGCCTTTCCAGGCAAACAGTCATTGCTGATCCAGAAAATGTGTTGTTTCATTACATTTTGTGCCTATCTCATGTTGCATCACATTTAGCTCTATCACGAGTAAACACTTGCCCAAATCCGTGTAGGACGTTATCCTGTGGAGTCAGTCAGATTAATCCCTTGGTACATCCCTGTCACTTTGGATGTTTCGTGAAGGCTGGGGCTGGTGTGAAATCCCAGATCTGGTGACTATGGGACTGAACGCACGTTGAGGCCCAGAGCAAAGGATGGAAGAGGTTTTGTCATAGAAAGGCAAAGCATTCTGTCCTTCCACGTCCTGCAGGCTGTCTGAGTGAGGGCAGAGCCTCCTGTCACTGCATGAGGAGGCACCCGCAGCACCAGGCAGCAGCTTTGAGGAGCGTGTGGAAACCCACCCCTTGGTGCTCATTTCTCCATTCCTATAGGTTTTGATTTCCAACTGGTGATTTAGGTAAATATTACACATGAACTAAAGGAAACTAAGTAACTTAAGCAGTTGATTTTGTTGGTTTTTTTTCACTAGTGTATATATGTATGTTTCCACTGAACGGTAGTGCTTCTGATTTGGTATGCCTTAGGACAACAAAGGGTATCCCTGTGTCCTTCCAGTTGCTGTTGAGCTGGAGTGTAAAATTAATTTCCTCTTTTTCACTTCTAAAACAACTGAAAGACTGAAATGAGAAAATCTTGAATTCTTGGGGTTACTGTAGCTTCTTTCTTCATACCAAGAAAATATGGGGGAGTGCATAATAATTGGACACGCTTTTATTTTTCAGGACTAATTTAAAGGTTGGGCTCAAACCGTGACACTTGGGCAGGGTAAGAGAGAGGGATTTAGAGCTGGACAGTAACAGTGTAATGCATTGAGCTACAACAGGATTTATCTGCTCTAAACTGTGCAAAGAGGTGCTGTTTGGCTACATCACCCATTCACATGCTACTAGCAACTGGTGGATTCCTTGACTGTGAGCATGTAGATGCTGAGAGCTTTTTTTTTTTTTTTTCAAGGTCAATGAGTAGATTCCACCTTTCAGGTATTAAATCAGGTGAGATTTTTGTGACTAGGTTGTTGTGGAGTTATTTTGGGTTTTGTTAGACAATGCTAGTATTCTTGCGCTCGCTCTCTCCTTTCTCTCAAAATGTCAGTTGTTTCTGTAAGCTTACTTTACTGTGTGAAAACCAATGGAGCCATTCTGCAAATTCTCAGCTGTTACACTGCATATGGTTTTTCCAGAATGGGATAAAGGTGTCTGGATTCACAGGCTGCCGATTTAATAGAGGGGGGACGGGAGGGATCGCAAGAGACTCTGTCTTCCCTCCTCTTTTATTTTGAATGTCGTACCATCGTACATTATATACAGGAGATCACATCGAAAACCTGCGCCTGGCACAAAAGTCAGTCTGCAACAAAAGAGGTAACTTGTGCTGCCATTTAGCTCAGTGCTAAGTGCTCTTTATTCACTGTAGAAACGTATTCTGGAGATTTTCAAGGCACTGCCATTCTTAAATATACCAATAGACAGAAATTAGCCTCTCTTACAGCCACATTGACCTTTGAGCAGAATCAAGCTTATGAGACATGCCAAATGCTATGCATGTTTATGTTATTACAAGTGAAACTCTCTGATATCTTTTAATTGTACTGGGGAAAAAATACATGAAGTTTCTGCTTTATTTCAGTCTGATAATAAATAATGCAATGGGTCGTGTGCTTGGCTATAGTGTAGGAGGGGATCTCTGCAGAAACACATAATTATCTTTTAGGGAAAAGTACAGCACATTTTAACAGTAGGAAACTATTTACTCAGCAGCTTAAGTAGACAACGTTTATAAAATATGCTTGGGCTTATTAGTGCTTTATTTGGAGGTACAAAAATTTCCATGATTTACTTAATATTTATAATTTTAAACTGAAATAGTCCTAAGTTTGTCACTAGACAACAATTACTTGCCTGTGAACTTGCATTAGTCCTCTTCAATGGGACTTTTGTAACTGGTATTCTAAAAATGTGCTTTCAGAAATTTTAACTCGAACCAGCTTGTCCATTTACTCATGACTATTTATATTGTAAGTGTAAAATTTTCATCGTTGTATTTATCGTAATCAGTATCATTCATATCCAGGATATTTACAGAAGAATATATGAATTTAGCTCACATAGGATTCTCATGAAAAATACCCTTGGTGAGCGTTGCTGGTAGGAGTTGGTGTTTGTGGGCAGTTTCTTCAGTACTGCCAGTTACTGCATAGCTGCAGTTCAGTGCAGGAGATGTGGTGTACACACCCTTACATGGTCCTGTTGCTGAGGAGGTGATGAAGCACAGATGTCCCCGTGCAGGTGACCCACTGTTGGGGTGCTGCAGGGCATTGGCAGTGCCTGCCTCTTCTCTCCTTGGCTGGGGGACCTGTGAGCACAGCACTGGGCTGTGGTAAAGACCAGAGCATGGGAATGGCCTGGTCAGAGTCTTGTCCTGGCTCCCTTTCTCAGTGTGTGCATTTCCTCTTCTAGAGGATGTGTTCTCAATATTTTAAGCATTTCTAAGATCTTTGGATGTGCAAAGATATATTATTGTCATAAAGGATAAAGGAGGAAACTTGGCATTTTAAAATCATGTGCTTTAATCTGCCACATGAATGCATAACTGTGGTGTTTTCTCTATCCCTGTTTATTCTTTCTGTATTTTTGCCTGCTCCTGTCTTGTTGTAATGTAGGTGCTGTTCTTGGGGAGTGTATTCAATTTGGTGAAGCTTCTCATTTGGCAGGAAGTATTTACATACATTTGCAGGCAGAAGATCAGCCCTTTATGCAATGAAATGCCTTCCCTCAGTATTGCTGTCTTTCACTAACATGGTATACTCTTAGTAGTAAAACTGCATATAACGTCCAGCATGATAGTGATTCTCAGGCAGGTCATAGAAGTCTAATCATGATCTTATTCTTGGATAAACTGCCCTGTGATCTATACAAGTCTTTCTCCCATTATTTGCAGCATGAAAAAGAAATGCACAGAAGTTCCTTGTCAGTCCTCTTACTTTGAATTATTTGTGGAAGATGCTTTGAAAAGTCAAGTTACCCTTTACCTTTTCAGGAGATGATCTGGCAGTATTTTAAGAGAGTTAAACTGTGAATGGTGAAGTGACTGTGAAGAAACCGCTGGCATTTGTCCAAGCCTGTTTGTTGCATTTCAGGACTGAATGTTTGAGATTTCCTTATGTGATGTCAGTTGTCACAGTCTGTGTTAAATTGCAAGAAATGAGTTTCATAAGCGGGCCCTCGTGAGCCAGGAGACTGGGGTAACAGGAGGTGAAAACAATAAGCCATTCAAGGTTTGTTCTAGGCTGACTACAAGAAGGTTTCTCCCGCGACTTTGCAAGCAGAGAGCCGGGGAAGGCAGAGACAGGACAGTAGTACGGTCCCTTGCCTTCCTTAAATAATAGACACAGTAAAAATCACCTTTGCAAGGGTTTTGTGCTGGTATTGACTCCAGAACTTTCAAAAAGATGTCGAAGTGCCAAGAGTAAGCTCTACGCCAGCAGGAAGCGTCCTGAATGAATCAAAGAACAAATAGTTCTGAGACATAGATAAATACGTTTATGGAAGGTAACCATGGATGATGGCAAATAAACGATCATTTTTCACAGAGTCTCTTGGCAATTAGGAAGATATTTTGTCAAAGGTGATAGGAAGAGAAGAGAGGGCAGAATCCTCCTTAAAATTGTAACATAGTGTGTTGCAGAGCATAAGGAGGAACTAACTGTTTTCTGTGTGGGTTTTATTACTTGGCAGGATCTGCTATGACTAAATCTCAAAAGACTGTTTTTTTTCAAAGTTGCATTTATTTATATATAATGCAGTTTGTTAGCCAAAAAATCAACCCCACCTTATCAAACCATGTATGGTCTTTATTTGTAAAATGCTTCTAACTGCCTGCTAAACATTACTGGAAAACTATGTAGCTGTGAAGACAGTTGCGTACTTGTCAGAGCTCAGAGTTCCCATGTTAATCACAACAAGGATGTGCAGAAGAGAGCTGACCCAGACTCCACCAGTCATCCTCTTCAGTCAGGGTAACATCTGCACTCTATTTTATTCCTTTATATAATTACAACTGTTGATGTTTTCTTAATATTTAGCATGCAGTGAGGAGAGTTCTTCTGAAATTATGAATTAAATACGTTCTTTTAAGAGGAAGAAAGCCAAGTGGCTAATGCAACAGTCTGACTTGCTTAAAGTCTCTAGTTAAGAAAACACTTGCCTAAAGGAAAGCAAAAGCACCTCGTAGGAGCTCTTCTTTCAGTGGAACTTTTTCAAAGTATTTATTCATTTAAAAAAAAAACTTTTTGCATTTCTACGATTGGGTTGGACAAAAGTCAGCAGCAGATAATTTTTTGCTTAAGTTGTTAAATTTGAAAACAAATGACAGGCAAACCAAAATAAATAAATGACTCTATTTTATGAAATTGAAATGTAATGGGAACCAGACTAGTATCCAACGAGCCTCCAGATACAGCCTGTGCTTGCTTTGAAACTGTAATCACTGTCTGACTGCGTTCAGGACGCACAGGAGCATTGTCTGGCGTGTGAGATAATGGGTTTGGGTTCAAACCACGGCGGAGCTGGGCTGTGCAGCCACAGCTCTCCTTCCCTCCGCCCAGGCCCACGGCCGCTCGCTCTGCCCCAGCCTCCTGCTCCAACCTACAGCCTGGCTTTTGGGAAGTCTGCGTGGGATCTGGGGGGGTTGTGGAACAGCAGCCTTGTCCACCTATAAAGACATTTTCTCACCCATTTTCAGTAATCATTCAGGAAAATGTGTTAGATAGGTTTGGGTTTTAACTAGCTTGCTTTCTGGAAATATTTTGCTTGTTGGTCTGTGAAAACTTACAGCTGTCAACAGAAATGTGGGTATGAATGCTCTGTAATAATTTCTGAAGGGATTTTTCTGAGGATGGCCAAACTTAGATTTAAGCTCCTAAAATGTGATTGTCCTGAAGGGTGAGGATGCTGACCAGTGGATGAAGTTGATTTCATCCAGTATTTGACCACTGGATCAAAGGAAATAGAACAGGCCCAGTTCCCCAGCTCTGGTGAAGCAGGACAAGTCTGCTGACTTGCCTTGGCATGCCCTGCTTTACAGCAGTAGGTGAACTAGACTTTCACATTCAGGGTACGGCCTCGCTTGAAAGAGAAAGTAACTAATACTGTAAGACTGCTAGCTTATCGTAGATCTGTCAAACACATCCAGAAAATGTATGCTGATTTCTTCTTTAAATCAAAAAATGCCTACACTGAGACTACTTATTTCCTTTCCCCTCCCTTTTCTGTACCTGTGATCCTGTGTACTGCAAGCACTTCTGAAACACTAAATGCAAGTTAGAAATGTACAAGCAGATGCTCAAAAGTGTCTGGCTTTTTGCTCTTTTCTTCTGAGGCATCTTTTATCAGATGCATTTACGTCTGCATAAAGCACGGTTTATCGTCTTGTATAAATTGACCACACGCAAACAAAATTTTAATGTTTACTGATTTAAATAGATGACTTGAATGCACTCTCAGTAGCATAAGTCTGGTTGAATATCAAGTTGTACCAATAGAGTAAGTTAGAAACTGTGTGGAAGTCAATACAAAACCCTGTATAAGACTCCTCTTTTCTGCTAGTGTTTAATCATCGGAGGTGGCCCATGTGGCTTGCGGACTGCCATAGAACTTGCCTTCCTGGGAGCCAAAGTTGTCGTCGTAGAAAAGCGGGATACGTTTTCAAGAAACAATGTGTTGCATCTCTGGCCGTTTACAATCCATGATCTCCGGGGACTTGGAGCAAAGAAATTTTATGGAAAATTCTGCGCAGGATCTATTGATCACATCAGTAAGTATCTGAGAGCATGGGCACTGTTCAGATAAGAGGCATATTAAGGTCAGAAGATTAATGGAAACTTTCTTAATTTCGCAGAAAGCTTATCTACTTTAAATGTAGGAATGCATGTGTACACACACACAGAGGAAAAATAATGGTCTCTTTGCAAGATGCATCTGAACAAATGGCAGTCTTATGGAGCAGCTGTTCTGTTAGTCTGGAATTGTAAACCAATAGATTTTTCTTATGAAGTATGAAGAATATTGATATTCATACTAAATATGTTGAAGGTAGACGCAACCTTTAATCCAATGAGAAAATATGCAAAAGTGGGATATTTAAAGGGAAATATGCTGTAAAATCTCTGTCCTAAAACTGTCAATGTATTGGTTAATGATGTTTAAAGGATCTGCTAAGATGGAAAGCTCTAAAGAAGTATTCTAAGAAACTTGCTGAAATGAGTTCTATTACCTACGAGATTCTGCAGCAAGAGGAAAATGAGCCAGAAGAGAACAGCATCCTGTGGTGGTTGCTACCTTTGCATTCGTCACAGTATGGGAAATAATAAAGCTGCTTTCTTGTGTTAACAATGAATATCAGTTGGATGGCATGCTGGTAGCAGCTGTGATTAGTTACATCATAAATACATCTTTTTTACTTGCTGTCTACAGGTATTCGACAACTTCAACTTATCCTCTTCAAAGTTGCACTTATACTAGGAGTTGAAATCCATGTGAATCTAGAATTCGTGAAAGTCCTGGAACCTCCTGAAGATCAAGAAAATCAAAGTATTGTTTATCATAATGTAGTTCTGGTCACAGTAACTTCTTTTTGTGTCGGTCATTAAGTGAAATCATTCAAGACAGCTGAATTCTGCTTAAAGAAATGGGAGATTTTTTTTCCCTTCTTACTCAGCTAAGTTTGCTATATGCAGTTGTAGGCATGATAACTGTCATTGTGATAAAGCACTGATAATTCTTAAAATAAGACCCATTCTGAAAAGTTGAGGTTTTGCACTATGCCTTCTGGCATGTGTTTGAGGCTTTGTAGGGAGTCTGGTGTGGCTTTTTGATATCTTCTTGCAAAAACAATTTTTGATTGATAATATAAATATTGAGGATGGATTAAGCTCCTTGGGCCTCATTTTGCTGTCACATTTGATATAACTCCTGCTGGCTTTTGAAGTCTTATCAGCCATCTTATGCAAGATTTTTAAACAAAGTAGAGAAGAATTTCTTATTCTTCCCCACCCCTACTTTTTTAAGATTAGTATTTAGGGTGTAGTAGGAATAGAGTATTCTAAAATTTTACTGTAGATAGTATCCTATTTCTCTTTAAATGGTCATAAAGTGACAATAAATACATTGTTTTAAGTAGTTAAAGTGAATGCAATTTTCAAATATGGACAATACAAACATTTTCACATAACCAGCTTTGTGTTAATGCAAAGATTAAATTTAGCTTTGTGAGCATGCTTCTGTTTAGTTTCTGTTTAGAAGACCATTAAAAGTATTGACAATAGAATCATTCAGGTTGGAAAAGACCCTTGAGGTTGAGAGTGGGGTTGGTGGTTGGACACAAAGTTCTCCCCTACACCATATCCCCCAACACCACATCTTAAACACATTCAGGGATGGTGACTCAACCACCTCCCATGGCAGTCTATTCTGACCACTCTTTCTGTGAAAAATTGTTTCCCAATGTTCAACCTAAACCTACCCTGCTTCAGCTTGAAGCCATTCCCTCTCATCCTGTCGCTAATTACCTGTGAGAAGAGACCAGCACCAACTTCTCTACAGTGTCCTTCAAGTGGTTATAGACAGTGGTGAGGTCTCCCCTCAACCTCCTCTTCCTCAGACTAAACAATCCCAGCTCCTTCAATTGCTCTTCATAAGATTTATTCTCCAGGACCTTCACCAGCTTCATGAAATGCTGTGTTTCTTCTTTTAATACCCTAGATGTTCCTTGCTGTTACTGAATGTATGTATTGTCCTGATAAGGTCACTGGGGTGCTTTTTCTGGGTGAATGTAGTGCTTAAAGCATATTCTTGTGATGTGGGTCTGAGAGAAAGTTTAGTGCATTAAGTGAACAAAATGAAGGCTTCGTTGTTTTTTTTAATTGTCAGTTTACGAGCTTGGCACCTTGCTAGTACAGTCTGAGCCGCCTTTGACTGCAACAGAACTTCCCTCCACCAGACCAAGGCAGAATTCAGCTCAATTTAAATGATAGTGGACTGTTTATCTTAATGCCTTTTTTTCAGACTCTGAAATCACTTCTTGATCATATTACTCAAGAATAAAAAAAATAAATATTCTTTGTGTTTTTAGAAATAGGTTGGAGGGCTGAATTTCTTCCTGTGGATCACCCTTTGTCAGAGTATGAATTTGATGTTATTATTGGTGCAGATGGCCGCAGGAACACATTAGAAGGTAGGTGAACGTTTGCTTTTAGCTTTATTGATGGTCTTTAGGGTATTTTGAAAGGCCTAAAAGTCAGAGGCTACCTTTCAATCCACCGAAATCTATGTTGAAACTAATTTTTTTTTAATGTGATATCTTCTGCTTTTGTTCAGTTGTGGCTCAAAATAAAGACACTGTCATTCCTAATTCTCAGCACTGTGTATCTGCATTGCGTACAAAGTGCATCATGATGCAGTTGTGCGTGCTTCAAGGTTAAGTATATGAGGATTTAGCTTTAAGGAGGCTGTCAAGATATATGTCAGGAATTGCATAGTCTTTGCTATTGTGCTGTACGTTTGCACAGTATGTTTGAACTAATAACCAAAACATGATTGCCAGGTATTTAATGAAGGCATCAGAAGTATCACTTGTTTATAGAGATGATTTAACTTCAGAAACAGTTACTTTGGAAATGATACTGAAAGATAATAAATAATGCTAAGAGCAGGGGACTTGGGGGAGGAATGCTTCATGAACTTGAGTCACTGCTGAGAGCTCAGAGCACCTGAGCTGTCCTTAGCAAGGCACTAGGTAGGCTGCTCCTGTATCACATGAACAAACCTGTTACTTAATTATACGTTTCCCTTGTAGCTTTAATTATAACCATATTAGTTTGTTCACTAAGTACGCTATTTCCTTTTTTTCAGCTTTTTGGTTGGCTTATTCTTGTGTCTGCCAATTACAAAATGCTTACGGTTAATTCCTTACAATGCTCTATTAAAAATTTCCCCACGCTACTGTCTAGCTATCGCCCGCGAAAGGCTGTTTTAATAGCCAGGCATCAACAAAATGAAAATATTCTTACCTCAGCTGCAGACTCTATTAAGAAGTTAATGGTTATCATAGTACTAGGATCTATGGGAATGTTTGGTGCACTGAAGATGAAGAATATTAACATACAGAAGCTGGTATTGTCTTATTAAATTTCATATTAAATGAAATACTGACAGCACATCAAGATGCACACAGACAAAAATTCATAGCTGATTTTATTTCTTCCTCAAAAATGCATGTATCCTCTGAAAAGTCATCTGCAATTAGCTAAAAATACTCTAAGGGACCCTCTGTCATCCTTCAGAATTTACTTAAGGATCAGGGGAATGTGCAGAGGGAAAACCTTAAATGTGTGATTGCAAGACTGTGGCTTAGCAGGCTTTTTTTTATGAAAAGAGGAAGCTCGTAGAGAGCGAGAGAGCAATTAACTTCCCAGTCAGTCTCATCTTCAAAAATGAATAGTTAAACCACTGAATATTTTTCAACCTCTAATGTCTTTGAGGAACTTCATTAGATGGTGGTATGGTCACCTAAGCACTGTTATAGAGGTTTTTGCTTTTCAGATCTTTCTCTGCTGCTTTTGACTGCTAATCTCTTGCACGTTTTTTTTCATAAGCTGTTTACCCACCTGCATAACGCAAATCTTACTTGTTATTTAGCCCATTAAAAATGTTTCCCTCTTTTAAATTTGATCTGCATTATTTCCAACCTGTTTTCTTTAGTCATCATTTGTCTTTTACGTCTTCCAATAGCTCCCCCCAACCTATTTTTTAATGAGACTTTATCTTGAATGCAGTACAGCTCCAGTTTTGCAGCTGAAAGTAAGGGGAAAAGGCTCTTTGCACTCAGGGGAATTTTGGAAAAATGATGGACTCTGCTGATGGTGTGCGATGCTGATGCTGTTTGAAGTGAAGAACTTCAAATGTAGGAAATGTGAAGTGAAGAACTTTCAATGTAGGAAAGAGACTGAGCTGCTTGAGCTGACCCTTCCTGAAGGTCCAGTGTGAAGTTTCCAGTGCTTTTAATTCTTGCCTTTGCTTATCAGGTTTCAGGAGGAAGGAGTTTCGTGGAAAGCTGGCTATAGCTATCACTGCCAATTTTATAAACAGAAATACAACTGCAGAAGCCAAAGTAGAAGAAATTAGTGGTGTTGCTTTCATCTTTAATCAGAAGTTCTTCCAGGACCTTAAAGAGGAAACAGGTAGGTGCATCCTCCTTTTTTTCCTCAACCAAGAGGAAAGTAAAAGGAACAAGAGGCAGTAAAGGAACTTGTTACATGCCAGGCCACCCTCCTATTCCTATTAACATAAATATATAGTGTAAAAACCCCAAATGCTAAAATGCTGTTGATGTCAGAATCTTGCAGATGGAGGTGTCCATTTATGGTACAGTGGGATTATTTATTTATTTATTTGGCTTGGGCGTTGCCACATCATGGCTTGTTTTAAAGTTTAAATTTTCATCAACTGTAAAAATGTCTGCTATGTTGAACAAATTTAGAAGAGCACTTTCAGTGCCCAGAGATTTCCCTCAAGATGTGGTTTGTTTTGTTTATATCTGTTCACATACTGAACAGCTTAAATCCTGTGAAAAAGGTTCTGCCCTTCTGGGAGGAGTTTATTCTTGTTTTTAGATGTGCAGATCTGATAAACTGAAAAGAATTAGACAGGAATCTGCCATAAATACTTGAAATGTAAACTGTGGGGGGATCCAGAATAGTTGTATCCACTGTCAGTACAAACAATTACGTTCTTGATTTACAGCTGATTTTATTATGATGATATTATATAATATTATTGTCTTTGTTAGACCCAATGCCAGAGCCATAGCAACCTAAAAAGCACTTTGTTCACTTGGCTCTCCTTTTCTACCTTACAAGTTTGTCAGGGCTGTGGGTAACTGGCTGTTCCTTAAACAGATACTAAATAGCTTTACATTATGCTGAAACAAATTTTTGTGGGATAAGGCCCATCTCCTCTCTTGTTTTGTTTATAGCACCTTGTCCACTAATGCTTCATCTCAGCTGGGAAAGTGAATGTATCCCAAGCAGGAAACACACCTGTGGGGATTGATCACATGTTGCTGTAAATGACATAGCGCACTCCACTTCATAACAAATGTATTATCTCTTTTTAGGAATTGACCTGGAGAATATTGTTTACTATAAAGATAGCACGCATTATTTTGTGATGACAGCAAAAAAGCAGAGTCTTCTGGACAAAGGAGTGATTATTAATGTATGTAAAAATGCTCACTAAAACCCTGTTTTATTTACTTGGCACAGAAGAAGTATGAACATCTGCATAAATGTTGCATGTTGCAGAGGGTCTTTAGAGACTTAGTAAATCATTTCATTAAAGCTCAGATCAGTTATCACTCTGCCTTTGTTTTTCACTCCAGTCAGCACAGTTTCTGTAGAGAACCGAAAACAATACTTCCTAAATTTGTCAGGCCTGAAACAGGTCTGAAATAGAATCTTGACTCACCTTGGAAGTATGTGGTGTGGCCATCGCACCAGAAAATAAAAACCCTATTCATTTAAAGGTGAACTTAGCACAGGTATGTCCAGTTTTATCAGGTAAATAAAGAAGCTTTAAAACCTATCCTAGACTTGTTAGATTTGTTGAAGTGTGTAAAACATGACAGGAAAAGCTCTAAACATGATGGCCTGAACTTTCAAAGGTACTTGGGATTTTGAGTCCTTTCTATATTCCACCCCCCCCTTTTTTTTTATTTCATCCTTCTGTAAGATGTAGAGGTTTATTTTTCTTGTTTCTAGAAAGTGTTTTAGCACCATTTAAATTTCTCTTCCTGGAAACCCAGGAGAGGTCAATTTTTCTTGCAAAGAAAGACAGTGCCAAAACAGTTGCGCGTGATTTCCCCAAAGGAAGTACTCGTGTGGAGCTATTAGAAGGCTTCTCAGCTTTCTGATGGGACCACTTAGCTCTCTGTCACAATTTCCTTGGAGGAATATGTGGGAGCTTCCAGCGCAGAGCAGCTGGCCTTGCCTAACAGGGAGGGGAGAAGGGAGGCCCCCAGCAGTGTGGCTGGGGGGCAGGAGGTGGGTCCTGGGGTTGAGGGACTGGTGGTTGTAGGTGGGAACAGTCCCAGGACATCTATTGGGGGAGTTTGGAGAAGAGGAACAACAGCTGTTGCCTGTCAGAGCTGTTTTTCTGACCTGCTCAGGTCTGAGTAGGGGGGGTAAAAAACTCAGTCTAAAACAACTGGGCTAATAGCAGTTCTGTGGTATCAGCCCTGTGATTAGGGGTCTCATCCATGATTAACCTGTAAATGGAAACTGTCTTATTAATAATCACTGCCTTTAAATAGGATGACCTGTAAAGGCAGGGTCCTTCACCACACTGGCCAAAAAAAACAAACAAAAAAACAGCCCAAAACAGAACAACAGAAAAGATTCAGTAGTCCAAATTTGAATGTGCTGTTACTGAGATGCTGAATCAAACCTTCAGGCTGAGAACCATGTGTTATGCTATCAGTACCTCGCAATTTTTGCTGCTATGTGGTTGCAGATGTGCGGTGCACACATGGAAAAGAACATTTCAGTGATGACAATAATATCTGATAGGAGGGAAGCAACATTATGAAACAATTAACACATAACTGAAGAGCTAGGAGGCACTATAAACTTGTTGTGCAAATAAAGCTGCTAATTGGGTGTTGGCATAGAGAATTCCTGTTTGGGCCAGTACAGTAATCTATGTTTATGTGGTAACTTTTTGGAGGAGATGACAAATCTCACTTGGTTCTTTATGCTGTGAGATGTGTGGTTGCCACTCGGAGATGCTCTGAGATTGCAATGCTCTGATCCAGAGAGGATGGCTGGACTATCTAATCTTACGTGTTTCTCTCCTTGCAGGACTATATTGACACTGAATTGCTCCTCTGTGGGGAAAATGTGAACCAGAACAATTTGCTGTCCTACGCCAGAGAAGCTGCTGACTTTGCAACCAATTACCAGCTGCCTTCTTTGGATTTTGCAATTAATCACTATGGGCAGCCAGATGTAGCAATGTTTGATTTTACTTCCATGTATGCATCAGAAAATGCTGCACTAGTGAGAGAGAGGCACAGACATCAACTCCTGGTGGCGCTTGTTGGAGACAGTTTGCTTGAGGTAGATTTTGGAATGTCTTCCAAGTAGTCATTTCTGATTATTTTTTTTTTCTTTCTTTCTTTCTTTCTTTTTCCTTTAATCCAACCATTCAGTCTACCCTCCAAAACAAACCATCTTCTCTTACATGTCCTGAAACAATGGTACCTTCTTTGGAACAGACTTTTTTTAAAATTTTCTCTTTTTTGCCATAGTTTATGTCATAACTAATGTTTGGCTGGCAGTCTCTGGCTGAGATCCTGTTTTACTTTATGCAAGTTGTCTTTCTGTTTGAAAACTGAGAGCAGTGTGTCCTCAGCTTGGGTGCATGGCATAATTTTCCTGACTTCCATCACAGACAAAAACTTGGTCCCATTTTTTTTTTACTGCAGCTTCTTTGCCTTCATATATTCTCTTTCTGAAGTGAAAAGTGTCCGTTGCAACT